>CP136069.1:75819441-76293071 GCA_032622095.1 Siphonodentalium dalli
ACCCGATCCATTGGCGGGATTGTTATCATGCAAATCGATACAAAATCCCATATTTATCACAAAGAGTGATATATTATGACCATGGTGACTTATTGGAATATAACATTTATGTTAAATTCCTGGGAATTTTATTTTTTTTAATATTTTTTTTTAAAACAGTATTATCCCTACCGATTTCATTAGCCGGTTTACGTTGTCGGAAACTTGAACAAGATTACCTAACTCGGCAGCGGAGGAGCCAAGAACCGTTACTCTATTCCTGAGTTATGGAGAATTGTGTTTATTGTGCAATTTGATAAAAGAGAGCAATTTCTTTGGAGCGGATTCTTCATACGGAATACCACTATCAGCCAAAGCTCTGGCAGATAAACACATCAAATTAATCTGTTGGTTTTTTTGTAACTTTTCTAAGATTTCCCGTAAAAACGAAGGCATCCATGTGTCCTTTCTGCTCATCATATCCAGATAAGTTTCACCAAACTTGTTTCTGATGTCAACATGGGGACCAGCTTCAAGTAGAAATTTCACAGCCTGATCAATAGATTTCACCCGACAAGTATTCAAGACTCCAATAACGCTCATCAGACAAGTATTCCCGTTATAATCTCGCCAATCGATATCGAATCCGTTCTGGATGAGAAGTGTTATGAGATCAAGAATTGGTGGACGATTTCTGGGCCACAGGTTAATGCGCGGCGGTTCCACTGTCAAATGAAGTAAGCAACGGTTATTATTATCCACCGGGTTGATCTTGGCCATCTCTTTGCAGAATGTTCGTATGCCGTTCATTAAATATGGACCAGAAGCTTCCATGCGTGCCTGAACCAAATAAAGTAAACATAAGATGATATTGTTCAATATTTCAAAATTGAGTGTACTTTTTATTTTTATGTTTAATTGGTTTCCAGGGGTTACAGCGTTACCAAGTATATTAAGAAAATCCAATATTTGTGTATCGCATTTAACCTCTTGTATATAACATTCAGTCATCACATCAAGAAGGGAGATAATTCTATCACTGGGTATTTCATGTCTCAAACACAGCGAAAGCGCATACTTCAGAAACTTGATTCGATTTTCTGGGTTGGTTTTCATCCAACTAGCATCGTTCTGCAAGAGTTCTATGTACTCCGGTCTATCTTCCCCTAAAACTCGCTCATATATCATTAACGAATGAATGCCGATGCGGAAGTGATAATCCGACGTATAATTAAACATCTGCTTTCTGCATTCTGCTCCTGTTATAGCTACCGTTTCTTCTGATTCGCTGTGACGCGATAATACATCATTCAGTTCATCCATGTTCTGGGGCTCCCGTTCATTCTGGAAAATGTCCTTTCTCTCATTTGGAAGAGTTTTGAGACTTGGAAACTCCTTATTATTATATCTAGTTTCCATTGCACTTTGCCATCGCCGTGTTACTACATCAATTACGATATATCTATATTTGTCATGGTCGCCATTCAGAAACGTTCTTGCCCCTTGCACTTCATGTGCATTGGCGATAACTCTCTCTGGATGTTTCGTGTTCTTCAATAAGAACTTCATTGTATCTTCGCAATCAAACATTGCGGCGTATGGCAGAACATCAACACAGTCGTCCCAGTAATACTCAGCACCATTTTGAAGTAAAGGCTTCATCCACAAATGATTATAATTCTTCTGTGCAGTGTAGTGCAAAGCCGTCAATCCTTCTTGATTTCGTAAATTCACGAAGGCCCCACTTGCTATAAGACACTTGATTATATCTATAACACATGACGAGCCATGACGACATGCGTGAATCAGCGGTAGGTTTACATTTACTCCGAGATTATCAACGAGTGAATTTAATTCAGCTCCGTGATTGACAAGAACTCTAACGTTTTTAAGAAGTCCTTCGCGAATAGCACGTAAGAGAGGAGTTCGATCAAGGCCTGATACTATTTTGCTATTATTAAAAGGCATTTTCAACTCTAGATTATCATTGGGCGCATCGACTTCAGCTCCACATTTATCCAGGAGATAATCCAACAGTTTTTCGACTCCAGCTTCGCCCGCTTTCTTCCAAATGATATATTTATCTGTTCCAAATATTATTTCTTTCCTTTGGTCTTTGTTGAAGTGCTGCAATATCTTTTCCAAAATGTGTACGTCATCAGACAAACAAGCACACTCTTCTGCGTATGGTAGAACACGGTCTTCCGTAGTTAGTACTTCATTTCTAACCAGTCTCCTCATCTTATACCTTTGTTTACGGTGGAGAGCGTGAATTTTGACTAATGGCAGAACATCAATCGCCTGAAACTGATGACACTCAGCGCCATGCTGGAGTAAAACCTTTATAACTTCATTGTCACAAACTCTCACAGCGTATTGAAGAGCAGTTAGTCCTTCATGATTCCGTAAATTCACTTCCGCCCCACTTACTATAAGAAACGTCACTAGATCACGTGGACATGCTCGCCTTGAATTGTGTTGACACGCATGGATAAGTGACGGATTTATAACTCCTCCGAACTTATCAACAAGAGCATTTACATCGGCGCCATGTTTCATCAGCACTTTCACCTTTTAAAACGTTCTTCCTGTATCGCATGTAGGAGAGGGGTTCGACCGAGCTTAGTTATTATATCAGATTCATCTTGAAGAATTTCCGGAGAATAGTTGGGTGTATCTACTTCAACTCCACATTTATCCAGGAGATATTCCAGCAATTCTTCACTTCCCTCTTTTCCAGCTTTCTTCCATATCACATCTGTATCTTCTTCACTATTATTTCGTTCCTTTGACCGTTAGTCAAATGTTTCAATAAGTTTACAAAAGTCTGTAATCCATGACCAGTGTGAACACATTGGACAGCATATGGTAGAATATCAACAGAAGGAAGCCAGTAAAAATCAGCGCCATGTTCGAGTAACACTTCTACAACTTCATGATCACGGACTATCAAGGCGTGATCAAGAGCAGCCAATTCTTCGTCATTTCGTAAATTCACGTTCGCTCCATTTGCTATAAGAAACTCAATTAGATCACGACGATATTTCCACCAGTAGTTTCGGTAACACACTTGAAACAGCGATGGGTATATATTTTTTCCAAACTTATCCACGAGAGCATTTACATCGGCGCCATATTTCACAAGCACTTTGACGTTGTTATCTTTTCCTTTGTATATTGCATGGAGAAGAGGAGTTGACCCAACATTGAATGTTCTCGATGAAGGCTCATTTCGAGTATTGTCTCCAGTACGATTGGGTTTATCTACTTCAGCTCCTCATTTTTGAAGGATATACTTCAATAATTCTGAACTTCCATCTTCCCCTGATTTCCTCCATAGAATGTGTTGATCTTCTTTGAATATAATTTCGTTCCTTTGGTCTACGGTCAAATGTTGCAATAACGTAGCCAAACCTCGAGCATCATTATTTGCGATATAGATTTCGGCATCGATAGCGACTGAGTCAGTCATTATTATTTCGTCCATAACAAATGTTCAGCATCTGCAATAGAAGAAACATACCTCTGAATACAAAGAGGGTGCACATGTGACTTCATGTTCTGTCATAATTTCGTCACGTGATGGGAAACCTATTTCGACAGTATATGGTCATTCGTATTCCCTTCGGCCGTGTTCACATACTGGCAAAATTGTGACCGCTATTTTTCGCGGGCATGTCATCGTGATAGAAAGTTATACGCTGCCATAATATGAACTGCATATCAAATGCATTTTGACCAACTACATAATACGTTTAATAGACGTCTTTCGCATTTTAACGGCAACAGATAATTATTACGTCTCTATTTGTTATAGTATTTTTTTCAGACGGCCCAAAAACCTTTTCGCAGAGAAAGTGGATTATGCGTGATTGTTTGGTTCTTGCTTATGTTTTTATCATGTCATGGCTTAGTGTTTTGTGTTTAGCAAGCGTCTCGTGTTTCACGACGACGAATGATTTGATTGCCACTGATAGATGAAAAAAGATTAAGTCCACAATGTGATCACATTTTAAGGACATAATCTCAGAGTCATCTCTCACATTCAAGAGTTGAGAAACGATCGCGAACTTATTACTATATAATGTATTTGTGAGTACATGTTGTTGAAAATCCGAACCTGTAATCGTATAAAGCTAATAGGGAAAACAACGAATATAAAGAACACAAATTATAGTGACGTATATATAGTACCCGTATAATAGTTATCTGTTGTCATTCAAAATGCGAAATGTGTCTGTTGTCTGTATTTTCCACATCATATATACTTATACCAATCATAAATATCGTGTAAATAGTATGTTATTGTCGAGTTCGTACGCTGTGTTATGTAAATAAAAGTCAGGTTCTGTAAGAGTTTTTGTTTTTGTTTACATAACAAAGCGTAGGAACTGGACACTAACATACTATTTATGCGACATTTATGATTTGCACCAGAACGAAGTCTGTCTATATTTTACTATCCTTTCTCTTTATGGCGGTTTTAACGGACGTGACTATCTTAACAGCAATATACCCACCGCGAAGGCCATCCGTGCCTTTAATGTTTATAAGTATGAAACTGAGCTACCAATTTGGTCTCGTTCAATGAGAGGTAAATTGTGCAATTCCATGGTTAACAGACAATAAAACGACCGAGCCCCTGTCTCTAGTTCACCATCTCATTATCAGCTCGATAAATACGCATGCTCGTCCAATGCAAACGAGACGGAGCCCGCCATTTTTCGAGATATAAAGTGTCGGAGCCTTTGAATAAACGAGTCGTAGCCAGTGTGCATTTCAACACTTTTACCATAGTCTTCCTATGCAAACGAGCCGGAGCCCATCGCTTTTCGAGATATAAGAGTCGCAGCCTTTGAAAAATCTGGCTGATCGTCTCATCATATGGACACAATGAAAAGCCTATCTCAATCATCATTTTAATGGTAGGTTATATGAATATCCATATGTACTCATTGCGAACAAATGGGACAAAAGCTTCACTATTCAATACCCACCATAACCATTTTGTTTTGACAGGGTAGGTTTTCCATGATAAAAATGGCCGAAAGTTAAAAAAAAATCAGTATAGAGTCGGAACAAAAATCACTAAAGATCCCCAAGTGGTGAACCCGCTGAACCCCAGTGTGTGCGTGTATAAATGACATTCAAATAGGGGTGTTGTGCATTATCTACGGCTTTGAGACCCGATATATCATGGCCAGCAGAACCACATCACCTTACTGTGAGAATTCTGAACGACACGATTTTCTCGCCAACGGATTGGTATAGTCCTCAATACCAGGAAAATATTTTTTGACCGTTCGAAAAAATTACGAATATATAGTATATGCTATATATTATTAGCTATTCGCTATCGACAGTATAGTAGTTATTGCGCGAAAGCTGTCCATTGAAACGAATACAATGCCCTTGAGTTGCGCTGAAGATTCGTGCTGGCAGTCGTCCAATCCACTATAGAGGCCGACCAAACACAAGATTGCATAAACCGAGTATCACCAGTGTCATTTTGTGAGCTGTCTGATAATAGTTTATTTAGAAACACGCTGACTGGAGTTTCCACGCACAGCCATGTTCAACCAAAAATCAATGATATATATGAACAAAAAGGAAAGGTTCTGTACGTAAATTAAAATACTCACTCGAAAACCGTTACCATCGAACACAACACTCAATATATACCGCATATCGACTTGATAAATATTAAAAATAACCGAGTTGTTCATAATCGGGTGACCTTGTGTTTGTATTTCGGTATGCGTTATTGATCATTGCAGTAACTGTTGTTAGCAGGGTGTATCGATCGGATTGTGTACAGCCAAGTACCGGGATTCTATTAACGTTAGCACATGTCAATTTTAATAGCTGTTATTCACAACGAATGCGAACTTCAATGGGAACTATACAAAACTCTACTTTTATTGCAAGGTCTCCCATATTATGGAAATATGCTGTGTATTGACACTGGTGCGACATTAGTTACTTAATATACCAAGTGTTATCGGTCCACAACAGCTTGGGATATAGGATGTGTTGATGCTGTTTTGGACCGAGTCCCGCCTCGATAGTCTTCTATAACGGACATTCATTGAAAAGACGTAATACAAAAGCACGCGGAGCCCGGGCATTCGCGTGAACCCCTGGATATGATTATCATCTGACATGTCCGCGATTAACCTATCTTCGAAATGATGTCGTTTACCGTGATTTAAATACATATCGGGAGAACAGGCTGTGAATTGTATGCAATGGTTCAATATCTGAATTATAAACAATGCACGCTGTTCAAGTATATTTACAAAGTTCTCAGAGAAAACTGGTATTTAAACCCGAAAGAGGTGTCCCAAGGGAGTGTGTCCCCAACAGCTACCACTATTAGATTTATGCTTCACCAACAATGCCCTGTTCCTGTTGAAAGAACAATGTTTCCTCTAATATTAACCTTCAGTCTAACGGTGAATAAGGCCCAAGGCAGTACTCTCACACACACATCGCATTTTTGAAACGACTTCCAAATTTAACTTTATAACCCTTTATCAAACAAGGATGGGTGAAATGTTTTCACTTTTCTAGTTGAAGTAATTCTCTGATAAGCATTTGTAACTTTGTGACAGAACACACGTCGCATTTTTTAAACGATTTCGAAATTTAACTTTGTAACCTTTTTTAAACAAGGATGCGTGAAATATTTTCTCTGATAAGCACTTGTAACTATGTGACAAAAAACACGTCGAAATTTTGGAACGACTTGCAAATGTAACTTTGTAACCATTTTATAACAATTATATAGCGGAAATATTTTTATTTTTCTAGTTTGAGTTATTCTCTGATTATAAGCATTGGTAACTTTGTGACAAAAAAAACACGTCGCATTTTTGAAACGACTTCCAAATGTAACCTTGTGACAAAAAACACGTCTGATATTTTTGACTTGTAACCAACTGTAACCCGGTTACAAATGCATAATGTATATATTTCTTCCACCATATCTGGACATATCTAAAACAATACAACATACCGATAACGTTCGCTAATCCTCGCCACTGGATATTCGGTGTAGAATATGTCACTGTGAACGGCTTCACGATCAGAGAAGGGCAGATTTTATTTAGAAAAAATTACATAGAACAATATTTTCTCCTTCTGTCATTCAAACCAAATGTCTTTTTCTGTATCGATTCATTTTAACCCTTTGAACCCTGACGTCCTGAACGTTAAATGACCCCAACCCGAGGCGCCTGACGTTATATATTGTTCCGACGCCGTAATTCATTCATAAAGCTCTTAATTGGGACGTATATACATGTATACACGCTCAAATATAGGGCAATCTACTATGCTAACTGAACAAGTGTGCGATGAAATATGTCACAATGTATTTCAACGAGACAGTCTATTCCACGTTCAATATACATGTACATGTACATGTATATAGATATATTGCGGCTTCCTTTGGCCGCGCTATATATTTATAACGAAATTCTTACACTTTGCCTACAATAGAAGGCATTTCTCAAAATGCACCTGTGTGCTTGCGCGAAGAAACAGACCCCATGTTTCCAATTTGGCTGCTAAAATCAAAGGTATGAACATGTGACTCATTCGCGCAAAGTATAGAAGCACTATTCTAGTTAATTTGTGTTTTGATCGCGAAATTTCTAACGAAATACTTCCCCTTTTCCGACGATAAAAAGCGGGTTTTTTTTCTCGAAATAGGCCGCTGCGCATGCGCAAAGAAACAAACCCTCTGTCGTCAGTTTGTCGATCAAAGTCACGTGGGTAAACATGTGACACGTGTGTGCAAAGTAGAAGTACAACTCTAGTTGATATGTGCGTTTATTGAGCTGTAATTTCGTGTCAAATATCGTCTGATTTCCGGACCGGTATTCCGGTCTCCCGGGATATAGGAACATAAGGATTGGACCGGTATTCCGGTCTCTCGGGTTCAAAGGGTTAAGAAATATTTTGTTCATAGGCTCGAAGATTACTTATTTTAAATGTTGCATTCAGACAGCAACATTGTTGTATGACTGAACATTGCCAGATATAGAATAATTGTCTTCATATCTTGACAGAATACGAGTTCATATGTTCAGTCAATAAAATTGATGTCTGCTGCAACGCACCGTGTCGGACAGTACCAAACGTATATTGGTGTCTTTGTATTTCTCCCTTGGGGTTGGCCAATATTTGCATTGCATTGGCAGCTTTTATGGATAACCTATTTGTACCAGGATATGTTGATTATATACGAGTCTGTTACGTATCAAACCGTGATGGATCACATCGATGTAGGCATACCACATATTCGAAGCCAAACTGCTAAACAGAGTTCAGTCCCTTTGATATGATGGTCCGAACACTGCCATCACGTACACACAATGTAAGTAAATCTTTCATTTTTATTAAAAACTGTTGTCGTTTACGATTCAGTCTTCAGTATTCTCTGAAACTGAACTGTCCATATAGTATATGCATTGGGGAACTGGTCAGTTCAAATAAGGATGAATTGTAATCGACCAAGTCATAAATAAAAATGTAACATTTGCTCGAATTTGCTGAATACTTTCTTAAGAGCTCAATATATGTGACAACAAGCAGAGCAGATGAACTGTGAATAATATAGATATAAGTGTAGGTCCATTCGCAGAGCCCGCGACGATATTGCCATTGCAGCATAAGTTACTCAAAGTTGATTATAGGTTTGTTGTGTCGGCTAGGGTAGATTGCCCGCAAATAATGAACTAATGTCTGCAAGACTCAACACTGCACTTATGCTTATTGTACATATCGACGAATGGAAGTAAATTCTTAGGAGCGACATCAGCTAGAACTCGAGCAGATAGGCCCATTAAGTTGATTTCAGAAGAACTTATACATTTTTCCAAAATTCTCCGTGATAAGAAATGCTTTCTGGATCAGCAATGTACGCAGCAGAATCTACAACACACGTCGCGTTTCTGCACCTTGTGCATATCAGACAGTCTGCCCATTGAGCAACCGTGCTGACCTTGCCATATTAATGGACTTAATACTGATTGTACTTACTAATTGTATTTAGATTATTGATACGCACTACCAGTATAACAGTGATCCTAATATATACTTAGCTTCGTGTATCATCTCTCCTGGTGCCGAGACGTATTCGACGTCTAATTCCGTTTCTATATTGGACATTACACCATGATTTAGAACCATAATGTAAAATTTCGATTATAACTGAGGCATTATTGTATACACCATTTATCACACTTCTTTCCTACCTACTTCATTATCGTTCCTACCTATTTCATTATCTTCTCCCTTCTATCACACCTCCATCATTCTCTTCCCTGCACTCCCTTAACTAACTTCCCAACATTTATTTGAAAACACAGAACAATATTCAAATGCCCGTCCTCTTTACCCTGTAGCTGTCTGTATTGACACTCGGGGTAACATTTCTAGAGGAAAGGATTTTTATAAAAGCCATATGCTCATGGCTTGTTATCCAATCCTCATTTGAACTATTTGTGATTCTATATGTATAATTGACAATGTGATGTTCTGTTCTTTCGTTCAAATAAAAATATTGTTTACACCAACAACACACGTAGCAAAATAGTTGCCGTTGTCACCATTGTTGGGTTCTTGAATCAAAGAAAGCAAACAGAAAAGTGTGCTTAACATTCTTTCAAACTTGAAAGCATTATTCAGTTTTATATTGAGCTGTTTTCTTATATCAATTCTTTTTACACAGCCCATTCGGACGTGCGACAACAGGGTTTGTTTCAGACATTACACAGCTACTTCGACAATACAATATGCATGCCTATCTGGATACTTTCGTTGCGACTGGCGATTTTCCTTCTAAATCATCATGGAAGCGCCTCGCTTAATTTATTTCGCATTTTGCACTATGCTCCACTGTCATGTTGGAGTATTTAGACATTGCTGAAAAGGCACCCTAGCGCGTCTCAAGTTCTGATTACTTCTGAAGCATCAACAGAACTACTCTCTCTAACGATCGCACGTGTCGCACTTGTGGTAACGGGATTCAGAATGACACATTACAGTAGGAAAATTATAAAACAAAATTATAAATAAGAGAATAATGAACTTCTTAGAAGAAAATAATCTAATAAGTGAAAACCGATTTGGTTTTCGAAAAAACAAGAGCACAATAGATAGTGCTTCATTTTGAAAACATTAATCGCTTCGTACCCAAAATAAACAAAACCACTATATATACGCAGCGTTCATAGATTTCCGTAAAGCATTTGACTCCGTAGATAGGGAAATACTTTTCCAAAAAGTGAACCACATTGGAATTACTGGTAACCTCTTACACACATTAAAGTCCATGTACATGTACATGTTCGAGTTATTATATGACACGGACACGGGATGGGGTGGGACCTAAACAATTATCAACCATTGGAGTAAGGCAGGGATATATACTGTGTCTCCCACACTATTTAATATTTTTATAGATGACATATCGGAAATGTTTGATCAGTCATGCTCTCCTGTGAATATTGGGAACACCGCCATTAATCATCTTCTTTTTGCCGATGACCTTATCTTATTATCTGACCCACAGGACGGCTTACAAAATTGTCTGAATAAGTTACAAGTATATGTAGATAACAACAACCTTGCAATTAATACTGAAAAAAGTAAATGCATTGTATTTCGAAAAAGAAAAAACTCTAAAATTGCCATCGTTTAATATTGGCAATCTTCCCATTGCACTTGTTGATGAGTACACATATTTAGGCGTTAGATTCTGTGCTAATGGGTCATTGAGAAAAGCACAAAATGAAGTAAGCAGCAAGGGTATGAAGGCACTACAACAACACGGTATATTCTCAATTATGGATCAAACTGTATGATAAACTCATTAAACCCTTTACACTATATGGATGCGAAATATGGGCATCTGATATCAACCTCAACAATATAGATACTGCGCCATGTGAATCGTCTCATCTCAATTTTGCAAACGAGCACTTGGAGTAAACAGGAAAGCATCAAATCACGCGGTACGTGCTGAGCTTGGTACCGGTAGATACCCCGTTGTTTATGAAGCATTATCTCGTGCTACTAAATATGCGTTAAAAATATCGACTGTAGACGCAAATTCCCTCGTGCATAAATCAGCCACAATGTCCGATGACAGCATAATCACAAATAAGTGGTCCTTTAGCTTTGACATACCAAAATTCACGGAAATTATTGATAAAACTGACCGGTATTTGAAGAAAATTCAACACACAATTTGTGATAGTTTCAAGATTGACCACGTGTCGTGTTTCAGAAGAGACATATATAACGATGAAAAACCATCAGGTAAGAACTAATTGAGGGTGTATTGAGACATAATAAGTGATTACCGATTGAGTCATATTTGGACATAGTAAAAAATATCGAAGTAAGAAAGATCTTCAGCAATTTACATTTTATTTTAAGTGTCCTATTTACAAAAGCATTCGTCTCCGTTTCTTTGACGAAATAAATAAAGTAAATCACAAGTTTAATAATATGACTGATGCACAAAAATTCATTTTCATACTGCGAAATGATAAAACAGAAACGTGCAATATCATCTGTAACATGGTCCGTCTCTTTTTCCACAAAAGGTGTGAAACACCAGATTTTCAACAACAAGCATGATACTTTTTCATTTTAATTATGATTATATTTGTGTATAATTATTGTATCATATATATATTTATTGTTATTTATGTTGTGACATCGGCCCCGTGTGGGTGTAATTATCAATAAACTTATCTTATCTTATATTATTACATGCATGCCCTTCGTTATTGTACAGCAGCCAATTCACTTGCGCTTATGTATTCGTTCTGGGGAACACATTCTTGACCAGGTTGGTCTCTCGACCATGGATTCTAGAGATGATATGTCTCTGTTGGCCCTGCTTCTGGTGGTGAGTCAATTAACTCACCTGCCGAACTTGACGACAAATAGAAACTATAATTCTCGACTTGGCTCACTTCATTTACGGGATGTGTCATCTGATTCAGTAACAATTACTTTGTGTAAATTAATATGTGTTTGAGCAAAAACAAAATCGCATTCACGTGGACGGGTCGCTTCAAGATATGACGCATACGATCAGTCACGCAACGGTTTTGTTCTCTTAATTATCTCCATTTGCTGTATAATATATATTTCCATGTATGTATATATTCTTCTCCTACAAGGAGGTATACAATAAAATATGTCAAAAATCGTCATACACTTTCACTTGGAATATCATGCTTGGAACATAGAGTAAACGCATAATCCATAAACTTTAATCGAACTTCTGGGTAACTTGAATTAGATTCCAGTCGACTAACTTGGAGGTTTATATGTTCTGTAGTATCTTATCCTATATAACGCGCTCATATATTAACATAGCGTGAATACAGAGGATAATATCTGCCAATGAGGTCACACCTTGACCATGTATTCCCCCGCAGTGTTCGCCATCACATGACAAAAACTTAAGTAATTCCTGCATTGTCTGAGGTTCCCTCTCATTCAGAAAAAAATATATTTTCGTTCATTTGGAAGACTTTTCAGACATGGATGTTCCTTGTTCTTATCTCTTATTTCCATTGCTTTTATCCAATGCTTCATTGCTTTGCATCTGTAGTCATGGTCACTAGCTGTTAGCAAAATACGGCAATTGCTCCCTCTGTCTGGATTAAAAACTACATTCTTGTATGATCATTATTACCACAACCAAACATGGCAGCGTACGGTAAAACATCTACAAATCCGTTCTAATGGTAGTCAGCACGTTTTCAAGCAAAATATTCATTACAGGTGTTAAAGAGAGAGAGAGAACCTGCCACCTTTATACTCTGTACAATGCATTTCAATTATCTTGAAGACTTTCTAGAAATTTGCGATGTGGATGGACTCAAGTATCTGAATGATCAAACCATTAAACAGATTGTTTGTTATCTGAAAAATTGGTGTATCTTGTACGCTGATGACACCGTTTTATTGGCGGATAACAATATATCCGGATATGCAGCGACTTCTCAGACTATTGCGAATCGTGCGGAACTTATTATCAACGCGCAAAAGACAAAGGTTATGGTGTTCAGAAATAAACCTCCCCACGCGCACCCAAAGTTCCTGTTGAGTGGTAACGAGCTTGATACTGTTGACGTATTTACCAACCTTAGTATTGATTTGTTCTTCAACGGCAGATTGTGTCGTGCAGTCAAGAACACTCGGACAAAAGCTACAACAGCTATGCATGCGCTACTTTCGAAAGTGCACAACCTTCATTATCTGTCGATTTGTCTTTGAAACTGTTTGACTATCTAGTCCAACCTATTGTATTGTATGGAAACGATTCGCGATATTGAAACTGGACACTAGGATTGTGTAATACATTGATGGAAATGAAAAATTGCACGCCGAGTTACAGTTTATGCACCCTAAATCTAGTTGGATAAGAAGTTATCCAACAGTCAATCAACCGTTGTATGCCCACAGCACCTATATACGTTGTGTGAAAAGTTGCATGACAATTTTGTTGGATACACTTTTACACATTGTTGCATATATATTTACTACCAACGGTTGTATGTTAATCATACAACGTGTTGGATGAAATTTCACACAACACTCAATCAACGTTAATTTCCCACAGCACCTATCTACGTTTATTGAACTGTTGGGTGTTGGGTAGGGTTGGATAACATTTGTTGATTGGAAAGTTTACCCAACGTTGATTGGAAAGTAAAATGGGGCAAGACGTCGTGGATAGCTTTGCCGGTATAGTATATCTTTGTTATAATTATTCTTTGTACGATACACTGATTATATACGTAGATAGGTGCTGTGGTCAATTAACGTTGATTGAGTGTTGTGTGAAATTTCATCCAACACGTTGTATTATTAACATACAACCGTTGGTAGTAAATATATATGCAACGTTGTGTAAAAGTGTATCCAACAAAATTGTCATGATATCCACGACGTCTTGCCCCATTTTCCAGTCGCTCAGGAGTTTTTTCACGCAGTCGTCCATCTTGTTTTGAAATATTTGGAGCCAAAAACTCGCATGCTCGCCCGCACCGGAAACGCGCTGCTATTGGATGACCCGGTCACGTGGCGGTTTTATCCAATGTGGTATGAAAGTAATACCACAGAAGACAGTTCACGCAATCAGTTGTGTACATCGTATTAAACTGTTGGATAAGAAGTATACAACAAATTCGCACCCAACGAGTTGTATACAACGTTCATCCAACTAGATTTAGGGTGTGGTTTACGGAGAGTTAGGCCGAGGCCATGCACTCTCTATTGAGATCAAGAAGAGAATGATTTCATATGTGTCGGGTTGTAATGACAGATTAATATATATTAATCATCATGACCTGGGGTGTGGGGTAGAAAAATGTCACCCGAGGGGCCAGATATTTGGACCGGACACGCGGCTATCAGAGTGTCCGGACCAAATACCTGGCCCCGCGAGGGTGAGATTTCTCCATGCCCACATCCCAGGTCATGATGGATAATTTTTCTCCCAACCCAAGAGCCGCATTCCGATTTTTTGTTTTATAGCAATCTTTGGCACATTCTAGTTGCTTCGTAACGGTACCTCTGTGGAGCAATCTGATGTGATATTCGTGATTATCTGTGATGATTTCGTCATATACTGTAAAAACAAAGCGAGTTACCCGTGCGCGCAGGGTTAATACGTTAGAGTGAAAGCACATGGGCTTGTGTAAATACGTCACATCGTCGCACCGGCACAGATTCCGATAAACGTGCGTATTGATATGAAGTATATAACTAGACTACTCCTGTTTGGCATGGGAAATGTCCATATCGGTCTTAGGGTCTTAGGTATTAGGTCCACGAATTCGTCCGTATTTATTTACTTGAAACGTGAAGCGTAACTGGTTGGTCGCCATTGTTTTAGTTGACACAAAACATGATGACGGATTGTTAAAATATTGTTCCAGCTCTTTTAATTAAATATGTAAACTAGTCACGTGCATGGGTAGGGTGGACCAGCTGGTCACGTGTTGGGTGTAATGGCGTTCAAGTAAGGAGGTGCGATTTGAGCTCCGATGGAAATTTAATAAATTGAGAAGAACTGCATTTATACCAACGGTAGAGCGGCGATTTGGTATATGAATTATTGCGTAAATAGAGTGACATTGCTGTTTTGTTCGAGCACGCGAGAGACATTAGAATATTGCAAATATTTTCCGTAAAACACAGCTCCAGGAAAAATACGTCGAAAATAGGACATAATAATGGCGGCAACGAGGTCGAAGACTTCTTTAGAAAAAGCCGAACAAGACTACCAATGTAATGACATTAAGGACATCGATAAATGTTTAGCTAAAATGCAAGAGATACTGTTAGACAAACTGGAGGGAACAGAACAAAAATTGGAACAAAAAATAGAGGAATTGACAAAGAAGGTGATTGTTGCAGAAAATAACATCAAAAACAGATGTGGAGAAAGTCACCATCATAGAAGAAAAAACGATTCCAGATATATTAGAACAAATGAATCAACTAGAGGCGACAGTAGCAGAAAACAGAAGACAGACAGAAGAAAGACTCGAAGAAGTTGAGCAACAAAACAACGCTATTCAGTTAGGACAAGAAGTAATAGAAGAAAACGTAAACAAAGTTATTCAGGATACGGCTGACCTGACTACGGCCAATACTAAAATAGACATGTGGGGAAGGAAATGGAATCTTATAATAAAAGGAGTGAAAGGTTCAAACAAAGAGTCAACAACAGAAACCGCAGTAATAGTCAGAAAGTCATTTGCAAATTCATTAAACATCAATCAACAAGAAATCAAAGATATGCAGTTCGCGGCATGCCACCGTCTGCCAGGTGGAAAAGATAAACATCCTAACATTATTGTAAGGTTTATTTCTTTAAACAATAGAGATAGGATTCTAAATGAGGCAAAAAAAACTACCGGCAGGTAACAACTATGGTGTAGCAGTTGACTTACCACCAAGTTTGAATAAATTCAGAATGAAACTATTGAAAGAGAGGGCGGAACATCCTGAGAAGAAAGATTTGAAACTGTTATACATGAAGTCGGAACCGTTCTTGAAACTAGTGAAAAAAGGGCGAAAAGGATAAGACCTACAGCAGGACCAAAAAGAACTTGATACTATGAAATAAATAAAACAATTATGAACTTGTCAATTGTGATAATTTAACATCTTTCTTTCCTTCTGGGATCGGGGATCCTCATTTGGCCTAAATCACATATTTACCAAGAAACTAGTCTACTTGAAACTATTTGCGACAGAATGTGGAAAATAATATATTCTGTGGTAAAAGTTTCAAGGAATTTTATTTTACTATAGTAGTACAGTTACTACCAAAAACCAGCAATAAAAACATTTTCTCTCTGAATCTTTTAAAAATATGTTCAACTTGAACGAAATTAATAGAAAAGCTTTAGATGGATATAGATAAGTCATAAAGTAGGTACCACATAAGGTCCCCCGATCCTTGAACTGGGAAAGATGTTGAATCTATTTGAACGAGAATATCGATTAATATACATGTAGAACATTTTGTAACAATGTACAAAAACTAGTATTTGAATAGTTCCAAAAGAAAAAAAAGTAAACTTATAGTAATGACGCAAAACAATGTTATATCAGTCTCTCTAAATTAAAGGAGAAATTGCCTTATAAGTAGTCCAAGAGGGACAACTCTATATACAAAGAAAAAAAACTAACAATACAACAGGATGCCATGCAAACTAAAATTCCTGTTTCCCAGTAAGAAAGAGAAAATACAAAGCAAAATGTGTCCTTGGAAAGATGAGCTTTGTTTTGCATGGCATACAAAAGTCCAAAGATAATTGAGTCATACGATATATAACAAATCTTTTATAATATGATTTATACTTACTCTTGATTTCAAAAATTACTAGTAAACAGAATATTTTCTGTCGGAGCTGAATCAGCACAACAGGAAGATTATGGTACTTAACGTACTGCTTATTGTTACTTTGATACTAGTCTGCTAGCTTACATCAGCCACAGGGAAGGGAAACGCTTTAGATAAAAGCACTGGGAAGTTAAAAATAATTTTTTTTTTTTTATCATTGAAAATACAGGGTCAACATGGGAATACATATACCATTATGCATACAATATTAAAACAGCTCTACTCACATATAGTTGGTCTAACTTGCTGATATCAAAAAGTAACAATTATGGCTAATCTAAAAATAGGTTCTCTGAACTGTTGCGGGCTTGCCTCAGATAAAATAAAACACCGAGATCTCTTTCAAAGATGTAGTGAACAATTTGACATTTCTATGCTTATTGATTCACATTCATCTAAAAAAGATGAAAAAATGTGGAGAGCAGAGTCGGGATACCAAGCTTTTTCAGCTCATTTACTAGTTCAAGTCGAGGTATAGCAATTTTATTCAGAAATACTATTGTTTTACAGTCCATAAGACTATATCAGATCCAGTTGGAAATGTCCTATTTATGGATGTCACTATCCAAAACCAAAGATTAACTTTATGTGCAGTCTATGGACCAAACGAAGACAATTCTTCAATGAGCTGTTTAAAAAAATAGAACTGTTGGAAAACTCAACCATTGTTATAGGTGGTGACTGGAATGTACCTCAGGAATATGATCAGGACACAATTAAATATAAACAAAAAAATAATACAATATCAAATGAAAAAAATGGAGCAAGCTAAAGAATTCCTAGACTTGCATGATGTTTGGAGATTAGATAATCCTGATAAAAAGAGATTCACTTGGAATGGACCTGATAACAAAATGGCCAGATTAGACTATTTTCTGATATCTGCGGACCTTCAGCCATTCATTATGAGTTCGGAAATGCTCAACAGATATAAATCCGATCATAACCCTATATGTATAAATTTTCAATTTGTTAATCATCCAAGAGGAAGAGGTTTTTGGAAATTTAACAATAGTCTATTAAGGGACCAAGAATATACAAATATAGTAAAAAGTACAATTAGTGAGGCAATTAACCAATATTTTGAAAATAATGAAGCCACTAAAATAAATGACCAACTTTTCTGGGAAACATTAAAAATCATGATTAGAGGTGAAACGATAGCATATTCTTCAAAACTAAAAAAACAGAGTGATAAAAGAGAAAAAGAAATAGAAAAAAGACTTTCCGAACTTAATAAAAAACTTGACAATGAAGAATGCTTGGGTAATTTAGAAATAGATAATTTACATAATGAATTGGAGTTAATAAGAAAAAAGAAAATATAAGGAATAATACTAGAACCAAAGTCAAATGGAAAGTAGAGGGTGAAAAAGTCACACAATATTTCTGCAATTTGGATAAGAGATACTATACGGAAAAACTTATCCCAAAAATTGCAAGGGCCGATGGTTCTGAAACCACAAACTTTTCTGAAATTCTGATAGAACAAGAACATTTCTATAAAAACCTTTATAAATCTAACTTGAAAGAAATAAATAGAGAAACAGAGTCTGAATTTTGGGACAAAAATAACGTTCTTAAATTTCCTAGAAAAACATGAGTCAGAATCAATGGAAGGATTATTATCAGAGTTTGAATGTGCTATAGCACTCAAAGCGATGAAAAATGACCGTTCGCCAGGAAGTGATGGATTTACTGTTAATTTTTATAAATATTTTTGGAAGAAATGTCAACCACACAAAGATGTGGAATAATTACTTGCATTCCAAAACCTAATAAAAATAAACTCCTTTTGAAAAATTGGACACCGATTACACTTTTAAATATAGATGGTAAAATAGCATCAACAGTTATTGCTAACCGCATAAAAAAGTACCTATCAGAACGTATATCTAGTTCACAACTTGGATTTATGTCAGAGCGCTATATTGGAGAGTCAACTAGACTCATCTTTAACTTGATAGAGAAGTGTGAAAAGAATCAGATTTCGGGCATACTTGCAACTCTTGACTTCGAAAAGGCATTTGACTCGTTGGAATTGAGTTTTATTCAGAAAAGCTTAATTTTCTTAGGATTTGGCCCTTTATTGAGAAACTGGGTAAAAACTTTCTACAACAATATATATAGTTATGTCATTAATAATGGGAATATAACAAATAAAATCGACATTAATAGAGGAGTTAGACAAGGCGACCCACTATCACCTTACCTCTTTATCCTATGCGCGGAAATACTTAGTGCCAATATTAAATTTAACCCAGAGATAAAAGGTATACAAATAAAAGGATCAGATTACACTGTAACCCAATATGCAGATGACTTAAACCTCTTCCTCCAGGATGATCAGAAATCCATCAACACAGCATTAAATACTTTTGAAGTTTTTGCAGCCATATCAGGCCTAAACATCAATTATGACAAAACACAAGCCATATGGATAGGTGCAAAACGGGGTTGTGGTGAGGAAATTAATACGGATAAAAAAAAAAATATGGAACCATAACCAATCTATTACAATCCTTGGAATTGAATATAATCTATTCAGTGAGAATTATATAGAAATAACTTTCACAAAAAGATACAAAAACTAGATAATTTGTTAAACGATTGGTCATTCAGAAACCTTAGCCTACATGGTAACACAACTGTTGTAAAGACACTGGCCTTGTCGATGTTAACACGCTGTTTCTCAGTTCTACCTTCACCCTCTCAAGAGGTGTCTGAAAAATTAAAAAAAAGTTATTTACAAATTTTTATGCTCAGGAAAGCCAGACAAATTTAAAAGAAATGTAAAGATAAACAACTGGGAAAATGGGGGAATAAAATTCCCCCACATTGACTCATTTTATAAAGCATTAAAGATGACTTGGATTAAACAAACTTTTAGACCACAGACAGAAGCTGGTTGGAAAACATTACTGGTAGATGACCTAGAAACTTTCGGTGGCCACAAAATATGGAACCTTCATAAAGAAGGGCTTAAGATGTTGAGTAACACACTAAATCCATTCTGGAAGTATGTGATAAATGAATGGTCCAGTTTGGATAAAAATATTACCTTATGGTAGAAGAAGAGATATTAAAAGAACCGCTATATTATAATCAAAACATATTGGTGAATCAAAAAATGTTCTTTAATAAAACATGGATTAAAAAGCCATATACTTTTTAAACGATCTTATTGAAGAAAACTCAGGGCTACTGGAATACGAGAGTTTCTGTAAAAAATATGATATAAAAACTCCCTGCACCACCTATAATGGGTTACTTGCAGCATTACCAGCTTCCTGGAAGCAATATGCTAGAAGAAACCGGGCTATTAGCACCGTGACCACACAAAATATAGATATGTTAAATAAATCTGAAAAGACTTGTAGGACTTTCTATCCAATATTCTTAGAGCAATACTCTAAACCCCCAGATATATCCAAACAAAATGGGAAGACAGATTAGAGATAAAGTTCACGATAGATGAATGGAAAAGAAACTACACAAAAATTAGTAAAATTTCAAATGACACAGATCTATTGTCTTTTCAGTTTAAAATAAATCATAACATTTTATATACTAACACAAAGCTCTACAAATGTATTTTGTCAGAAACAGAAATATGCCCTCTTTGCCACACATGAAGAGAAACGATTCTACATCTATTTGATGAATGTCCAGTGACAAAATCAATTTTATTAAATTTTCAACAGTTATTGAATAATAGGTGTGATCTAACCTTTGAAATACTCCCTGAAAAAATTAATTTTTGGAACCGACATTATTACAGGAAATGAAGTAGATGACAACTTAATAGGCATATGTATACTTTTATACAAAAGATATATATATTCAAATAGAATGAGAGCAATTGAACTAAGTATCAATGGACTATTAGAATGGATTAAGAACTATAAAGCTATTGAAAATACAAGCTTATTACCAAAAGGTCAAACATAAAAAGACCAACTTTTCTGTGACAGATGGCACAGAATAGACAATATTTTTACAATGAAAGTGTCAATGACACTGTAGCTCAACTTTGTAAAGAAGGTAAATTTTTTTTGATGAGCAGTGAATAGAGAGATTAAAAAGGAGTGTAAAAATGAGCAGTAAATAATTTAGTCACACACAGAGTAAAATCCAAGATGGCTACTGGCGGCCATGTTTTTTGGCCGAATGACCCCAAAATGACTCGTTCCCATCTACATGCTATTGTTAACATCCATGACAAATTTCATGATGATCAGACTAAAGGTACGACCTGTAGCCCGTGCTAAAGGATTTAGTCATACAAAGAGTAAAATCTAAGATGGCTGCTGGCGGCCATGTTTTTTGGCCGAATGAACCCAAAATTACTCGTTCCCATCTACATGTCAATATTAACATCCATGACAAATTTCATGATGATCAGACGAACAATGCGACCTGTGGCCCGTACTAATGGATGTAATTTTGAAAACAAAGATAACCACTGGCGGCTGCTGGCGGCCATGTTTTTTGTCCGAATGACACCAAAATGACTCGTTCCCATCTACATTCCAATTTCAACAGCCATGACAAATTTCATGATGATCAGACTAAGGGTACGACGTGTAGCCCGTGCTAAAGGATTTAGTCATGCAAAGAGTAAAATCCAAGATGGCTGCTGGCGGCCATGTTTTTTGCCCGAATAACCCGAAAATGACTCGTTCCCATCTACATGTCATTGTTAACATTCATGACAAATTGTATGATGATCTGACCAAAGGTACGACCTGTAGCCCGTGCTAAAGGATTTAGTCATGCAAAGAGTAAAATCCAAGATGGCTGCTGGCGGCCATGTTTTTTGGCCGAATGACCCAAAAATTACTCGTTCCCATCTATATGTCAATATTAACATCCATGACAAATTTCATGATGATCAGACGAACAATGCGACCTGTGGCCCGTGCTAATGGATTGAATTTTGAAAACAAAGATGGCAACTGGCGGCCATGTTTTTATTCCGAATGACCCCAAAATGACTCGTTCCCATCTACATGTCAATGTCAACAGCCATGACAAATTTTATAATAATCGGACCAAAGGTACGAACTGTAGCCCGTGCTAAAGGAAATTGTTGACGCATCACACACGCACACACGCACAAACGGACGACGGATACCAAGCCATGGCAATAGCTCAAACTTTACAAAGTAAAGTTGAGCTAAAAAGTGTTCACGGTGCAAAAAGCAAAAATTTGCAATGATAAATAAACAAGATAACATAATTGCCAAAAAAAAATAAAACAAAACATACAAACAATCATATAATAAATATATAAAACCATATTATCTCTTTTGTTCTCTTATTCTGAGGAAAGCCCACGACTTATAAAGAAATTTCTAAACGAATAACTATAGTATAATTATAAGTGGATGACACTACATTTTAGCTACCATTATAATCATTTGTTATATACCATGTATTCATGTTTATGACCTGAATAAAAATTATTATAAAAAAAAAATCTCACCCAGCTATCCCACACGGTATGCCTGTGCTAAAATGTGTATATAGAATGATGGTCGAATTCATCTTGACAGTAAATGAGTGTATATGTTCATTCAATAAAATTGATGTCTGCTGAAACGCACCGTGTCAGACAGTACCAAACTTATATTGGTGTCTTTGTATTTCTCCCTTGGGGTTGGCCAATATTTGCATTGCATTGGTAGCGTTTACGGAGAACCTATTTGTACTAGGATATGTTGATTATATACGAGTTTGTTGCGTATCAAACCGTAATGGGTCACATCGATGTAGGCATACCACATATTTAAAAGCCACACCGAAAGACATAGTTCAATCCCTTTGATGTGCTGGTCTGAACACTGCCATCACGAATACACAATGTAAGCAAATCTTTCATTTTTATTAAAAACTGTTGACTTTTATGATTCATTCTGCATTATTCTCTTAAGCTGAACTGTCCATAAGTATATGCATTGGGAAATTGGCAAGTTCAAATAAGAATGAATTGTAATCGACAAAGGTCTTAAAATAAAAACGTAAGATTTGCTCGAGTTTGCGGAGTAAATACTTAAGTTCTCATTGTATATGGCAACGAGCAAAGCAGATGAACTGTGAATAACATTAATATAAATATAATTGTAAATCGATTCTCAAAGCCATCGACGGTATTGATATTGCGGCAGAAGTTACTCAAAGTTGATAATAGCTTAGTTGTGTAGGCTAGGGCAGATTGCCCACAACACTGAAGTCTGCCAGACTGAACACTGCACTTATACTTAATGTGCATATCGATGAATGAAAGTAATTTCTTGAAATGACATCTTCACATGGAGTAATACTATCAGCTAGAACTCGATTTCAAATAAGCACATTAAGTCGATTTCAAATAAGCACATTAAGTCGATTTCAAATAAGCACATTAAGTCGATTTCAAATAAGCACATTAAGTCGATTTCAAATAAGCACATTAAGTCGATTTCAAATAAGCACATTAAGTCGATTTCAAAATCTGAATCTCAATCTATATATATATATACATTAGATAGAACAAACTCAGATAGTATCAATACACAACATTTATAGGATTGATACATCTTACGAATAACATTGATAATCCTACCGTTTATGCTATTTCTTAAACGTTTTACCCATAGACACTGTCTCCAAACAGTATCAAACGCTTTTTTCAAATATATAAATCAGCAATACAGTTTTCTCCCATTCCACAGATATATTTCTGTCAATCTGTACAACATAAAGATATTTTCTAATGTAGGTCTACCTTTCCGAAAACCGGATTGATTATCTTTGAGTATGTGGTCATCTTCTAGGTAAATTCTAAGTATGTTGTTGATAATACCAGTAAGGGTAGGTTTACATCGCTGTAGATATGTATACAGTTCTACACGCAGTTCTAAGCTTAATCTTTCTTTGTCATTTCAACCCATATATTTCACACTGTGTAAGCGAGAACCTGTGTACTGGTAGATGAAGTAGCCCTATTTATATGTGTGTACATGTACACTGTTTTTTATTGTGTATTCATATGTGATTTGTTCTCATGCGCCTTTCATTCTTTCTTCGAACCATTATCAACTGGTGTAAGAATAAACTGCGTTGGTCTGCTGATAGTTGATTCATTTATTTTGTCTGGCCTAAACTGACACGGCTCATAGTGAATTGTCAATTACCAGAGTACTGATGAGCGCGCGTTAGTTATCAGTAATCATGTTGTGATCACAGTAATATGCGACATGTGACTTCACACGTATATGTATACAGATCTATAGCAATGTAAACTCACCCTGAATAACTTACCGATGCAACTCAGTATAAGGTTATGACTCTATAAAAGTCGGGACATAATATGTCACCCTTATTGTTATATTATAAAGTTATTATACAATGTTGTGTACAGTATGTGTTTTTCTTGTATGGGTCCAGGTCGTGGAGGAAAGTGATAGACACCACAACCTGGAGGACTACAATAAAACATATTCTGTTCGCAACATTGAAGAATGACATTTTTATTATCCACCTGCATGTTTATCCAAATGAGTCCTGATGATTTTTTTTTATAAAATTCGATTCGAGTCCAATATAACTTTCGGGAGTCCAATATGACTTAAATAATGCATGTTGCTTTCTCGCCAAAACGTGTTGATTTATAAGGTCAGACAAACCCTCTATATATATCTATAGTTATATTCAGCTATAATTGGTCATTATGGATATCGCCGTTTTGTGAATTCGATAAAAGGGACATAACCCATTATATAATTCACACAAAATTGATTCAATAACAGTATAAATCAAAATCGGTATCTGTTTGTTTTGTTGACGAAATAACATGTCCAGAATCCGGCGAATGATCAACCATGATGGCCCACGATAACGAAGTCAATTTTAATTAAATTGGACTAAATATGTTTATCGAGGAGCGATTTTGTACCCACGGTAATGTCATTTAGAAAATCTAAGTATACGATTATTAAATAAAATAAGTTGGTGCAAAAAGTTCCAAAACGAATTCGTTCCGGATACTGTTCATTTTCTTCGTTTGTAACGTGGCTGTCCATTGGGATGCGCAAGCCCATAATTTCCACAAAAGCAGGGAAGTCGTAGATTTCGCACTCTCAAATCTAACTATTATAGTTGAATATAACATATGTATGTAAATACAGGATGCGTACATCTGACTTGTCCACACACCACACTATAATAAGAAGAACTATTGGTTTCGTATAATTTGTCCGCGGAACCTGAATACATGTATAATTCAGTGCTCATTGTATATGACAACGAACAGGCAGATGAATTCCAAATATTACAAGACTTCATTCATTTTCAGAATCATCAACGTCAACCGTCGAACCTGAATACACATTTTCAGTGTCCAAGTATGTGCCAGCGAGTAAAGAGGACGAACTGCGATTTTCTACGAATAATAGAAGTCTGAATTCATTTTCAGCATGTTCCCATTGTCAATGTATACGCTCACAAAGTATTGCTATTGCGACTGAAGTCACCCGGTATGGGGTAGCTTAACTGTGATGTCGGGCAGAGTAGATGAGCTCCAGGGCCGAGAAACAATGTCGTTTTCTTCGCCTAATTTAAGGCACGGATGACCTTCGCGGTGTGTATTGCTGTTAAAATATCTACTTTCATGAAAACCGCCATAAACAGAAAGAATATTAAAATTATAGACATATTTTGTTCATATATCAATCATAAATATCGCGCAAATAGTATGTTATTGTCAAGTTCGTACGTTTTGTTATGTAAACAAAAGCCAAAAAGGTTACAGAACCTGTCTTTTGTTTACACAACAAAGCGTACAAACTTGACAATACCATACTATTTACACGATATTTATGATTGGTCTTAGAATAAAAGATGTCTATGTTTTAATATTAATCCTGTGTATTGCAGTTTTAACGGGTGTGGTTATTTAAACAGCATACCCACCGCGAATGCCATCCGTGCCTTTAATAATTCAACAAAATGATATCGAATGAGCTACGTGTCAATGTTGCTAGCTCACTATAAATCCCACCCCATATAAATATAACTGATCCGAAGATATAACTGATTAGCTGTTAAAATGACTTCGATCACCATATTTCGAGGTATGAAATTTTAACCCTTTACCCAACAGAACGGCCCTGTGCCAATGCATTTTCTTATATATGCGAGTCGACCATAGGTCGCCTCGCATATATAAGAGAATGCACTGGCTTAACACATATTAAAAATGATAAAATTGTCAAAGAATATAGAAAAATATTATAAAAATTGTTAAAAAATGTAAGAAAAAATTATAAAATTGTTAAAGAATGTAGGAAAAAAAATGGTAAAAAGTGTTTTTTTAGGCCAATGCATTCTCTTATATATGCGAGGCGACATATGGTCGACTCGCATATATAAGAGAATGCATTGGCAAAGGGTATAACTGTAACCATCACAATGTGGTCATTGAACCGGTTCCAATGATATCCATATTTGTATGGTGTTATTGAGACGGACCGAAGATATTTTAGGCTGTTGAAGCTTTATTTGGGCGTTTTTGGCCGTTTTGTTGGGTAAAGGGTTAACGCCAAAATCTCATCATGAAAGAAATCTGTTCGATGTATCCGGTTGTTGCGTTATCCGAGACGAGTTGTTGGGATAGCTCAATAGTCTAATTACTTGCTAATATATTAGGAAAATATAGAAAACACGAATTTTGAAATTGGTGGTCGTGATATAACGCCGCCATGTTCGAGCACATTATGACGTATGTTCTCGGTCCTGATCTGGTGTCTGCTAGATTCGTAACTCCAATATCACCAGTTTATTCGATTCAGCAAAGTACATTCGGACGTAATTTGGACGTCGTCTGATCCAGATTTTGGCCCACTGCACAATGTAGTCCCATCAAAGCAAAGGGAGGTAAGTCCAAGTAACAAAATGTTACGGTTAACTACTCTTTACGCTCCACTTATTTGTGTTGTGCATGTCAATAAATGGAAGTAATTTCTTAGGAGCGGCATTTTCATACATGATGTCACTATCAGCTAGCGCTCGAGCAGATATGCACGTTAAGTTGATTTCACGAGAGTTTATAATTTCGTGTAAGATGGAAGGCGACAAATATTTCTTGTTTTTCTTCGCGATATCGAGGCAAGTCATCTCAAGTTTATTCCTAATATCAAGATGTGGGCCAGCTTGAAGTAGGCATCTCACAATAAGCTCATAGTTGTCAGGTTTATTAATGTTGGACATGATACATCGCTCAATATCCCGATGAGATCTCGAGTTAGCAATGGCGTTCATGAGACACGTATTCCCGTTATCATCTCGCCAATCAATGTCGAACACGCTCTGTATTAATATTTGTGTAAGCTCCAGATCCGGGAGTCTACAACCATGAAAACAAATCCAATCATCATATAATGGTTCCAGAGCCAGATGAAGCACGGTACGGTTGTGTTTGTCTACTGGGTTAACTTTGGCCACCCTGGAGCAGAACTGTAACATACCGTTCATTAAATCGGGATCAACAACATATGTATCAGAATTTCCGGGTCCTAATCTATTCAACTGAATCAAAGAAATCAAACAGAATAGTATAAGTTGCATTATTTCAAACTTAAAAGAATTATTTAGTTTTATATTGAGCTCTTTGCCAGGGGTTAAACCGTCACCAAGTACATTAAGGAAATTCATTATCTGTCCACTGCATTCGAACTCTTTTAGGCGGAGTTTGCACATCTTGTCAAGAATAGATATGACATTTTGACTTGGAATGTCATGCTTCAAACATAGATTAAATGCATAATCAGCTAATTTAATACGATATATAACAAATCTTTTATAATATGATTTATACTTACTCTTGATTTCAAAAATTACTAGTAAACAGAATATTTTCTATCGGAGCTGAATCAGCACAACAGGAAGATTATGGTACTTAACGTACTGCTTATTGTTACTTTGATACTAGTCTGCTAGCTTACATCAGCCACAGGGAAGGGAAACGCTTTAGATAAAAGCACTGGGAAGTTAAAAATAATTTATTTTTTTTTATCATTGAAAATACAGGGTCAACATGGGAATACATATACCATTATGCATACAATATTAAAACAGCTCTACTCACATATAGTTGGTCTAACTTGCTGATATCAAAAAGTAACAATTATGGCTAATCTAAAAATAGGTTCTCTGAACTGTTGCGGGCTTGCCTCAGATAAAATAAAACACCGAGATCTCTTTCAAAGATGTAGTGAACAATTTGACATTTCTATGCTTATTGATTCACATTCATCTAAAAAAGATGAAAAAATGTGGAGAGCAGAGTCGGGATACCAAGCTTTTTCAGCTCATTTACTAGTTCAAGTCGAGGTATAGCAATTTTATTCAGAAATACTATTGTTTTACAGTCCATAAGACTATATCAGATCCAGTTGGAAATGTCCTATTTATGGATGTCACTATCCAAAACCAAAGATTAACTTTATGTGCAGTCTATGGACCAAACGAAGACAATTCTTCAATGAGCTGTTTAAAAAAATAGAACTGTTGGAAAACTCAACCATTGTTATAGGTGGTGACTGGAATGTACCTCGGGAATATGATCAGGACACAATTAAATATAAACAAAAAAATAATACAATATCAAATGAAAAAAATGGAGCAAGCTAAAGAATTCCTAGACTTGCATGATGTTTGGAGATTAGATAATCCTGATAAAAAGAGATTCACTTGGAATGGACCTGATAACAAAATGGCCAGATTAGACTATTTTCTGATATCTGCGGACCTTCAGCCATTCATTATGAGTTCGGAAATGCTCAACAGATATAAATCCGATCATAACCCTATATGTATAAATTTTCAATTTGTTAATCATCCAAGAGGAAGAGGTTTTTGGAAATTTAACAATAGTCTATTAAGGGACCAAGAATATACAAATATAGTAAAAAGTACAATTAGTGAGGCAATTAACCAATATTTTGAAAATAATGAAGCCACTAAAATAAATGACCAACTTTTCTGGAAAACATTAAAAATCATGATTAGAGGTGAAACGATAGCATATTCTTCAAAACTAAAAAAACAGAGTGATAAAAGAGAAAAAGAAATAGAAAAAAGACTTTCCGAACTTAATAAAAAACTTGACAATGAAGAATGCTTGGGTAATTTAGAAATAGATAATTTACATAATGAATTGGAGTTAATAAGAAAAAAGAAAATATAAGGAATAATACTAGAACCAAAGTCAAATGGAAAGTAGAGGGTGAAAAAGTCACACAATATTTCTGCAATTTGGATAAGAGATACTATACGGAAAAACTTATCCCAAAAATTGCAAGGGCCGATGGTTCTGAAACCACAAACTTTTCTGAAATTCTGATAGAACAAGAACATTTCTATAAAAACCTTTATAAATCTAACTTGAAAGAAATAAATAGAGAAACAGAGTCTGAATTTTGGGACAAAAATAACGTTCTTAAATTTCCTAGAAAAACATGAGTCAGAATCAATGGAAGGATTATTATCAGAGTTTGAATGTGCTATAGCACTCAAAGCGATGAAAAATGACCGTTCGCCAGGAAGTGATGGATTTACTGTTAATTTTTATAAATATTTTTGGAAGAAATGTCAACCACACAAAGATGTGGAATAATTACTTGCATTCCAAAACCTAATAAAAATAAACTCCTTTTGAAAAATTGGACACCGATTACACTTTTAAATATAGATGGTAAAATAGCATCAACAGTTATTGCTAACCGCATAAAAAAGTACCTATCAGAACGTATATCTAGTTCACAACTTGGATTTATGTCAGAGCGCTATATTGGAGAGTCAACTAGACTCATCTTTAACTTGATAGAGAAGTGTGAAAAGAATCAGATTTCGGGCATACTTGCAACTCTTGACTTCGAAAAGGCATTTGACTCGTTGGAATTGAGTTTTATTCAGAAAAGCTTAATTTTCTTAGGATTTGGCCCTTTATTGAGAAACTGGGTAAAAACTTTCTACAACAATATATATAGTTATGTCATTAATAATGGGAATATAACAAATAAAATCGACATTAATAGAGGAGTTAGACAAGGCGACCCACTATCACCTTACCTCTTTATCCTATGCGCGGAAATACTTAGTGCCAATATTAAATTTAACCCAGAGATAAAAGGTATACAAATAAAAGGATCAGATTACACTGTAACCCAATATGCAGATGACTTAAACCTCTTCCTCCAGGATGATCAGAAATCCATCAACACAGCATTAAATACTTTTGAAGTTTTTGCAGCCATATCAGGCCTAAACATCAATTATGACAAAACACAAGCCATATGGATAGGTGCAAAACGGGGTTGTGGTGAGGAAATTAATACGGATAAAAAAAAAAATATGGAACCATAACCAATCTATTACAATCCTTGGAATTGAATATAATCTATTCAGTGAGAATTATATAGAAATAACTTTCACAAAAAGATACAAAAACTAGATAATTTGTTAAACGATTGGTCATTCAGAAACCTTAGCCTACATGGTAACACAACTGTTGTAAAGACACTGGCCTTGTCGATGTTAACACGCTGTTTCTCAGTTCTACCTTCACCCTCTCAAGAGGTGTCTGAAAAATTAAAAAAAAGTTATTTACAAATTTTTATGCTCAGGAAAGCCAGACAAATTTAAAAGAAATGTAAAGATAAACAACTGGGAAAATGGGGGAATAAAATTCCCCCACATTGACTCATTTTATAAAGCATTAAAGATGACTTGGATTAAACAAACTTTTAGACCACAGACAGAAGCTGGTTGGAAAACATTACTGGTAGATGACCTAGAAACTTTCGGTGGCCACAAAATATGGAACCTTCATAAAGAAGGGCTTAAGATGTTGAGTAACACACTAAATCCATTCTGGAAGTATGTGATAAATGAATGGTCCAGTTTGGATAAAAATATTACCTTATGGTAGAAGAAGAGATATTAAAAGAACCGCTATATTATAATCAAAACATATTGGTGAATCAAAAAATGTTCTTTAATAAAACATGGATTAAAAAGGCATATACTTTTTAAACGATCTTATTGAAGAAAACTCAGGGCTACTGGAATACGAGAGTTTCTGTAAAAAATATGATATAAAAACTCCCTGCACCACCTATAATGGGTTACTTGCAGCATTACCAGCTTCCTGGAAGCAATATTCTAGAAGAAACCGGGCTATTAGCACCGTGACCACACAAAATATAGATATGTTAAATAAATCTGAAAAGACTTGTAGGACTTTCTATCCAATATTCTTAGAGCAATACTCTAAACCCCCAGATATATCCAAACAAAATGGGAAGACAGATTAGAGATAAAGTTCACGATAGATGAATGGAAAAGAAACTACACAAAAATTAGTAAAATTTCAAATGACACAGATCTATTGTCTTTTCAGTTTAAAATAAATCATAACATTTTATATACTAACACAAAGCTCTACAAATGTATTTTGTCAGAAACAGAAATATGCCCTCTTTGCCACACATGAAGAGAAACGATTCTACATCTATTTGATGAATGTCCAGTGACAAAATCAATTTTATTAAATTTTCAACAGTTATTGAATAATAGGTGTGATCTAACCTTTGAAATACTCCCTGAAAAAATTAATTTTTGGAACCGACATTATTACAGGAAATGAAGTAGATGACAACTTAATAGGCATATGTATACTTTTATACAAAAGATATATATATTCAAATAGAATGAGAGCAATTGAACTAAGTATCAATGGACTATTAGAATGGATTAAGAACTATAAAGCTATTGAAAATACAAGCTTATTACCAAAAGGTCAAACATAAAAAGACCAACTTTTCTGTGACAGATGGCACAGAATAGACAATATTTTTACAATGAAAGTGTCAATGACACTGTAGCTCAACTTTGTAAAGAAGGTAAATTTTTTTTGATGAGCAGTGAATAGAGAGATTAAAAAGGAGTGTAAAAATGAGCAGTAAATAATTTAGTCACACACAGAGTAAAATCCAAGATGGCTACTGGCGGCCATGTTTTTTGGCCGAATGACCCCAAAATGACTCGTTCCCATCTACATGCTATTGTTAACATCCATGACAAATTTCATGATGATCAGACTAAAGGTACGACCTGTAGCCCGTGCTAAAGGATTTAGTCATACAAAGAGTAAAATCTAAGATGGCTGCTGGCGGCCATGTTTTTTGGCCGAATGAACCCAAAATTACTCGTTCCCATCTACATGTCAATATTAACATCCATGACAAATTTCATGATGATCAGACGAACAATGCGACCTGTGGCCCGTACTAATGGATGTAATTTTGAAAACAAAGATAACCACTGGCGGCTGCTGGCGGCCATGTTTTTTGTCCGAATGACACCAAAATGACTCGTTCCCATCTACATTCCAATTTCAACAGCCATGACAAATTTCATGATGATCAGACTAAAGGTACGACGTGTAGCCCGTGCTAAAGGATTTAGTCATGCAAAGAGTAAAATCCAAGATGGCTGCTGGCGGCCATGTTTTTTGCCCGAATAACCCGAAAATGACTCGTTCCCATCTACATGTCATTGTTAACATTCATGACAAATTGTATGATGATCTGACCAAAGGTACGACCTGTAGCCCGTGCTAAAGGATTTAGTCATGCAAAGAGTAAAATCCAAGATGGCTGCTGGCGGCCATGTTTTTTGGCCGAATGACCCAAAAATTACTCGTTCCCATCTATATGTCAATATTAACATCCATGACAAATTTCATGATGATCAGACGAACAATGCGACCTGTGGCCCGTGCTAATGGATTGAATTTTGAAAACAAAGATGGCAACTGGCGGCCATGTTTTTATTCCGAATGACCCCAAAATGACTCGTTCCCATCTACATGTCAATGTCAACAGCCATGACAAATTTTATAATAATCGGACCAAAGGTACGAACTGTAGCCCGTGCTAAAGGAAATTGTTGACGCATCACACACGCACACACGCACAAACGGACGACGGATACCAAGCCATGGCAATAGCTCAAACTTTACAAAGTAAAGTTGAGCTAAAAAGTGTTCACGGTGCAAAAAGCAAAAATTTGCAATGATAAATAAACAAGATAACATAATTGCCAAAAAAAAATAAAACAAAACATACAAACAATCATATAATAAATATATAAAACCATATTATCTCTTTTGTTCTCTTATTCTGAGGAAAGCCCACGACTTATAAAGAAATTTCTAAACGAATAGCTATAGTATAATTATAAGTGGATGACACTACATTTTAGCTACCATTATAATCATTTGTTATATACCATGTATTCATGTTTATGACCTGAATAAAAATTATTATAAAAAAAAAATCTCACCCAGCTATCCCACACGGTATGCCTGTGCTAAAATGTGTATATAGAATGATGGTCGAATTCATCTTGACAGTAAATGAGTGTATATGTTCATTCAATAAAATTGATGTCTGCTGAAACGCACCGTGTCAGACAGTACCAAACTTATATTGGTGTCTTTGTATTTCTCCCTTGGGGTTGGCCAATATTTGCATTGCATTGGTAGCGTTTACGGAGAACCTATTTGTACTAGGATATGTTGATTATATACGAGTTTGTTGCGTATCAAACCGTAATGGGTCACATCGATGTAGGCATACCACATATTTAAAAGCCACACCGAAAGACATAGTTCAATCCCTTTGATGTGCTGGTCTGAACACTGCCATCACGAATACACAATGTAAGCAAATCTTTCATTTTTATTAAAAACTGTTGACTTTTATGATTCATTCTGCATTATTCTCTTAAGCTGAACTGTCCATAAGTATATGCATTGGGAAATTGGCAAGTTCAAATAAGAATGAATTGTAATCGACAAAGGTCTTAAAATAAAAACGTAAGATTTGCTCGAGTTTGCGGAGTAAATACTTAAGTTCTCATTGTATATGGCAACGAGCAAAGCAGATGAACTGTGAATAACATTAATATAAATATAATTGTAAATCGATTCTCAAAGCCATCGACGGTATTGATATTGCGGCAGAAGTTACTCAAAGTTGATAATAGCTTAGTTGTGTAGGCTAGGGCAGATTGCCCACAACACTGAAGTCTGCCAGACTGAACACTGCACTTATACTTAATGTGCATATCGATGAATGAAAGTAATTTCTTGAAATGACATCTTCACATGGAGTAATACTATCAGCTAGAACTCGATTTCAAATAAGCACATTAAGTCGATTTCAAATAAGCACATTAAGTCGATTTCAAATAAGCACATTAAGTCGATTTCAAATAAGCACATTAAGTCGATTTCAAATAAGCACATTAAGTCGATTTCAAATAAGCACATTAAGTCGATTTCAAAATCTGAATCTCAATCTATATATATATATACATTAGATAGAACAAACTCAGATAGTATCAATACACAACATTTATAGGATTGATACATCTTACGAATAACATTGATAATCCTACCGTTTATGCTATTTCTTAAACGTTTTACCCATAGACACTGTCTCCAAACAGTATCAAACGCTTTTTTCAAATATATAAATCAGCAATACAGTTTTCTCCCATTCCACAGATATATTTCTGTCAATCTGTACAACATAAAGATATTTTCTAATGTAGGTCTACCTTTCCGAAAACCGGATTGATTATCTTTGAGTATGTGGTCATCTTCTAGGTAAATTCTAAGTATGTTGTTGATAATACCAGTAAGGGTAGGTTTACATCGCTGTAGATATGTATACAGTTCTACACGCAGTTCTAAGCTTAATCTTTCTTTGTCATTTCAACCCATATATTTCACACTGTGTAAGCGAGAACCTGTGTACTGGTAGATGAAGTAGCCCTATTTATATGTGTGTACATGTACACTGTTTTTTATTGTGTATTCATATGTGATTTGTTCTCATGCGCCTTTCATTCTTTCTTCGAACCATTATCAACTGGTGTAAGAATAAACTGCGTTGGTCTGCTGATAGTTGATTCATTTATTTTGTCTGGCCTAAACTGACACGGCTCATAGTGAATTGTCAATTACCAGAGTACTGATGAGCGCGCGTTAGTTATCAGTAATCATGTTGTGATCACAGTAATATGCGACATGTGACTTCACACGTATATGTATACAGATCTATAGCAATGTAAACTCACCCTGAATAACTTACCGATGCAACTCAGTATAAGGTTATGACTCTATAAAAGTCGGGACATAATATGTCACCCTTATTGTTATATTATAAAGTTATTATACAATGTTGTGTACAGTATGTGTTTTTCTTGTATGGGTCCAGGTCGTGGAGGAAAGTGATAGACACCACAACCTGGAGGACTACAATAAAACATATTCTGTTCGCAACATTGAAGAATGACATTTTTATTATCCACCTGCATGTTTATCCAAATGAGTCCTGATGATTTTTTTTTATAAAATTCGATTCGAGTCCAATATAACTTTCGGGAGTCCAATATGACTTAAATAATGCATGTTGCTTTCTCGCCAAAACGTGTTGATTTATAAGGTCAGACAAACCCTCTATATATATCTATAGTTATATTCAGCTATAATTGGTCATTATGGATATCGCCGTTTTGTGAATTCGATAAAAGGGACATAACCCATTATATAATTCACACAAAATTGATTCAATAACAGTATAAATCAAAATCGGTATCTGTTTGTTTTGTTGACGAAATAACATGTCCAGAATCCGGCGAATGATCAACCATGATGGCCCACGATAACGAAGTCAATTTTAATTAAATTGGACTAAATATGTTTATCGAGGAGCGATTTTGTACCCACGGTAATGTCATTTAGAAAATCTAAGTATACGATTATTAAATAAAATAAGTTGGTGCAAAAAGTTCCAAAACGAATTCGTTCCGGATACTGTTCATTTTCTTCGTTTGTAACGTGGCTGTCCATTGGGATGCGCAAGCCCATAATTTCCACAAAAGCAGGGAAGTCGTAGATTTCGCACTCTCAAATCTAACTATTATAGTTGAATATAACATATGTATGTAAATACAGGATGCGTACATCTGACTTGTCCACACACCACACTATAATAAGAAGAACTATTGGTTTCGTATAATTTGTCCGCGGAACCTGAATACATGTATAATTCAGTGCTCATTGTATATGACAACGAACAGGCAGATGAATTCCAAATATTACAAGACTTCATTCATTTTCAGAATCATCAACGTCAACCGTCGAACCTGAATACACATTTTCAGTGTCCAAGTATGTGCCAGCGAGTAGAGAGGACGAACTGCGATTTTCTACGAATAATAGAAGTCTGAATTCATTTTCAGCATGTTCCCATTGTCAATGTATACGCTCACAAAGTATTGCTATTGCGACTGAAGTCACCCGGTATGGGGTAGCTTAACTGTGATGTCGGGCAGAGTAGATGAGCTCCAGGGCCGAGAAACAATGTCGTTTTCTTCGCCTAATTTAAGGCACGGATGACCTTCGCGGTGTGTATTGCTGTTAAAATATCTACTTTCATGAAAACCGCCATAAACAGAAAGAATATTAAAATTATAGACATATTTTGTTCATATATCAATCATAAATATCGCGCAAATAGTATGTTATTGTCAAGTTCGTACGTTTTGTTATGTAAACAAAAGCCAAAAAGGTTACAGAACCTGTCTTTTGTTTACACAACAAAGCGTACAAACTTGACAATACCATACTATTTACACGATATTTATGATTGGTCTTAGAATAAAAGATGTCTATGTTTTAATATTAATCCTGTGTATTGCAGTTTTAACGGGTGTGGTTATTTAAACAGCATACCCACCGCGAATGCCATCCGTGCCTTTAATAATTCAACAAAATGATATCGAATGAGCTACGTGTCAATGTTGCTAGCTCACTATAAATCCCACCCCATATAAATATAACTGATCCGAAGATATAACTGATTAGCTGTTAAAATGACTTCGATCACCATATTTCGAGGTATGAAATTTTAACCCTTTACCCAACAGAACGGCCCTGTGCCAATGCATTTTCTTATATATGCGAGTCGACCATAGGTCGCCTCGCATATATAAGAGAATGCACTGGCTTAACACATATTAAAAATGATAAAATTGTCAAAGAATATAGAAAAATATTATAAAAATTGTTAAAAAATGTAAGAAAAAATTATAAAATTGTTAAAGAATGTAGGAAAAAAATTGGTAAAAAGTGTTTTTTTAGGCCAATGCATTCTCTTATATATGCGAGGCGACATATGGTCGACTCGCATATATAAGAGAATGCATTGGCAAAGGGTATAACTGTAACCATCACAATGTGGTCATTGAACCGGTTCCAATGATATCCATATTTGTATGGTGTTATTGAGACGGACCGAAGATATTTTAGGCTGTTGAAGCTTTATTTGGGCGTTTTTGGCCGTTTTGTTGGGTAAAGGGTTAACGCCAAAATCTCATCATGAAAGAAATCTGTTCGATGTATCCGGTTGTTGCGTTATCCGAGACGAGTTGTTGGGATAGCTCAATAGTCTAATTACTTGCTAATATATTAGGAAAATATAGAAAACACGAATTTTGAAATTGGTGGTCGTGATATAACGCCGCCATGTTCGAGCACATTATGACGTATGTTCTCGGTCCTGATCTGGTGTCTGCTAGATTCGTAACTCCAATATCACCAGTTTATTCGATTCAGCAAAGTACATTCGGACGTAATTTGGACGTCGTCTGATCCAGATTTTGGCCCACTGCACAATGTAGTCCCATCAAAGCAAAGGGAGGTAAGTCCAAGTAACAAAATGTTACGGTTAACTACTCTTTACGCTCCACTTATTTGTGTTGTGCATGTCAATAAATGGAAGTAATTTCTTAGGAGCGGCATTTTCATACATGATGTCACTATCAGCTAGCGCTCGAGCAGATATGCACGTTAAGTTGATTTCACGAGAGTTTATAATTTCGTGTAAGATGGAAGGCGACAAATATTTCTTGTTTTTCTTCGCGATATCGAGGCAAGTCATCTCAAGTTTATTCCTAATATCAAGATGTGGGCCAGCTTGAAGTAGGCATCTCACAATAAGCTCATAGTTGTCAGGTTTATTAATGTTGGACATGATACATCGCTCAATATCCCGATGAGATCTCGAGTTAGCAATGGCGTTCATGAGACACGTATTCCCGTTATCATCTCGCCAATCAATGTCGAACACGCTCTGTATTAATATTTGTGTAAGCTCCAGATCCGGGAGTCTACAACCATGAAAACAAATCCAATCATCATATAATGGTTCCAGAGCCAGATGAAGCACGGTACGGTTGTGTTTGTCTACTGGGTTAACTTTGGCCACCCTGGAGCAGAACTGTAACATACCGTTCATTAAATCGGGATCAACAACATATGTATCAGAATTTCCGGGTCCTAATCTATTCAACTGAATCAAAGAAATCAAACAGAATAGTATAAGTTGCATTATTTCAAACTTAAAAGAATTATTTAGTTTTATATTGAGCTCTTTGCCAGGGGTTAAACCGTCACCAAGTACATTAAGGAAATTCATTATCTGTCCAATCTGTCCACTGCATTCGAACTCTTTTAGGCGGAGTTTGCACATCTTGTCAAGAATAGATATGACATTTTGACTTGGAATGTCATGCTTCAAACATAGATTAAATGCATAATCAGCTAATTTTATTTCTGATTTGATTTCATCTATTTCTCTTAAATCAGTGAAATGAATAAAATCATAACATTCTTTGTCGTCATCTAAATTTTGTTCGCTAACTCGCTCCTCCAAGAGTTCTATGTAATCCCAATTATCTTTGTTATAGTGTGGATGGTAAGGTGCTAAAAACGAACGCGCACCTAGAACTTCATAAGCATCGGCTATTACTCGATCTGGCTGTCTTGTGTTATTCATTAAGAACTTCATTGAGTCTTGCCGATCACACATGGCGATGTATGGTAAAACATCAACAAACCCGTCCCAGCAAGTCGCAGCACCACTTTCTAGCAGGATCAACGCAAGGCCATAGTTGTCATTCCCGAGAGCATGATGGAGAGCAGTCAGTCCTTCGTGGTTTCGTAAATTCACGTTGGCGCCACTTTCCACGAGGAAGTTAACTATATCCACACTTTCCCGCTGATGATCGATTACCCGCACTTTCCCTCGACAGGCTTGAATAAAGGACGGGTCAATACTTTTCCTAATTCGAGAGGCGTGAATAATGGACGGGTCAATACTTTTCCCCCACTTATCAACAAGAGCATTTACATCGGCGCCGTGTTTCACAAGTAATTGGACGTTTCTATAGTTTCCATTAAATATCGCATGAAGGAGAGGTGTTCCTCCGACTTTAGTTATTCTTTCACGTTCATATTGAGGCATGTCTGGAGAATAGTTGGGTGTATCTACTTCAGCTCCACATTTATCCAGCAGATATTCCAATAATTTCGTACTGTCAGATTCCCCTGCTGTATTCCATAAAACGTGTTTATCTACTCTAACTAGTATTTCTTTCCTTTGATCTATTGTCAAGTGCTGCAACAACGTTTCCAGTGTATGTATGCCATCAGTCCGATGAGAACATTCTTCAACATAAGGCAGAACATCAACGAATGGAACCGAATAAAACTCAGCGCCATTTTCAAGCAGAAGCTTTACAATTTCATGATTACATTTTCGCACGGCCCAGTGAAGCGCTGTCAGTCCTACATTATTTCGTAAGTTCACTTTAGCACCATTTTCTAAAATAAATTTAACTAACGGAATCATGGACGAGGATGCCTGTTCGCATGCATGAATCAGCGAGGTATTTATATTTACTCCCAGCTTATCAACAAGAGCATTTATATCGGCGCCGTGTTTCACAAGTAATTGGACGTTTCTATAGTTTCCATTAAATATCGCATGAAGGAGAGGTGTTTCTCCGAGTTTAGTTATTCTTTGACATTCATCTTGAGGCATGTCTGGAGAATAGTTGGGTGTATCTACTTCAGCTCCACATTTATCCAGCAGATATTCCAATAATTTCGTACTGTCAGATTCCCCTGCTGTATTCCATAAAATGTGTTTATCTACTCTAACTAGTATTTCTTTCCTTTGATCTATTGTCAAGTGCTGCAACAACGTTTCCAATTTCTGTATGCCATCAGTCCGACGAGAACATTCTTCAACATAAGGCAGAACATCAACGAATGGAACCGAATAAAACTCAGCGCCATTTTCAAGCAGAAGCTTTATAATTTCATGATCACATTTTCTCACGGCCAAATGAAGAGCTGTCAGTCCAACATGATTTCTTAAGTTCACTTTAGCACCATTTTCTAAAAGAAATTTAACTACAGGAATTGTGGACGAGAACACGGTGTTTTCGCATGCGTGAATCAGTGAAGTATTTATATTTACTCCGAGCTTATCAACAAGAGCATTTATATCGGCACCATAGTTCACAAGGACTTTGACGTGTTCAAGATGTCTTCTGTGTATCGCGTGTAGAAGTGGTGTTCGTCCGAGTGTATGGATTCTCCCAGAATGTTTACATCGAGGGTCGTCTGGGGTATCATTAGGAACATCCACGTCAGCTACACATTCTTTCAGGAGGTATTCCAACAGCTTTCCGCTTCGATGTTCCCCTGCTTTCTTCCAAAGAAGGTGTGTATTTTCCTTGAACACAATGTCATTCCTTTGGTCCTTGTTGGTGAATCGCAACAACCTTTCCACATTTTGCACATCATTGTTTGCTAAATATCGCCGAACATTCGTATACATGGTAACTGACATCTCTCTTCAGTTTTGACAAAAGCCATGCAGTATCTGCAACAAAACACAGAAAAGTGAGTTCAGATTCAGAAGAGAATGCTTTAGAAGGGCGAATGGCGAATTTAGCTATCTTACAAAAGCTGAATAGGTCATTGTCGCGTGGATTCTGGCAAAAAGACACCCAGTATCTCTTAAACTGTCAAAAAGACACACAGGATCTCGTAAACTGTCAAAAAGACACCCAGGATCTCAAAGTCTCGCCAAACAACGGGAATTTTGTTTAGTCGTCTGCTATTAATATTATGATAATTATTTATTTGTGATCGCAGTGAAATATCAACGAAATTTAATTCGGCTTTGAGTCTGACTGACAGCGCAATTCCGCATCCTTGATAGTTGGACCAATATTAATAGCAGACGACTAAACAACATTCCCGTTGTTTGGTGAGACTTTGAGATCTTGGGTGTCTTGTTGACAGTTTAAGAGATCCTGGGTGTCTTTTTGACAGTTTAAGAGATCCTGGGTGTCTTTTTGCCAGAAACCATGCGACAATTACCTATTCAGCCTTACTATACGTTCACATACTGGCACATTTGCGCGATATGATTTGCAAGCACTTCTTCGTAGAAAACCATATCTTGTCAGAACATGAACGGAACATACACATAAAATGCATCTGTACCACAGCCAACTACATGAGAAGACAAACCCCCGCTGCTCCACCCGCAGGGGCGCACGGGAGAAAAAAGTTAGTCAATATGACTAACTTAGGTTAGTCAACTGCTTGTCCACCGGATTGCTAACTTAGCTTAGTCACAATGACTAAGGCAGAAAATTAGTCACATATAGGGTGATGTTAGTCATAACGACAAATAAATGGATTGTCAACACGACTAACTAGGCCACCAGACTACGTTTTGTTGGTCAACATGACCAGGAGTGAGTCATAATGACTAACTTTTCCGAGTCACTGAGATGGTGAACATGTAATTTGGTGGAAATTGTGTGCAAATAATTTCAAAATTTAACCAGATGATATAATTATTATCCAGAATTAACAGATCGAATTGAAAGGAGGACAAATTTTCAATTCATTCTCTAATAAACAGATCAGTACTGGTCTGTTGAGAGGTATACAAATATTTTGTGGTATAGACCTGTTTGACTAGTTAATTTTTTCCAGAGATGTCTGTGATGTCATGAAATATAAGAACCTTTTATCATAATAGTGTAGCATTTTATGTGGGGGTGGGTTCTGATATACATGCCATTATATATCCTCCCATCGCATTATTTCAATTACAGGGCCAATAGAACTGCAATAAAATGGAAATTGGATATTGATCAATGAATATTAAGCTTAATTCAAGGCAGTGTTACATTTAGAGTTATTCTTTGTAACTTAGTCAATATGACTAACATAGTGATTCGCTGAAAGGTATGGGTTGGTCAAAGTGACCCTAAATGCTTGCGACTAAGTTAGTCATATTGACCCGATTTGATTCTCAGTGCGCTACCGAAATTTGCCCGTAAATTACATGGCAAGAATGAATCAGACAGATATTTGAAGGTGAATGTCAGCCGCACCGCTACATGCACCTTGGACCACAGAAAATCCACCTTGCGTGCATGTTTCCGCTGATACTCAGCCGCGACGAGACGCCTACTAAACACACCGTCCAAACTTGCGATAATATACGTTCACACACTGGAAAGTTGTATATTGTTTGCTGGCTTTTAAGGTCAATCCACACCGGACGCGAGCGCGCGATTATAACGGCCGTTTTTTGTCGTCCGTAGAAGTTCAAAGCGCGCGATTTTTATATTTACACCGCAAGCGACTGAATCGCTGACCACGAGGCGATCACAGCAGTGATGTTATGCTTCGTCAATTTCTCGCATTGTGGCAAACCAGCCGGATAATTGGGTCGCTGTCAAATAGGATATTTATACGCGCGTATTCCTCCTATATTTGAAGGCGACACATTCATTTGTCGTCGCCATAACGAAAGTGGATGACTTCGCGACACGCTGATAACTGAAGTGCAAGGTCAAATGAGAAGAGAACTGACTGGCAAGAGCCCGACATAAAACAGGATAATCTGGTTAATTTTTGGTCCCAATCCATTCCAAACTTGTTAGGTCACTTTGCCCACAATTCCCCCCCCCACCCCTTGATAAAAAAACCCTCACAAACTGGAATTATAGAATGAAATTCAATAAAACGCAATTCAGGAAGCCCGTGCACCATTCCACTTGACATAGTATATTTGACAATTAAATGAGTTTGAAAAACTCTTACATGTAAATGTTTAGCAAATTCTTATTAAAATGTCCATATACATTGTATTTGTGAACAGCCTGTAAATGAAGCACTCAAACAATTATCTACCCAAACCATCGCGCGCGACGAAGCGATCCATGCAGTCGCTTTCGGTGTGAATATAAAAATCGCGCGCATTGAACCGCTACGGACGACAGAAAACGGCCGTAAAAATCGCGCCCGGTGTGGATTGACCCTTATATATCTACATCTATATTTGCGAATGTATGTCTGTCTGTGTTCTATAGAAATTCACAGGGGACCATCTAGATGATGCCAAAGGGGTCGACTAGGAGTAGCTTTTTACGAGAAAGATAATGGTCGGGGTTAGAATTTTCTAAAGTGACGCCGTTGTTGTCAGCGGCAGAAAAGGGGGAGGGGCAAAAAAATATTTGTCGCCGATTGCCACCAAACTTATATATAATCATTCCCATAATATGAGGAATCTAATGGCGTGGTTTAAATGTGGCAAAAGTCGCGCCGTTCGCGTCAGGGGTGCCCGGAAGGGGGGGGGGGGGGGCAGATTTCTTTTTATGTCGCCGATTGCCACGAAACTTACATATAAGCATCCCCATGATATGAAGAATCGAACGATGTGGTTTAAATATGTCAAAAGTGGCGTCGTTTGAGTCAGGGATGAACGGAAGGGGAGAGGGGCAACAAAATTGATAAAACTAATTTTAGCGCCGATTTCCACCAAATTGATGTATATTCTTCTTCATGATACAGGGAATCTAATTGTGCGATTTAACAACGCCAAATTGTTGTTTTTGGATGAGAGATTGGGAGGGGGTGGGCACTAAATTTGATAATAAGTCGCCGATTGCCACCACACTTATACAAAATCCTCCCCATGGTATGAGGAGTCTAATGGTGTGGCTTTTATCTGTCAAATGTGGCCTCATTCGAGTCAGGGTTGCATTGAAAGGGACAGGGGCACCAAAATTGATGCACAATTTATTTAGCGCCAATTTCCACCAAATTGATACACGTTCTTATCCATGATACGAGGAACCTAATCGTGATTTAAAGACGCCATAGCGGTGCTGTTTGGGTGAGAGATGGAGAGGGGAGGGATTGGCACCAAATTTGATAAAAAAAATTGTTTAGTCGCCGATTATTACCAAACTTATAAACAATCATCTCCATGATATCAGGAGTGTAATCGTGTGGTTTTAGGATGTCACAAGTGGGGCCATTCGAGTCAGTGGTGTATAGAGATGAGAGGGACACACAAAATTATATCTATATGTTTAGTGCCGATTTCCACCAGATTGATACATATTCTTCTCCGGGATACGAGGAATCTTATCGTGTGGTTTAGATACACCAAATTGGTGCCCTATGGGTGAGAGATATGGGGACCTTAACTTTGATACGAATTTGTATACTCGCCAATTTTCACCAATTTCATATATATTATGCATCTCTAATCTCTAATGAGTCTTAGTGTGTGCAGCTTGAGTCCGAAATAGGGACGGGAGGGTCACCAAAACTGATACAAAATATTTTTAGTACCAATTACCATCAAATTCAGACACGTTCATTCTCTATTCCCAACAGATATCCACAGCATACATTAACCTGGGCAACGCCGGGTAACCCTGCTAGTACATTATAAGCACGGCGTCCGATTTATAAGTGAAATAAAGATCACAAGCGCCACTTATAAATCGGACGCCGTGGTTATAACATAATAATGACACCCAATCAGCCCAAGAAACTTAGAATCAGTGATGAGTTTCTATTACCAATTAAATGTGTGGTCAGTCTTACAACAATGGTCCGGTGAATACCAATCAATACCCCATAGTCGGTATTACACCCAGATTGTTCAACGAATTTATACCGAATCATGACATTTCAATTTACTATTGTGTTAATCGTGGATTAACTATATAGAGAGCACACTACACTTCTACTCTATTGTGCATTATTCCTACGTATCGGATTTATTTATTCCATACATGCCAAGCCGGATTTATAATATCACAAACAGCACTTTCGACAAATGTAATTTATTCAATGGGGTCCGGTTACTTACCTTTAGTTACTGTAAATATCGGTTAGTTGTTGTCTGCGCTACATAATGATTTATTATATGAATATAAATTGACCTCCCAAAAACCTATAGTAATTCCTATCACCAAAAGACGGTCATTTCATTATGTTCACTCCTATTCTCTTTGAAAACGGAACGGGTTAACATTACATTGACGAGAGGTTAACATAAGATTCCGCTGACCTCCCTTGTCTTAAAAATAGAATGGTTTTTCCGAGCTTCAAAATTAGTTGGCCAATCAAATCGACGTAACCAAACGACGTCATAAAGTCGCGATTCGTTTCTAATGTAAACATTGAACTGTCAACGTTTTTCTGACAGTTCTCAGTTCAACAAACATGGAAGAACAACAAGTTTCTGCGCGGTTTCCAAACATACGAGATGAAGAAATAGACAGGATCCTACGTGAGAAGGACGCGATAAATACTCGCCGGGCTACAAAGAGTGCGGTAAAAACATTTCGTGCATATTTGCAATCACGACAACGAGACACGGAATTTGAGGAATTTACGCCAGGTGAATTGGACAATGTGCTATCAAAATTCTATGTGGAAGTTCGCTCGGAAAAGGGAGAACTATATCAGAAAACGACGTTCTTTTCACTCCGACATGGTTTGAACAGACATTTGCAGGCTTTGAGGGATATAGACATTGTGAATGGAGCCCAATTCTCAACATCGAAAAAGGTATTTCAGGCAGTCGGCAAGGATCTGAAGAGACAAGGCAAGGGAGCAATTAAGCACTTCCCACCATTGGAATCAAGTGACTTGCAGAACATGTATGACTACTTTAGTAACAACATGGACAATGTTAAATTGCAACAGAAGGTGTTTGTTGATCTGATGTTGTATTTGGGAAGGCGAGGGAGAGAAAATATACATGAACTGAGGAAAGATGATATAACGGAGTCAACAGATTCCGATGGAAATCGGTATTTGTTTCTGCAAAAAGATGAGCAGACTAAAAATCACCAGACAGATACAAACAGTGCAGATGGTCGAATTTATGCTTTGCCAGGTAATTCTACTTTATAACCATTACAATTACTTTAACATGATGATTTTATTTTCAGTGAATCCTGTGTCTAGTCCAGTAAATTGAGTAATGGCAGTATAAATATAATACTGTATATACTAATATAGCTGTGTACAGTGGGGTGAATATTTCTAAATTCTATTAAAATGGTACCAAAAATCATGTAACCAATACATTAATATTTAAAACAACAAAAATGCCTTGAAATTGAAATAAATCACATACTATAAGTATGTTACTGTTAGGGAAAAAAATTAGACAATTTTTAGAAATGATTTTATTGAATATATCATGTAAATGTTGTACTAATTTAGATGTAATATTCTCATTACAGGAGATCTGATGTGCCCAGTAGAGTCATTTCGGAAATATCAACAAAAGCTGAATGGTAACTGTGACCGTCTCTTTCAAAGAGTGAACCTAAATAAAATGTCATTGACGGCATACAGTGCAGCACCTCTAGGACACAACAGCATAGGGAAAATGATGCCGACAATTAGTAACTGTGCTGAACTTTCACGGGTGTACACAAACCATTCCCTTAGGTCAACTGCTGTACATTTACTGGATTCGAATCAATTTTCTGGGAGGCACATTATGAGTATTACAGGACATCGTTCAGAAAATTCACTCAAGACGTATACCGGTTATACAGCACCAAAAATCAAGAGGTCGATGTCCAATGCTATCTCAGAGGCATTGAGGCCAACTAATGCTCTGGTGCCTGCTAATGACAGTGAATCAGTGTTCAGTAACATTTCTGACTCTGCAAACAGATTAGTTGTGGGTGCTAATAGTACCATTCCAGCAAATGATGCTGTTCCAAACTTCGCCATTGATCATGACTTTGACCTAATAAGCAGTTCACAAGTAAGCTTGATGTTGAAGGACTTAGACGCTATAGTCAACCCACCTTCCACGAAGACGGCGAGTCCAACTAATATACGCCAAACAGTCAGTCAAGTTGTTAACTGTCAATATCAGGCTAATATGTCAAAGGCACCTATGCCAATTTTTATTAACTGCCCAAATGTTACAATTAACTATGGTAAGGTTGAATAATAATTATGTTTGATGCTGAGTGTGATTTTGTTTTGTTATATTTTGTAATGTTCCATTAAAATTCATTAACCACTGATATCTTAGCAATCCGTCCTGGCAATATCAGCATCGAATGTGCTCTGAGGTAGGGGAGGTAAACTGTATTATTTGTTGTAGGTTTCATATAATAAAACAGTTATCACATTGTTTCTTGGTTGACACGAGGAATTGTCAACCCGAGGAAGTCAATATTCACCTCGGCCTACGGCCTTGGTGAATATTGACTTCCTCGGGTTGACAATTCCTCGTGTCAACCTCGAAACAATGCGATAACTGTATAATGTCGTTGATAACATTTGTTCATTGTGTTGGTGAGGGGAGTACTGAATTTGCCATTGTTCAGGATAGTAACTGCATGCGTTTGCAGACAAAGCAAATGCCCATGTAACTTGTCCGAATACCCCCCCCCCCCATCTAAATTTTTAGTATTTAATTATTAACGTTTATATGTTTGGCATGACGTATCGCCCATGTCTTCCAATCGCTACGTCCCTGCATCTGCTCGTTGCGACTAAACATGGTATCACAGCCCATATTAGTAATATTCACCTCGGTGGAAAAATAATTTGTTTGATAGAACGAGGTGCATAATGCATCAAGGTGTGCTAGGTGAGCGGCAGAGACCCAAAAAAATCGATTTAATATACCCACCGTACTTAAGGACAAATTTTGTATCTTTGGAAAGGTGAGGTTGTAGGCTAATTGATATGACCTACTATCGGATCTGAAAGTGGTGCGGTTGTCATGGAAACGGGCCCCCAAAAGTATTGTCACATATCGACGGTATTGTCAATAAATGCCATCGATCGCATAATGGAAGGCTGCATTTTTCAACATTTATTTTCATTTTAAGTCAATTCTGGTTTAATGGTATAAGGACGATATGTGAACTCAGTTGAACGTTCCTATTGGAGATATGAGTCCGTATGGTGGTTGGAACGCCGTTTTTGGGTAATTTTAGGGTTTTTTAGTGAGAAAATTGTGATTTTTGGAATCGCAGTGCTGTTTGAGAAGAACACACTATCAAATGGACTGTGATATGTCATTTTGAAGATCTTGATGTGGCATACCCGACTGGATGGCTTATATGGTTGGGCGTTGATTTGGTTGTCATGGAAACGACTCTAATATTTCGGAATAAATGTGTGTATATTCATTGAAATTTCATGAAAAGTTTATCGATACAAATCGACAATCTACTACAACAATAGTATTGAACTTTATAACATTCCCTAGAATGTTCTAGACTACATCTACTTTCGGAATAAAGGATCATTCTGATATTAAAGACCAATGTTGGTATTTGTTTATGTTATTTTGAATAAAAGTTCCATTTTCTGTATAAGATTAGTGAAAGTTTGTGAAATTTTAATTCTTCAGCAAAATTGAACGATGTGATCAAAATATGTTAATATTCTGTTATTTTCAATTTAGTGATGCTAATTGGATTAGAACATTGGTGTTTATAATTGATATGCCAATGGCGATATCAGAATTATGAACCATAAGTTGATGACAATGATGGACTACCAATGTGTTCATGTACAACAAATACGCGGCGGATTAAATGTGGTCATGGGATTTTGACTGCGAGAAACATTCAACAAATTCAGTGCAAGAACCCTGAATGAGTTTGCTGGATTTTTATCGCGGTCAAAATCCCATGACCTCGTTGAATCAAGCATTTATACTTAAATTCATTATGAACTAGGATTGTTTGGCTACCCCCCTATTTTTTAAACTTCAAATTAAGTTTTGGAACGGTAAACCCACTCCTGGTGGGGGCTGTTAATGTCCCGTTATTTTGCTGGTTAAATTGTGGGACTCCGTTGACGGAGAGCGGAATGAAGCTTGTTTATTTTTTTTAAATGGACCAATAGGAACCTTACATATACACGTAGAATGGTTTTATCTCAGTCATAACACCATTTATGCTCAACGCATTTTAATTGCAAATTAAAATCAATAATACTGCAAATTAGTGACACCACGGTTCGTGATTGTTACGCATTAACCCTTTGAACACGAGAGACCGGAATATCTGTCCAATCCTTATATTCCTATATCCCGGGAGACCGGAATACCGGTCCGGAAATCAGACGACATTTGACACTAAATTACAGCTCAATAAATGCACATATCAACTAGAGTTGTACTTCTACGTTGCACACACGTGTCACGTGTTTACCCGAGTGACTTTATGAGTTACGTCGTCGGAACACTATAAAATGTCAGGCGAATCGGGTTGGGTCATTTAACGTTCATGACATCAGGGTTCAAAGGGTTAAGGTTGGGGTTTATAAAAGGAGAGTTTTCAAGAATTGTCAGGGTATAGATGCACGGTCAGTACTTCATATTTTTTATTTCGAATATTTTCTTATCTAATTCGATTATCAAGGTGGACATATATACACCGTTCAGGCGATATAAGAATATTAGAGTTCTTCCATTGCTACGTTTCAAACGTCAAATGTCCCAGTTTTAGTATTGTTTTATCCCATAGCGATACTGAGTCTATTTAACGTATAGTTATGACAAACGTACACAATATAATTGATGGTATTTGTTAAAAGTAACCACTACTGGTCATTAGATAAACGATCGCAATAAATTATTCGAAATACATGTATAATCCATATCAATCGATAGAAGCGTTTAATGGCAGGGGTCTTCGATACACGTGTATGTTATTTTACACCAAGGAATAAATATAAAACTTGTTACAGGAAGAGATAGACTTTCTTTAACGGTTAAGGACCTCATATGAGCCTCAGCGGAGATGATATTAAGCTATGACATGTTGCCATATGGGTTGATAAATTTCCTTCCCGACACCCTTCGGAAAGAAGCTTCGAAAAATGTAAAACTTAAATAAATAAACTTGTCCTGATCTAACTAAAGCCTGGACCATCATGTGTATGGAAAAAGAGGCGAGCAACTGTCTCAAACATTAATGTGACTATCAATGCCACAGTGTATCAAGCCAATCAGTGAATTATTTGCATGTCTATCAACTCAGACGATCTCCCACAAGACTTAAAGTGCTCAGGCGCACAAACTGCTTGACAAATTGATGGGAATATTGCAGATTTGAATTCATATAGTACCCGTCTATCAGAATCGGTGCGACTAATTTTTATATTTTAGTCATTTAAGGTCGTATTGACCCTTCTCGCCGGACCCATATACTCCAATGTTAGCGATGTTTTTGGGTACGTTCTGTCAGCTTAGGCGCACAAACTACTTGATAAATTGAAGGGAATATTAGATACTTGAATTCATATACTTGTTTGCAATGATTTGTGACACAATATTGAACGTTCAAATGGAAAAATCCTGAACACAAATGCTTGTAGCAATTTCCATCACCGGTCATCAACACTGTGCATCAACGCCTGCACATCATAAAATATCTGGAACACATCTAGACATTCCTATGAATTGTTGATGCTTGATTGCATAGCGTTTCACTTTTAGTGCATATTAATGGATTTCGGACAATGGCGTCATGACAACAATCGAAACATATAGTTGTCAGTTGATTAACTAACATGCACAATAACCAAGTGAGTCATTATTTGCTACTTTTTCGAAAAACGTAGAGAATTATGTTCGCGATATACGTAAAGAATCAACTTTTTAATAAATTTGGTTGCCAATTTGGAAGCAATCTTGAGTAATTGTTCCATAAACACCGTAGTGTGGCACATTTAAGATAGTCCAAACAATAAACACCTTTTATACCAAAGATAGTTACATTTCACTTGAACAAAATGGTCCAAAACCTGAAAAGTTATTTTTTCCGATAGTTACATGTATTTCAAGTCCGTGAGAGATAAATCCAACGTTTCTTGTAATGTCAGTGGTGACAATAGTAACAATTAACCATGGTGCATCAATCATTTTAGTGTTTAATGAATAGAAGGCACAATAGCCAATTTTATACACCAACCACAAGTTGTAAGCGAAGGCAGGACACGCTGGGGCAATATCTACCATTTTCCATATTTTGGGCGGCCATTTTGGCAAACATTTTGAGTCAAAGTAACAATTTTGGTTCAAATGAGTTGGAATATTCATAGGTAATGATATGCTTCACTTGCATTGCACATATCTGCTCATTTCTTGTTTAAAATATTACTAGAATCACTATTTTTGGTGAAATTTCATATCGTGTTCTGTAAACTCCAATGTTTGAGGTACCGGAAGGGACTAGAACCCAAATAATTGCATTGGGACAGCCGTTAATTGATTTGAGAACTCATTGGATGTATTTGAATACTAGTGTGGTTGCTTTGGACACTCAGTCGACGGTATACGTGACTATTGGCTGTACATTATATTCGATATGAGAAGATTTAGTTAGAAATTAATTATACTACTTATTTTTGTTACTTTCGACCGCCATTTTCGCCGCCAGTTTGGGACAACGAATGGACAAATAATCGGTACCGTATATAGTTCACAGTTATCGAATTATGACTGGATATCAGCAACTAGCTATTTATCCCAATAAATGTCGTCCCAATGGAAACTATTTGGTGAACTTTAGCAACAATTTCTCAATTACTTTCTACTACTTTCGGCAGCTTTCGTCACCATTGTGTCCACATTTTCGAAAGTGCAAGAAACCATCATTTCTGCTAAAATGGGCACTAGTGGTTCATTTCTGACATCAAATTAGTATTCACTACACTGCTCTGTTCAATGCCGGATATTCTGGGCATTAAAATAATAATTTGTATTCGAAATTTATTACATCTTTTTCGAATTTTAGGGACACGAAGGGCCAAATCCTCGTCATATGACTCATAATTATCATATATTTATTTGACATAGTATGTGTTGGCATAAATGACCATTAAACACTTTATTTTTCTTATAAATGAAAACGATCCGGTGAAATTTGGCGAAAATTGGCCAAAATGTACCACTTCCGGTCTCCCTTATGTCCGACTCTTTGGATTGTGACAATATAATGGTACACGGAATGACATGTCAGTCATGACAACTATAATAATCTGTTTTTGTTACATGTTTCTGCCATATTTATAACTTAAATTTAAATGTCATTGAAGTGTCTATTCCATCAGATATGGAACATGTTACAAAAAAGCCATAAATAGGACATTTTTTTCAATGATCTCTAGAAAATGTACCACAAAGCGGATTTCACAGGATTTGGATATGCTGTTCCCCAGATTCAACCAGAAAGAAATACCCCAAAATAGCTTATTATCAATTTGTTATAGGTTCACTGCTTCAACGACCACACTACTTCGCTAACGCCGTTTTACACACACCTACAATCGAGATCGTATATGTATACATATGAACATGGATGTGGCGATATGGCGTTTGTACCCCCTCCCCATTTGGTAAACAACCATACTAATAGTAGGAAATTCCGATCCTCCAGCAGCCTTCAGTAGGAAATTTCAGAGTTTAAACTTGTCGAATTTTTTTTTAATTTTAATTTTTAATTTTTGTTAATTTTAATTTTTAACTTTCGAATAGACTGTAGTCCACGTTTTGATTTGTTATGGGAAACCTCAAAATACTTGTTAGGGTCCCAACTGGGAAATTCCGACCCAAAGGGGTGTGTTAGAATAAAATGTATTGTAGTTCATATATGGTATGGCCTGATTAGTCGAAACATGAGGATTAATTGTGGTCAAATTTAAGAAACGATGGGTGCATGGTGCAAACAATATCCATATAATTTCATTATTTATGAAATATGGGGATCCGAGAGGGGATGAACATTGGGAATCCATCGATTACTAGTGTGATGCAATCGGATTTTCTTACATGGGCACCCCCCCCCCCACTCAGGATAACTTCGTCGTGCCCCTGACGACGAATTTATATGGTGTGTCCGCTAGTATGTAGTTTCAGTAATAATAAATAATTATGTGATATTATCGCGCCTATTCGATCAGTCCATGGGCGTATGTGCGCCGTTTCTGACCGAAAATGTTTTACATAACGAACCCACACTAACACTCCATCCTACCAACTGCGCAGTTTTATCTGTAGATGGTGTTGCACCCAAATACGACACGTCAGGGCGTAACTGACACCATAATGGAACACCCATATACCTCAAATTGGTGACACCACCGGTGACCCGAGAAAAATTTGATCCCCTGACTTTATTCATTGCTTGAAGTGAAAGCCCCATATACACCACAATCTCAATAATAAACTAACGCCGAAATATCACATATTGTTGTGTTGGCGTCTCTTGGCAGAATACATTATTCACCAAACAATGACTTTATATTAACGGTTGATGCTCTCACGCATATCATCTGAAATTTTAAAATAAACTGCATATCGTATTTATTTGGAATGCAGTTGCACCTAGTTATTGTGATGCAAGTGTACATACATTAAGATTACATACCAGTTTATGATATCAGTCAACAATGTTGGTGCGCAGGGGATCTGTCAACACGATACGAAACTCACGGGAGCCACACTCCTTGGTAAACAGCTGTTAATAAATATGAAGATGGTGATGTTACGGGAAGCTGGTAAAATAAGCTGGTGTTTGGAGAACGGTGCCTGAGTGACGATTTCATTTGACACACAACGAGCACCGTCCTCCAGAAATATATATATACAAAAAAGTGGTTTTCCCATAAATCTGTTCGCACAGATTTATGCTTCTGGCTAACTCAGTTTTCATATTCCCCATATCCGTGCGAACAATTTGATATATAATACGTCTTGGTGGTTGGCGACATGATTCAACTAGTAAAAAAAATAAGGCCCGTTTCTGGTCTCTGCTTCTCCACTATGTAATTAATACTCCATCCGGTTTCAACAAGGTGTTTGAACCCTCACGTGATGCCATTACGTTGACAACGTCATTACATCGTTAGCCCAGAATCCCTAAAAAAAACTTCCCACACATTCCATGCTGTCATTTCTGTGAATTCAAATAACATTACATTCTGATAGATAAACTGTCATTCTCACAAAGGAATGTCATTCCAATTTTCACCAGTTTCCCCATAAACAAAACACTTAAATCACACCAAAATGATGAAAATATTCAGAAAAACATTAAAAAGAGAAGCGAATGAAGTCTGAATGCACAGGGTAGTTTGGAAAATGAGCCTGTCGTAATACAACACACATTTGGTCCTCATTCTAGTGGAACAGTATAACATGAACTGTATTTTATTGTGATAGCGTGTATTTTATTGTGATAGCGGCAACAATTATTGCTAATTTCACGAAAGTCGTGTCGCCGTTTCCATGGTTACCGCACCACTTTCAAATGTTTTGACAGGGTCTATCTTGTAGCATATAATCTACCCTTTCATATGAAATATAAAAATCGCTTAAGTACCATAGGTATATTAAACTCCTTAAATACGGCCATTTAGTCTGGTCGATAAACTAAAATTTTAGGGTCAACCTAGAATAAATTCGGACTAAATTGGTTTATATATCATTTTGAAGAGGAAGATCTCCTCTATAACATATCCAAAATCCGCTAAAATCCGCTTTGAGAATTTTTTGTAATTCAAGATGGCGTCCAATGTGGCTGCCATTTAGCGTTAAGTCAGTTTGTTGCAATTTGATGCAATTATAGTGATAATATCGTGTCATATGTATACATAAGTATACATTTTTGTGAAGCTAAGACATAACGCCACCTTCTTATGCCAAAATTGGAACTCACCGCCCAAGATGGCAGCCAATATGGCGACCGGAAGTGGAAACTGTTACGTTCTTTTTACTGATATCTTTAAGATAAGTTTCTGCAGTTTGGAACTGGTTGAGAATTGTGACTTTATTTTTTATTTTCCATGTTAACAGACAAAATATCGCCGCGGGACGGGGAAATGTGAATGCATGGGGTGATTTGGTGTTTGTTTACATTTTCGTTCTGCAATTTCGCTTCCGTCCCATCGACGAACAAACATGTTTTAATCTTGATTATGGTGAATAAAATGGTTTCACCAATAAAATGCTGCACTGATGACCATATAGAGTCATTTTGGTGCTGCTACATGCTGTATTATTGATAAACAGCAAGTTTAGGGGTCTATCTTAGCTGTTCTGCGTTTTCTAATACCGTCCCATACTATCTAATACCGTCCCATCCCGTTCTGCAATTTCCAAAGGTTCCGTCCCATCAGCGAAAAAAAACATGTTTTAATCTTGATTATGGTCATTAAAATGTTACAATGATGTCGAGAAGATGTTAATCTAACATTTTATGTAAAAATATTTCCGCGGGACGGGGAAATGTGAATGCATGGGGTGATTTGGTGTTTTGTTTACATTTTCGTTCTGCAATTTCGCTTCCGTCCCATCAGCGAAAAAAAACATGTTTTCATCTTGATTATGGTCAATAAAATGTTACAATGATGTCGAGAAGATGTTAATCTAACATTTTATGTAAAAATATCGCCGCGGGACGGGGAAATGTGAATGCATGGGGTGATTTGGTGTTTGTTTACATTTTCGCCAACGGTTCTGCAATTTCGCTTCCGTCCCATCGACGAAAAAAGTTGTTTTCATCTTGATTATGGTCAATAAAATGGGATCACCAATAAAATGCCGCACTGATGACCATACAGAGCCATTTTGGTGCTGTATTATTGATAAACAGCAAGTTTAGGGGTCTATCTTAGCTGTTCTGCGTTTTCTAATACCGTCCCATCCTATCTAATACCGTCCCATCCCGTTCTGCAATTTCCAATGGTTCCGTCCCATCAGCGAAAAAAAACATGTTTTAATCTTGATTATGGTCATTAAAATGTTACAATGATGTCGAGAAGATGTTAATCTAACATTTTATGTAAAAATATTGCCGCGGGACGGGGAAATGTGAATGCATGGGGTGATTTGGTGTTTGTTTACATTTTCGTTCTGCAATTTCGCTTCCGTCCCATCAGCGAAAAAAAACATGTTTTCATCTTGATTATGGTCAATAAAATGTTACAATGATGTCGAGAAGATGTTAATCTAACATTTTATGTAAAAATATCGCCGCGGGACGGGGAAATGTGAATGCATGGGGTGATTTGGTGTTTGTTTACATTTTCGTTCTGCAATTTCGCTTCCGTCCCATCGACGAAAAAAGTTGTTTTCATCTTGATTATGGTCAATAAAATGGGATCACCAATAAAATGCCGCACTGATGACCATACAGAGCCATTTTGGTGCTGTATTATTGATAAACAGCAAGTTTAGGGGTCTATCTTAGCTGTTCTGCGTTTTCTAATACCGTCCCATACTATCTAATACCGTCCCATCCCGTTCTGCAATTTCCAAAGGTTCCGTCCCATCAGCGAAAAAAAACATGTTTTAATCTTGATTATGGTCATTAAAATGTTACAATGATGTCGAGAAGATGTTAATCTAACATTTTATGTAAAAATAACGCCGCGGGATGGGGAAATGTGAATGCATGGGGTGATTTGGTGTTTGTTTACATTTTCGTTCTGCAATTTCGCTTCCGTCCCATCATTGAAAAAAAACATGTTTTCATCTTGATTATGGTCAATAAAATGGGATCACCAATAAAATGCTGCACTGATGACCATATAGAGCCATTTTGGTGCTGCTATACATGCTGTATTATTGCTAAACAGCAAGTTTAGGGGTCTATCTTAGCTGTTCTGCGGTTTTTAATACCGTCCCATCCTATATAATACCGTCCCATCCCGTTCTGCAATTTCCAAAGGTGCCGTCCCATCGACAAAAAAAAAGTTGTTTTAACCTTGATTATGGTCATTAAAATGCTTCAGTGTTGTCGAAAAGATGTTAATCTAACATTTTATGCAAAAATATCACATCGGGACGGGGAAATATGAATGCATGGGGTGATTTGGTGTTTGTTTACATTTTCGTTCTGCAATTTCCTACGGTTGTTCTGCGCTTTACCGCTTCCGTCCCATCAGCGAAAAAAAACATGTTTTAATCTTGATTATGGTCATTAAAATGATACAATGATGTCGAGAAGATGTTAATCTAACATTTTATGTAAAAATATCGCCGCGGGACGGGGAAATGTGAATGCATGGGATGATTTGGTGTTTGTTTACATTTTCGTTCTGCAATTTCGCTTCCGTCCCATCGACGAAAAAAGTTGTTTTCATCTTGATTATGGTCAATAAAATGCTACAGTGATGTCGAAAAGATGTTAATCTAACATTTTATGCAAAAATATCACCGTGGGACAGGGAAATATGAATGTATGGGGTGATTTTGGTGTTTACATTTTCGTTCTGCGTTTGACCGTAATCGCCTATTTCCGACGTGTCTATTTTTAGCCGATAATATGAGCTTTATGTTGGCGAATGAGACTATTAAATTGTTGCTCCCTGTACGCCATGTTAATACCGACTATATATAACCATTTTGATGCCGCTACACGCTGTATTATTGATAAATAGCCGGTTTTCTAATACCGTCCCGCACCGTCCCAAATACCGTCCCATACCGTCCCGTCCCATCGTCCCATTCTGCGTTTTAGTCACTCCCGATAATTCAGCAACTCGCTGTATTCTTACACACCACATCCACGAGCATTCAGCTATTCACTGTATACCGCTACACAGCAGTGACAATACAGCACCAACAGATAAACATGTACATACCACCCATGACCATGATGTCACGATCTATATACACAAGCCCGCCAGTGACCATCAAACTGTACTCCAGGTATGCATATACACTTCAACAACATTGACCCTGCAGTCATTCCATGTACACATATACACATTGCCCATAACCATACAACCACTCCATATTTATCCATACACCCCATCCATTAGCATACAGCAAACGCGTGTATACATATACACCCCACCCATGACAATACAGCCACCCAATGTACACATGTACATCCCACCCATGACCACAGTCACTCCATATATACATACACAACAGAAAGATAGACAATGTAGCTAATCTCGCTATACACATACACCACTTCAATGGCAGACAACAACTCCCTGCACACATGTTCACCTCACACATGACGGTCATGACCATAATCTACTCCTTATATACATATACAACTCAACGTGGCACCCCATACATGGCCATATAGTCATACATTGTACAACTATTCATATAATTCATGAATACAATAACTCCGCGTATACATAATCACCTCACATATAACCATACATTCAACAGACTTACACAATCTATTAAGTTGATCAATGTTGATTACAATGGGCCAGAGTAGCCACATACTATGATCCCTCTCAGTTCCGTTTCAACTTTCTGCCCATTCCAGTTTTTAAAAAAACATGGACAGAATCCCAAAAGAAATTTTCGGCAAAATCCATACTGCACACCTTAAATGCCTGTTAAGGTTCTGGGACAACCAGAATATCACATTTAATTGACTAAATAGCATTTTTAATAACCAAGTGAGTCACAATCTGCTACCTTTTTGGAACAGCAGTGAATAATGTTCGGAATATATGTGACAAATCAACATTTTACCAAATTTGGTTGCCATTTTGCAAGCCATCTTGAGCAATATTGTCTAAAACACATCAGTGTGACACAGTTAGCACATATCAAAATAATAAACATCGCTGATACCAAAGAAATTTCCATTTCCAAAAAATGTTTCAAACCTGAACAGTGATTTTTTGCCGATTTTGATGCAAAGTTGTGACAAAAAAATTAATAATTCTGGTGATTTTAGTGGTTTCAATGGTAACAATTAACCAAGTTAATTCAATGTATATAAGACAGAATTGTCAACTGTGTGCATCAACAACAACTTATAAGCAGTTGCATGGCACACTGGGACAATATTGAGAATCTTCCATATTTTGGAAGCCATTTTGATCCAATGTGACGATTTTTGTAATATTGAGTTGGAATATCCATAAAAAGTAGAAAGCATTACTTACATTGCACAGCTCTTCCAATTTCTTGATGAAATATGACTAGAATCCCAATGGTGATATTTTGTGCTATGTTATACCGCGTTCTGTAAAATCGAATTGTTTAGCGATCGGAAGGGGTTGGGAGCCCATGAATAGCATATTTCTTTGATCCAACGGTCAGTTAAGATGTTAAATACAAAATAAAGTCAAAATTCTCAACAAGTTCCAAACAGTAGAAACTTATCTTAAAGATATTAGTTAAAAACGTAAGAATGTCCACTTCCGGCCGCCATTTTGGCGGCCATTTATGACGGGGAGTTCCAATTTTGGAATACAACGGTGGGGTTATGTCTTAGCTTCACAGAAATGTATACCAGTGTATACATATGACAAGATTTTCTCACTATAATTGCGTAGAACTGATTTAACGGAAATGGCAGCCATCTTGGACGCCATCTTGAATTACAAATTGCTCAAAGCGGATTTTAGCGGATTTTGGATATGTTATAGAGGATATATTTCTCTTCAAAATGGTATACAAACCAATTTAGTCCAAATTTATTCTAGGTCAAACCTTTATTCGACCAGACTAGAACTTGATATATGCATTGACATGTGAAGCGTGTGATACGGTCGTATATGTCGGTGAAACTGGACGATCTCTGAGTGAACGCGTCGCAGAACATTTGAGAGATATTAGATTACACTCGAACATGCCAATATACCGGTGTTTTGGTAATTTTCCCCCAGGGACCTGTGAACTGTACGGTACTTGTCAGACGTATAATTTTGCTTTATGATGTAGAAGTATATTTATAAATCTAATAATGTATATAATCATATATATATATATAACGATAACCCCTCACGAAGCGCTGAATCAAACTGGAGATATCTACATGTATACCTGTATACCATAATTATATTTTCTAATTAATGTGACCGAAAACAAGAAATTTTTATTTTTCTTAATTTCTTTTTCCTTATCCCTTGTAAATGTATAATTTGATAAAGAGAGACAGTTATAGTTATTATTTCGAGGTTCCATATGAATCTGTTATTTATCACCATGAAACAGTATACAGAATTTGTTAATGATAAGCAACTCCATGATGCCAGTGCGATTCAGCTAATACCAAATTAGTTAAAAGTACAATGTACTCTGGGCTGTTGGGTCACCAAAATACATATCCATATAAGCATATTAAACAAGAAACCTGATTAGCGATACACAACCCAGTAGTAAATAAAAAATAAATAAATTTAAAAGATACAACAAAACAAAATTCGCCCCAAATTTTGAATGCTCTTCCTATAAGTACCCCCCCCCCCCCCCGGAATCATAAAGCTGGTGTTAACGCTTCAATGCCATTTATATTATGCATGAAAACTGGAGTTTTCAGAACTTCATCGCAGGATCATTCTATAATGCTAGGTCATATCAAACCAAAATACATATTTATAGTTATTAATAACATTGATAGCAGACCCAGCACCCTAAGTGTGAAGATGCATCATCTCCACAAAAATTGCATCATATTGCATTCAGTGTTGAGTGTTTAGTGCTATAAATAAACTAACTGTTACATCCGAGTCTGAAAAAACCAGGCCACTTCTAATACGAACCGGTATCCCTACAGGCTACAAGCAAGCAAAGCCACCATTTATGTGGCGGACGTAGTCAGAAAATGAATAAAACTTTAATAAATATAAATTTTCTTTTGCATCCCACCCAGCCCCAACACACTGAATCCTAAGACTAACCACATAAACAAATAATAGAATAAAATAAAATATTTATTTTATGCCGAGTAAATAAAATAAAGAAAAAAATCGTGCTTATGCTCACCACTGTCATGGCAGGTGCCCGAAATTTCGAGCAACTGTGTTACCACAAATCATTGCTGAATGTATCAAAACTGCCTTTAAAGAAATGTACTATATGCACAAAACCCTCGAATGCAGAACTAAAACCCAGAAAAGTCACATTAACAAACCTCGCATTTCGTAATGATCCACTGAAGTCAAAACACAGTCTGGTCAAAACACAATTATAATTCTATTTTTCTACTGGTAGTCGTCATCCAGGACATTTATGACCCTAGGCCTGTGGCAGTGATTTTCGACACCAAAGTTTACGGAGTTTCCATTTAAATATTCAGGGATGTGCAGTCATATAGAGATATCTGCAAGACAGCAACTTCAAACAAAAACCCATAATTTCATTGATTTATTGTCTTTCTAAGTACCCTGTCCCTGTCATATATACCTATTACTAGAATTTTCCCCGAAAATGGGAAGTTAATATAAGCTAGACTTGAAATCGTTCTATCTAAAGCATCCCTCGGTAAGGACGATCCCAAATTATCAACATCTGCAAAGATCGCGATAAACGTGGGGGATTCCCCTCGCCAGTGCGGAACGGTAGAATCTATTAATTTTAGGAGTACAGCCTGTCCTCAATACGGAATTAAATCATCTTGACGACCACGGTGATTACCAAAACGCTTAAAATTTAACACTATAGAGACATAAGTTATAAATAAAACAAAGGTTATTTATCAAGAGAACAAAACTCATTAAACGACCTCGGTATAGTCAATGAACATCCCTCCTTCATAATAAGCCCGTCCTTTCTACCTTCGCCGACTGTCTTCAACCAATCGATTGCGTCTTCAACGTGCAAACAAAATTGAATGCGCAGAAATTGCCTTCTCTCAGGTTATATGCTTGTGTCAATATATTGCGGGGTTGGGGGGGGGGGGTGACGCGCGGTGAATGGGTCATGGTCGGATTTGGATAGTCATGGGATAGTGCTTGAATACCTTATTTGCGTTATTTATCAATTGTATGGCCAATTGAAGCAAATACACATTAATCACATATATAATCGTGCTTGTGTTTATCCATAAACTGTACACATTAGCAGGTTGGGGCGGCAACACACATATCGCGGTATTAAGGATTGCCTTATAACCGACCTGGTATGGCTGCCCTGATCTCTAATAGGTTAAAGGAGCACACGTGGATTATGTACCGGTATATATAGGCATAATTATATGTGTGTTTATCATCAAACTGCATGTGCACATGTATTGGTACGAAGGACTGGTATGCCACCACAAATCCAGGCTCGTCTTTTCAAATGGGTGGCAGCTACAATGTCCGAGGCGCCGTGCGGGCCTGGCATTGTCTCGTGGTTTGTCTCTGGAATTATCATTCTCCATAGGTCCCTATTGGAATCACATGACATTAACCCTTTGAACACAGTTTCCAATGGGAGTTGAACTAACTACGTGGAGAATAACAATAGGGACCTTCCAATTTTCCAGACGAAACGGTTCACAGAAAACGCCATCGCTCCCCAAATGTCGTATCATTAAACTCGCTTTCGGGATTAGCTCAATTAGTTAATATTACTATTAACAACACTCTTGGTATGCGGAGGTTCCATATAATTGAACCCCGGCCCTGATAATGGCCAGGTCCAATCAGACAATCACTCCGTCTCTATTTTCCACTTGAACATACGAAGTATCCGAAATAAACTGTTTAGAATATTCGATGAAATCGACGACCATGATATATTATGTTTCACCGAAACCCACATTGACACAACATTTCCAACAACGAACATACAGCTCGAAGGGTTCTCTGATCCAGTAAGACATGACGGTTCGAGCTACGGGGAGGTATTGCCGTTTATTTCGCAAATCATCTGATCTTCGAACGTATGCCCTCTCTCGAATTCGATGACTCAGTCCTGTGGTTCAAACTGAGGTGCAGATCTTCAAACTATCTTTTATTGTGTCATATCGCTCTGACCAATTCTGTCACGAGCGATACTGGGAACTACTTGATCAGTCTATAGCGGATGCACTAGATCTTAATATTGTATCTCACGTGACTTTGTTATTGAAATCAAGCTTTCCGATTGGTTGGCTACTCGACTCTATTAGTCGTAGTTGTATACTACGCCTTCAAGTCTCTCCCACCGTGCACTATGCATATGTAGTTTTGACTACTAAAAATAGTAACGAACACTACATCAAACTTTGTTCTGAAACTACTTGTTATTTCGCCGCTGATCCAAATTAAAGCTTCAGTAAGGCGAACATCAATTGTCTGAACTTAGTAAAAGTTGAAAATTTCTGCATTTGTTCGATACAATATAATAAATAGAGCATGACTTGTCGTGAAATACGCCGATATAGTGCATAGTGCGGTTGTGTAGTTCACTCCGCTTCGCGTCGTGAACTACACAACCTCACTATGCACTATATCGGCGTATTTCACTCCAAGCCATGCTCTATTTATTAAATATACCAATGGTTGTAACTGGGGACTTTAATTATAATGCCTTGGACCCATCCTCAAAAATCAATGAAATAATCTCCTACCATAGCCTTCGGGACATCATTAAAACTCCAACCAGAGTTACATCGACAACATTGGCACTTCTCGACCCCATCATAGTGAACAGCACTGTCACATCATGTGAATCAGAAGTGATTGACTTCGGCAGATCTATCTCAGATCACTATGCGGTAATAGCATATCTGAAATACGAGTATAGCAGTAATGGTCCATATTCTCGACTGGTCGGAAACTACGAAAAAGGCAATTATGAACAAGCAATGGAACTCATCTGCGACCCAGAATGGATACGCTCCATTGAAATAGCACCTGATATTGACACAGCGACTGAAATTTTTACTTCGAAATTCCTTGAAATTATGGATCAAACTGTTCCTCAATCTAAAATATTGATCAGGCCCAAAGACAAACATTGGTTCACATAAGAATTACGATCGATGATTCGAAGAAGAGACAGGCTACGTAAGATTGCGATAAAATCCAAAAAGGACATAGATTGGGCGAAATTCAAAAAAGTACGAAACACGGTCAACAATATGAAAAAGTACGTAAGGGCCCAATACGAGGAACATCTCCAGAATACTGTCAAAGACCAACCTTCCCCAAAATATTTTTTGCATAGCATCAACGAAATTATGCAAAACAAACATAAAGACGCTATCCCCCCTCTCATCGATTATGATGGCAATCTTGAAACTGACGATCAAACCAAAGCATCAATGCTTAATAATGCCTTCATTGCTAACTCAATCCTCGACGATTCCTCTTGCAATCTGCCGGTGTTCACACAAAAATGTAATGATACGATAACTGAAATTGACTTCACTCTTGACGACATCACTTCGGCAATTGCGAGTATGAAACCAAACAAAGCGTCAGGCCATTGCGGCATTACAGTTAGAATGCCGCAGAAAACAAGCCCAGCTATTGCCATCCCTCTCAGAATTCTATTTAAGAAATCTCTTGAATCGTGCGCATTTCCTAATAAATGGAAACAAGCAAATGTCATTCCTGTTTATAAGAAAAACGACAGATCCAGCTGCAAAAAACTATCGCCCAATATCACTACTTCCATGCGTCAGCAAGCTCCTGGAGAAAATAGTACTGAAATATTTATCCGCTTATTTCAGTAAGAACAATATACTATTCCAATACCAATCAGGATTTGTATCAGGCCACAGCACCACTTTTTAGCTACTTGAGATATACCACACCCTGTGCCAGGCACTCGATGAGAAGTTAAATACGTCTGCAATTTTCTGCGATATTTCCAAAGCATTTGAGAGAGTCTGGCACAGGGGGTTGTTATTCAAGTTTGAGCAAAACGGAGTAACCGGGAATATACACAAATGGATACACAGTTATTTCTCTAATAGATCACAGCGCGTTCAAATAGGAATTACATTCTCTGACTATCAGACGATATCGGCAGTTGTTCTACAAAGATCTATCCTCGGACCCTTTCTATTTTTGACTTACATTAACGACCTCGCAACAACGATCCAATCACTCACTCGTATGTACGCGGATGATACTTGCTTCTTTACGGCCCAAACATCACCCGATGATTGTGCTCGCGAACTCTATGATGACATTGAAAGAGTGAATCGGTGGTCAAAACAATGGATGGTAAACTTTAATGCAGAAAAAACAAAGTCTATGGTATTTTCTCTGACCCCCCTCTGACGATTCCATCGATTTAGATCTCGACAACGATGCGATTCAACAAGTAACTCTTCGCACCCATCTTGGCGTTTCTATCCAATCAAATCTACATTGGGACACCCAAATAAATACTATTTGCAAAAGAGTTGCCAGCAGATTGTCACAACTCAGGAAGATTAAATTCCAAGTAAACCGACAGACGATCGAGATAATGTTCAAAACATATATACTCCCAATAATGGAATATGGTGACATAATTTGGGATAACGCCCCTGATCATGATGGCCTACCCCAAAAGCTCGACCGTCTATATATCGACGGTGGTAGAATAATAACTGGCCTGACCCGATCTGCCTCAGAAGCGAGAGTACTGGGTGAACTTGGATGGCCTCCCCTCAACGAAAGACGTAAATTACATAAAACGCGCATGTGGCATAAAATATTGGACAATAAGGCCCCTCCTTACATAACGAAACTTTTGCCTCTTACCGTTGGGGAATCATGTTGATACCCAATTAGAAATCCGTTACGATACGTCAACTATTCCACGAACACAACTCACTTTAAATCAAGTTTCCTCCCAACTATGATTGCTGAATGGAATATATCGTGCAAAATAACAACTGATGCAAAAAAACTCACAGACCCCACATCCGAACCAACTAAGGACGAAATACTTGCTAATATGTATAATAATTTATGCATTGAAGAGACATCAATAAGACCCTCTTCTTACTACAATGTCGGGCGGAGAACATCAAATATTTTGCAATGTAGGCTCCGAAACAACTGCAGTGATCTCAACTTCGATAAATTTAAAAATTAAATATATCCTCAAGCCCGTGTTGCTCCAGTGGTAACCAATGTGAAGACGCAAGCCATTTTTTCTTTGAATGTCCTTTCTACACAGAAGCAAGGAACCGTATGTGGACACGACTAGATGAGCATAAAGTGGTCATCACCAGTATTAAAGATATTCTCTTTGGCATACCCGAAAATAGCGACACCTTGAACAGGCGATTATTCGAGACAGTACAATCATTCATCAAAGCCACAAACCGATTTCAGTAATCATTATTCCATTGACTCTGCCCACTGCCACTGCCATAGCCACAACTACAACCTACTTGTTTTTTATTGGGAGCCGGTTCCCCTATGTATACATAGCCGATCATATGGGACACCGTCTCCCACACAAATAACAACAAAACTTTCATCAAATTTCATTCCTGCAAAACCATCGACTTGAATTCATCAGCAGCTGAACGCCAGGGAGAGGAACTTCACTAAGTTTCGTAACTTGTGCTCCGATCCCCTGTGCACCCACAACATCATCCATATAATTATTCTGTTTGTAAATTATTCCATGTATTTGTGGGTCACAATAAATATGTTCAAACCCGTAGTATCCCCAACATGCCAAAGGACAACGAAATCGGACAATTAACATCTGAGTTAGAAGATGATATGGTTGGATGGGCGGACGGACAGAAAGACTCCACTAATATACCCCAAACCTCATACGGGGGAGTGGAGGGGCATAATGATTCATATACGTGCGAGAAAAGGTATCAAGTTGGTTAATGGTATGTGAGTCAACTGCGTTGCAGAGATTATATCTGTATTAGCTTCCGTACAATGAATAGTTACAACAGTAAATAACAGTTAGAACACTAAAATATGAACTGGAAGAGCAAAATAATTTAAAGGTACTCAATCCGATCAGACCCTCATGAATTACTATTTCTTTGGCTTCGGTGTTAAAAAATAATTGATTCGAGCCGAGGAACCTACCCATCAACGCTCAGAGTGATCAGATATCATTTTTTGAAGTTTTGTTATTTCTATTGTGGCCCAGAGTACGCCGTCAAAATAATGTTTTCGGTCATAATTGCGTTATTATTACCACTTGATTCTAGAGTTATCCATCTTCGTCCGTTTGAATAAGTGTTCAAAAATCAATATCTGATCACTCTGAGCTTTGATGGATGGGTTGCTCGACTCGAATCAATTATATTTTTACCCCTGAAGCCAAAGAAGTAGTAACTTAGGGGTGCTTAATCGGATTGAGTACGTTTAATGTAATATTATATCATAATATGTAGTTCCACAATGCTTGCCATAAGATATATAATACTTAACAATTGTCCATACAATATCTTGTATCGAGGATACTCGTGCCATACCCTGCATACGATGGGCATCTTTCACATTATTTTGAAAAGACACGACGACTATATACATGTAGTAATTGTCTTGTTCTGAATCACTTTTTCTTTTAAACCTTATCTTATTAATAGGCAACATATTATGTACCGGTAACTAAATATATAATAACAATGCTCATATACATAGTCAAATATTTAGGAAGTTTTAGTTAATTTTGGATATGCAATTATAATCTTCCTCTTGAAAGCAATAGTTTGAGAAAAATTAACTCAACAGTGTCATGATATCAAATGAGGGTGTTATTTTGAGGTCAACTGTTTTGCTTTTTTTTCTCATATAGTTTATTGTCTTTCATTAAAGTCTCCTTAATCGCTCCATTTCAAGTCCAGGTACAATATATTAATGCTTATTTGTATATTTAATTTCTTGCAGATGGGGTTTTGCTACCCACGGATGTATTGACGGTTACTCTCGACTAGTCACATATCTCCAGTGTGCCACTGATAACACCTCTTCTATTGTTCTTGATGCGTTTGTTGGGGCGGTTGTCAGATATGGTCTGCCGTCTCGTGTTAGGTCAGATTATGGGGGTGGGTGTCCAGGTAGCGACATTGATGACAATCCTGAATGGTCCAGAAAGCAATGCCCATTTAACCGGTGAAAGTGTACACAACCAGCGAGTGGAGCGGCTGTGACGTGATGTTTATAAAGAGGTCACAGAGAAATACTATGTGCTATTTAATTCCATGGAATCAGAAAATCTGCTTGATCCATCGAGTGAATTGGATAAATTTTCTTTACAATATGCATTTCTTGAAAATATAAATAGTGATTTAACGGGATTCATGGATGGTTGGAACAGACACAAGCTCCGTTCAGAAAACAACAAATCACCTGAGCAGCTATGGATTGCTGGGAGCATAAATTCAACTTCAACACCGTCACCAGATAACATTCGAGATATGCTGCAGAATGCTCTGGTTGAATTTGGGGACGGAAACTTTAACCAGATCACTCAAGATCCTGACTCTGTAGTTATCACACCTCCAACTATTCCTATATCTGAAGCTCAAAGTAGTTTACTATTTGAAACAACATCATCTTTATCGATCCCAAAGAAAAGTATCTAGCATGTAAATCAGTTCTAACTGGCACCGATGATCCCGAATAATCTTGCCACGATATAGATCATGCGATGGATCTCTACTCTGTCTAACGCCCGTCGAGCTCATATTCCACCGGTACAAAACCTGGGATCTTTTTGAAGTTTTGAAAAAACCTTATAAAATCGAAAATAAAATAACTCGGGGGAATATATTTCTTAGCTATAGTATCTGTTCCTTAATCATGTACTTCGTTGTAGGTGAAGGTCCCAACTCGAAATTGCATGCTTTTCTGTGATTCTTGTGAGCCGATATCGCAAAAGAAAGAAAAAAACATTGAATTATTTACACAGGAGAATTCAATATAATTGTAAGGAATGTGAAGCAAAATCGCTCACACTGATACTTAAATCATAAAATTTCCGAGTTGGGACTTTCACCTACAGTGAAATACATGTTTAAGGGACATCTAATAACTAGGAAATATATTCCCCTTATTATTGCCAAGATGTTGTGATCTCTACGGGTGTTAGCCAGAGTAAAGATTCATGGCATGATACAGCCATGATAGTTATTGTTCTGTCCAATGTGGCCATTATACGCATTTATGTTGAACTAATTCTTATGACACGTGTTTCAAAGGTTTAAGGTGGTTATGAAACTCGATAGTATATTCAGGGGGAAAAAAATGAATTGCATTGAGAATATACTGAGTTAAAGCATTTTATTTTGGGATTGACCAACTACACACATCTTAACGAAATAAAAATATGAATTAAGTTTTTTATATGATTTGTTTAGATGGATTATAGTGTAGATAATAATATATATTATATATATGCCATTCCAACTTAAGTTGTAGAACACATTTGAATAATAATACTCGTGTGAGTCTGTAATTCCGTTAAAGAATTATTGTCTCTTTAATTAACAAATTTGAAGTAGTTGCGTGGGTATAAAAGAATAAATATGAATTGAAGACCCTTGTCAGGAAAGTCTTCTATCAATTAATATTGATTTTATTTCGAATATTTTATTATGAAATGATATGATTTATTGAGACACTTTATTTGTCTATTTTAGAACAGACCATTCACGCGATACCATATGGCGATATATATATATATATATGATATATATATATATATATATATATATATATATATATATATATATATATATATATATAGGGAGCATTAGGCGGTTCCTATAGCTACGCATCGAGCGTCAAATGTCCCAGATTGATTGATTCTATTGTCTTATGTCATAGATATAAGCGATAATGAGTCTAATTAACTTTTATTTGTGACAAAATTACACAATAAAATTTATGTTAACAGTAACCAATATTGTTCGTTAACTATATATAGTCACACGGTTTTAAACCAGAAAATATTCTAAATTGTATCAATATTAATCGATAGAAGCATTTCCGGACAGGGGTCTTCGATTTATATCTAACTAGCAGGTGGACCCGACTTCGTCCGGTCTGTTTCCCCTCTGGTTTTCGGTGAATTGCGCGATTTGACCTTGAATTGTCCATTTTGAAGGTCACGATTTGACCCGTCCAAAACACTGCCCGGACGAAAGTACCCGACAAAAGTACCCGTCGAAATCCATCCGGTTTTACCCGATTTGACCTCGAATTGATTATTTTGAAGGTCACGGTCAGGTTGGGGTCACGATTTGACCCGTCCAAAACACTCAGTGGACAAAAGTAACCCCAAGTATCAAATTTCTTCGAAATCCCATAAAAATTCGCGATTTGACCTTGAATTGACCCAATTTCAAGGTCAAGGTAACGTCGCACGGGCAAACGAATAGGCTTTCTACACTCCCCATACGAAAGTATCCCCATACACTAATTTTCATCGAAATCCCGTGATACTCGGGCGTTCGACCTTGAAATGACCCGATTTCAAGGTCAATGTCACGTCGCACGGTTAAATTAACAGGCGCATGCCACTCCCCGGCCGAAAGTACCCCCACATGCCAAGTTTCATCGAAATCAGCTCGGCCGTTTTCGAGTCCATCGCGAACACACAGACCCACACACACACACCCTCTCACCCTCACACACACCCACACACACACACACACACACCCGCCCTCACACACCTTCACACACCCTGTCTAACGCCGTGTGTCAATTGGGGTCTTTTGCGTCAAACCTACAACCGGGTTCTACCCTTTCTGCTGTACCTACCACCTAGAAAATTCGGAAGTAGATACCGAAGGACAACTGAAGCGTTTTCAGGCAAAAATAAAACCAGTAAGTCAGTCATTTAACTTTGTGTTTTTATAATCATAACTGGGTTTAGGTTTGACACATGTGTATGACAAATGGGAAAGTCGTATGTAAATAAATAGCATCGCGCTTATGTGAACCGCAGTTCAATTGCGCTTCAGTTCAGCGCAAAGTCGCCACACCGCAGTGCAATTGCGCTTCAGCGTAGTGCAATGTAGCCGAACCACAGTGCAATTGCGCTTGAGTGTAGCGTAATGTCGCCGCACCGCAGTCCAATTGTGATTGAGTGCATAGCAATGTCGCGACATAGCAGTGCAATTGCGCTTGAGCGCAGCGTAATGTCGCCGCACTGCAGTGCACTTGAGTGCAGCGCAATGTCGCGACACCGCATTGCAATTGCTCTTGAGCGCAGCGCAATTTCGCCGCAACGCAGTGCAATTGCGCTTGAGTGCAGCGCAATGTCGCCGCACCGCCGTGCACTTGAGTGCAGCGCAATGTCGCGGCACCGCAGTGCAATTGCGCTTGAGCGCAGCGCAATGTCGCCGCAACACAGCGCAATTGCGCTTCAGTGCAGCGCAATGTCGTCGCACCTCAGTGCAATTGCGCTTCATTGCAATGCAGCGCAATCTTGACCACTGTGCAATTTTGTCCCTCAGCGCAATAGTCCAAGCGTGTGAATTTGACCGCCGAAACCACGCTGGTACTCGTTCGTTGGTTGCAGTGATCTCGCTGGATCGCTTATGCACAGCGCAATTTTGCTTAATTTTAGCGCAATTTGACTTGAGCAAAGCGCGATTGCACTTGAGTGCAATTGTTCGTAATTAGTTCAGTAGTCAAATGAGTCTGCGTGCATGGTATGTGGGCATTGTGAATTATCATACATATAAATAATGATAACCGTTTTCGCAAAAGATATATGCGAAAATAACACAACGCAAACGTGCCTACTTCACAATCAAATTAACCCTGTTAAATAGCCCAGGGTGTGCCCTTTCCAGCGATGCATAGCACGATAGCGTGCGTTATGCCGGTCTTTAGTTATGGCGTTTTGTAATAACGAGCCTGCCTTTTAGCTGCATTTAATTTCCCTCCAGACAAATTGCTTGACGAATATGCCCCTGTTAGGCTGACGCAGATTCAATAGATTCCCGTCTCGCAAAGAATTGGCAGCACAGAAATTTCAGCGGCATGTCATTTCGCTCGAGATAACTGATTGAACCAATCTACCCTAATAAGGCGACGAGCTTCCAGGTTTTGCATCGCGCGAAAGCGATTGGCCGGCTGCTAGCTATATCTGATTCAACATAGGATCGCAGGGTTTTTATTGAAATGTTTTGTCACCGTTGGCGTCAGCGAGGTAATTCGATTATATGTCCATCTTAACATGGGTCGACATGGCGGGAGAAGTCGAGATCCGACCTCAACCAAATGTCCGTGGTTATGGAAATTGTTGACGGACGTCATGACGCACACATTGACGACGGATTACAACCAATGGCAACAGCTCAAACTTTACAAAGCAAATTTGAGCTAAAAATACCTTATCCGCATTTCTCGTATATAAGATTTTGAGATCTATATATTTGAACTTCAATATATATCAATGTTCAGTTCGAAAATATATACAGTACTGGGCACCGAACTCAACGTTTCGATATCCTGCATGCACGGGTACTTTAACCGACGAAACAGCAATTTCAACTGACAAATTATAAGTCTCAATTATGTACTTTTACACTTAAATTCTGGTTGTATTATTTTAGGCTATTTTGCATGTGGGGTTCTTCACAACACCGACATGTGTTTTACGATTGATTTTGAATGGAAGTGGGGGTCAGCAAACTGCTTTGTTAATTAGTGTAGCATAATATATAGATTAAATTAACAAGTTATAACGTATTTACGTATTTTAATGAATATTTTTATTTCAATAATAATAACGAAAACATAATAAAAGGACGCAATAACACCAGGGGCTCCGGGTACAGTAGAACTACAGTTATAGCTATACAGCAATTCCCTAAATAATCGACTCCTTAACCACATCAGAATTATGGGTAATTATTTAGGATTTAGTCGGAAATATGGCTTGTTGCCATTAATCTGAAAGCTCTCAGTAAGAGCTTTCTGATGAATGGCAACAAGCCATATTTCCGACTAAATCCTGAGTTACCCATAATTCTGCTTAGGCTAAGGAGTCGATTATTTAGGGCATTACTATAGTTTGCGTACCACATGCATGGAACCACACATTTACAAAGATCATGTTCGTGATAAACCATCATATTTAATCTTTAAAAAAACATAAAATAAATTTGCTGTTAATTGATTTATCATGATTTTTGAGTCAGTACAAAAATTGATCCCACCTCAATAATAATTAACCCTATAGAATTAATTATTTTTGGGGGTGGGGTTAAGTTTTGTTCTGGTGACCTGTGAGTCATGATATTTTTCGAGCGTTTACTTGGATTAGCACGAAAAAATTGTATTCACAGTACGTGAGTTAACGTAAATTGGGGGTGGAGAGATCATTGTCATGTCGACCAATGAGAAGTTGTTATTAGATAGTTGTTGTCAGAGGATTATAGTTCATGGTGAGAGTTCATTCTAGTCTAACCAGTCGAGACAGCAGGTCACTTTTATTTTTATCTATGTGAACACTTAATAGAATATGCAAGCTTATATATAGTACATCAAAGCATTGTTTGTGTTTTTGATATATTGTCATTGAGAATGAATTTCCGAACATTGTCGCTGCGTACGAATGGGGTTTCGGAAAACAGGTTTCCGCCTTGTTTTTCCTCCAGAAAATAAAAGGGGTTTTTACCTAGGCGGTTTTTCCTGCCGACTGCGCAGTTTTCTCGATATGTACAATAACCTGTATGTCCACATGTGCCCACAATATTCTCTGTAAACATGCAATCCTTAATAAACGCTGACTCACGACTATGGATCGGCTTATTTGCAATATTTCGAGTTGTTTATTGTAACGTCGAATTGGGAATACCTCTATATGCAGGGACCTGAAACTGCACTTTCTGGTACTTAAGAATTCTGCTTGGCATAGAGGGCAGGAGCAGAATCTATATATATATATATATATATATATATATATATATACCCTCTCCACATACTTCCGATGCATGTCATTGATTAACGCTTATGTCTAGTCTTTGAACCATGTATATTACATGCACTGATTATATTCTGCGTTGACATTGCAACATGCAGCTAGTAACATAACATAATATGTATAATTATGCACGTGCAGGTTAATTTCAGTCCAATTTCCTTCGAAACAGTGTATGTATGGTTATATCAACAATCACAGCTCTCGGTTCAAGTCGTATGTGATACGCCTCTCTTGCCTCCCGCCTTCCCATTTGTCTAGTTCGGCAGGTTGGAGCATCTGTTTCATCACCATCCTCATCAGTCTATCACAGTCGCCGAACACTCGCGATCCACACTGCGTCTCTGTATTGGGGTTAACTTCGTAGCTTATGTGGTCGTAAGGTGTAGCTTGTCTGAAAAAAATCCATTACATATCAAAGTGTGCAACGTTGGAGTCGCTGTTTTAGTTTACACAGAAAGTTAATCAATAATTAACATCACCTTTAAATAAGTATGTTCCCAATGTCACATTCCATTGTGATAACAGATAATGCTTTCTGGATCTTTAAAATTATGTATTGTTGATAAGAAAATCCTGAACTATAAACCATCTTCATCATTTAAGCGATCTTTCGATAAGCTTTTGGAAGCCCGACCAAAATTAAAAACCTGATCAAACTCGCTCTTCTGAAAGTCGACATCTGCCAATATCTACATACCAAACATCACAATGAATTGCATGATGAATTGGTCCATATGTTCAATCTGATTGACTTGTATAGAACAAGGATACATGCAAGTCGTAGTTTTCTGGTGACAAATCGGATGGACCTCATGAGCGGTCATCTTGCGTGAAGTAACCATATAAGTTGTAGATACACACCTATTGCAGATCACCAATTGGGTTGGCCGTTTTCCCATTGTAACAAGATCATTGGCTGGCGAAACCATGAGGGTGGAGCCGAGAGCTATGCACATATCAGCTTGACTGGCGTTGTTTGTCGCATTTTCTAGAACTCGACTCTCCAGATGGTCACTGAAGTTTATTATGGTGTTCATAAGGTAGCCATCACATCCCTGTAAAATCGAGAGAAAAAAAAACGTCAGTTTTCCTTGAAAATCACAATAAGCATGGTGATCACCGTGTAATAATACACTTGTATATATGCATATTCTTCTGCATTGGAGGTAAATAAATAAATAATAAAAGCCAACCGCATGTATACTGCGTGGTACTCGATCGTCACATCCTGCAAAGTTTGGAGTCACTACATCATCTGCACGCATATACAATGAAAGAAGGGTCCAACGGAACCGAGAATGTGTCAACAAGAAACCCAAGACCACGCAAGAACCCGGATCAAATGTTAACATAAATAAGATTTCTTGTATGTGGACACTGTTTCCGAAGTTATTTCTGGTTTCTTGTAAACGTGACCCCTTGTATTGTTGTTCCACTGGTGTGGCATATAAATTATAACCTGGTTTATACAACTAGATACAAAGTGTTCCTTCATGTGTGCAATGTGGAAAACAGCTTTCATCTGACATAAATAGGAAAGCAGTCTATATTTCTTTTTACCGGACATATATTTTCCCACAACAGCCGCCCAACGATTGTTGCTCTATAAATCACGGTGGGGGATCACGTGGTTTCGAAGTTGGTGAGTACCACGCATTAAAAATGTGCAAACGCACAAAGACATAGTATATCAGGAACGGACACAAAACATAGCATTTTGACTGCTACGAGCGTATACTAGACAATTTTAAAAACAAGTTGATAACTTATTTGTTCGGAAATACCCAGTAGTTTTCTATAACATTCTGAACAAAAATCAGTCGAATGACAACTTTGGTCAGAATGTTAACCCTTTACCCAACAGAACGGCCCTGTGCCAATGCATTCTCTTATATATGCGAGTCGACCATAGGTCGCCTCACATATATAAGAGAATGCATTGGCTTAACACATATTAAAAATGATAAAATTGTCAAAGAATGTAGAAAAATTGTTAAAAATTGTTAAAAAATGTAAGAAATTAGGCCAATGCATTCTCTATGGTCGACTCACATATATAAGAGAATGCATAACTGTAACCATCACAATGTGGTCAATGAACCGGTTCCAATGATATCCATATTTGTAAAGGGTTAAAGCAAACAACTGTGAGTTTGGACACAAATGGGATATCAGCTTGTTTGAAAATACTATATCATATGCTCGTAGCTACCAAAATACTACTACGATTGGCTTTGATTTCGTTGTCATCAATGTTCGTGGTTTGTCATCAAAAGGCTTTTTCGTCGGTTCATGAATTCGTGGATCAGATATCATTTTTATGCATATCAACAGGTCCTATATACAATAGCAGCTGCATGACAAAAATGATGTGTGTACTATTGAGAAATTAGACCCCAAGGTATTCCTGCGCTGAAAGCACATCACGCAATCATTACCATAATAGCTATAGACCAGCTTCATTTCAAACTTTGGCCAAATAGGTATTTATTGTATTATGTAGTCTGCACGTGGTTACTGGTAAACATATATCCTTTTAAATAAACCAATGCATTGAGCATTGTTATACAAACTATCATAGCCCAGATCAGGGGATGTAACATTTCAATTTTGTTTCGGTGAATGAATGATAATGTATTGAAAAAGATTACGTTTCATCTCGTCTTCTGTGTTTTTCTATACATACAATTTACGGCTTAGAAAACAAACCTTAATGCCCGATCTTTATTTCCATCTCGTATATTATATGGGTTTTTTGTTCATTCAACGCACAAGTCGATTATTTCGTTCGTTGTTGATTTCGTGGTTGAGCAAAACCACGAAATCAACGAATAACAGACCCCCACGAATTAAAAGGATTTTACAGTATGTAATATATCATTATCATAGTTTGTTACTTTTTTCCTCATTTCTGGTCGCATTTTCGATTGTCTCGGCCATTTTGAATGCGTGATACTCATCATCTCGAAACCACATGATATCTCAACGTGTAAATATCTACAATCTAAAGCTCCCTTTGACACCTTTGACGCCGATAGCTTTCCGATGAATGGCAACAAGCCATATTTCCGACTAAATCCTGAAAAATTACCCATAATTCTGCTGTGGTTAAGTGGTCAATTACTTTGGGCATTAAATTACGGTACCTTTTTGTCACATCTTCTCCCTGTTCTGCGATTGTGCCTGCACCTGGGACATACATTTGGTTTAACATTCATTGCAGCACTTCCCACTGGATATGATCTATGATAACGAGCCGGGCATTTCTCACACCTCTCCTCGTATGTGTTACCATGTAGCTCAGATATCATATCTTGTCCGACTCCGCAAAGCTGGTGAAGCCCATCACAGTTCTGACTTATAAGGTACTTTATGATGCCCATGTCCATTAGCTTCACTATAGCCTCATGAGTGTATGTCGGGCGAATACTCCTGTAAGTCCCCGGCCCCTTACGTGGTTTGGCTTGTCCTTTGGTCCCTGCAAAGTGGAAGTTGGTCATGCTGAATAGAGATGTATATTCAAGGCTCCAGGCCAATTGATAAAAATTTACGCACAGCGCAATTTTGCTTAATTTTAGCGCAATTTGACTTGAGCAAAGCGCGATTGCACTTGAGTGCAATTGTTCGTAATTAGTTCAGTAGTCAAATGAGTCTGCGTGCATGGTATGTAGGCATTGTGAATTATCATACATATAAATAATGATAACCGTTTTCGCAAAAGATATATGCGAAATTAACACAACGCAAACGTGCCTACTTCACAATCAAATTAACCCAGTTAAATAGCCCAGGGTGTGCCCTTTCCAGCGATGCATAGCACGATAGCGTGCGTTATGCCGGTCTTTAGTTATGGCGTTTTGTAATAACGAGCCTGCCTTTTAGCTGCATTTAATTTCCCTCCGGACAAATTGCTTAACGAATATGCCCCTGTTAGGCTGACGCAGATTCAATAGATTCCCGTCTCGCAGAGAATTGGCCGCACATATTTTTCAGCGGCATGTCATTTCGCTCGAGATAACTGATTGAACCAATCTACCCTAATAAGGCGACGAGCTTCCAGGTTTTGCATCGCGCGAAAGCAATTGGCCGGCTGCTAGCTAATCTGATTCACCATAGGATCGCAGGGTTTTTATTGAAATTTTTTGTGACCGTTGGCGTCAGCGAGGTAATTCGATTATATGTCCATCTTAACATGGGTCGACATGGCGGGAGATGTCCAGATCCGACCTTAACCAAATTTGTTGTCAAGTTGATGTGGGGGGTTTACATGACCTTGACCCTAAAATAACCTTGACCTTTGTTGAAAGACATCTCACTTAAGGGGCTATTTTGCTAGATATGTGTTGCGATGTACGCGCTTATGTCAATATCCAGAGGCCTCGTATAGCTGTCATTGATAAATATACCGGTATCAAGGAGGCTCCTACATACTTTAGTCTGTATCTGACGAACAGACACATGGGACTACGATATAAACTTAAACTAGACCTCCATAGAGAATAACATAGGAGTTGAGTGAAATCGTGGGTAAAATCGCGATTTGGAGATGCGCATGTTAACGGAGCTGTTTATTGAATACAATGTGTTCTGTCCGTGTCATACATACCCGACCCGGTGAACTATACAACGTACGCCGAAACCTACCATATTCCACATATGAAAGTTTTGTTTCTATTGGCACAATTAGGATCTCGGATACACAATAGTTGATAGGATCACACACCAAAAATGTTAAAAACCAGACGAGTTATCCAAACGGGCTCAACTGGACTTTTCGTTTTCTACCTATAATTTGAGCTCTCGCGAACCCGTTTGAACGCTGTTTACAATCGGGCTCGCGGGAAAAACGGGCTCGAGCCCGATTAGAAGGTTTAAAGTCTGGAATATAAGCCCCATTGTAGGCGAATGTTAACTCACACACACACACACACACACACACACCCTCACACACACACACCCTCGCACACACACCCTCACACACACCCTCTCACACACACACACACAGATCTCCCAAAATATATAATAGATATTGTCAACCCTGGTAACTATATAATACATGTTTACAAAGATATAATCCACCTTTAACAGTAATAACGTCAAATTTATTTATAAATTATGACGCCCTCATGGGAAGAACAATTGTGCAAGATTAGATGAAATAAAACATTTATGAGCATAATACAATCATGATTAACGTTGATTATATTAAAATAAAGCAATAATTTACATGTGTCGAACCATACAGACAAAATTTCCCATGTTCGCCGAAAAACAATTTGCACCCCTTGGGTTGCAACTTTACAACAATATATTTCTTTGTTTATACTTATTCTTCACTAATATATTTCATGGTAGGAGGTGGTCCCAGCTCGAGATTGCATGCTTTTGTGACTTTTGTGAGCAGATATTGAAATAACATGGGGCTATTTTGGCAATCAAAATATGTAATTACTAGACCTGAAACAATCATTGGATACGCCCCTGTATTCTATATACCTTAATTTTGACCTTTGACATTGATACTAGTGTCGAAGGTCATAATTAAATAGTACTCAAGATTCATGAACATTTCCCACAATACCTTGATCCATATAAATGCGTTTCGCGCCCAAATCTCATTCATATCGACTCGACATTTCGAACTGTCAACATTGGCAAATTTTTTTTGGTGAATATCTTTAATCTTACAGATATGGCGATGAAACAATTGAAAGCAGAAGTAACTTTATCTACACGAGCCGCGTTTGCCCCAGGAACTCTCAAGAATTTAAAGATTCAATTTGAATCCTTCTTGTTATTTTGTGTCCATTTTGATCTGGAGTCACTTCCTGCAACAAGTCAAGTAATTCAACTTTATGCACAATTTCTCAGTAGATCATTTGTTTCGGTGGAAGCTATCAAAAATTATGTAGCTGGAGTAAAAACATTGCATTTACTCACAGATCATCTATTTCCATCTGACAGTTATCAATTAAAATTACTTTTCAAGGGTATAGCTCGCTTGAATCCACATTCAGTTAAACAAGCCGAACCGATCACTCCTGAGATTTTATTGGAACTACACAATTTGCTTGATATAAAAAAGCCAGTAGATGCTACATACTGGTGCTTGTTTGTAATAGCCTTCTTCACTTTTGCAAGGAAGTCAAATTTGGTTCCAGATTCTAAGATAGCATTTGATCCTGCTAAACAACTAACAAGAAGGGATATCATTTTTGATAAAAATTTCATGATTGTGATCTTTAAATGGTCAAAAACTAATCAGTTTGGAGAAAGAAAGTTAGAAATACCATTGGTTCCAATTCCAAATTCACCACTTTGTCCAATATCTTCTTACCTCAACATGTGCGAATTGAATCCAGCCTCACAAGAAGAACCAGCATTCTTTCTAAAAACGCCGAAGAATCCAATAACTTACTACAATTTTCAAAGTAAACTAAAATCATTGATAGAAAGAACTGGTAGGGACCCCGAGAGGTTTTCTTCGCATTCATTCAGAAGGGGTGGTAGTACAGTGGCATTTAGGTGTGGAGTTCCATATGATATGATTCAAATTCATGGCGATTGGAAATCTGATGCGTACAAGCGATATTTAGAATTGAGTATTGATGATAGATCTCAGATGGCAAAAGTTCTTAAAGAATATATTTCTAAATTGTAATGAGATGAAGAATTCCATGTTTTTCATGTTCACAGAGTAATTTTATGTTTTATTGCAGAAAGAGCTAAGTCTGTTATATTAATCTCGGATTCCATATGCAAATATGTTGAAGGTGTGAACTTCACAGAAGTTATGGCGTATCGAGGGGCTTCAATAGAGCGGATAACTAATATTATTAAGAACAACAAGGGGAGTATCAGTTCCAAGTATTTGATAGTTCATGTTGGAACCAATAACGTTAACTCACATAGTGTGAAGAAAATAAAAACTTTGTTCAGTTCCCTCATTACAGTGGTAAAAAAATATACTCCATGTGAATTGATTATTTCTGCCTTGATACCAAGACCAGTGGATTTTCAGAAAACAGAACATATTATCATAGATATTAACAAAGAATTGTTGTCTTTATGCCAAGAGAGGCATATACGATTTGTTAGAACGTATAGGTCTTTCATCCATAAAGGTACCCACACTCCTATCAGAGAATTGTTTGCATATCAGGATGGTGGTCTGCATTTAAATTTTGATGGCACGAAAGTTCTGATAAATTTTTTCATTCAAGTGGTGAAACATCTACATTGAGTTTAACATGAATTTGTGGCATTGTTTTAAGTCATAAAGCAAATTGCAATACATGTATGTTTAGTACATGAATAGTCACATATTATGTAATATTTAAGCAAGATACAGGCAAATGTACAATGTGTTGCATTATTTATCATTTATTATTGTGATTATATTGGTGTTTTCACAGAACTTGATACTGATGTCCTCTACCACTTTTCCTTTCAGGAGATAGTCTGAACCACATCTTCTCCCAGGGTGATTAGAGGCTCAGATAGTACCTCTAACCTCTGGTCCCTTTCCCTTCCCGGATGGCATCAATATTGAGTTCTCTGGAGGCCGATGGCTTGGCGGTTGAGAATCACAATCATTATCATAATTCATGGGTATATGGATGAGTGTATGTGCAATAGTGAGAGTAAGGAGAGTGTAAGTATTCATATTTATTCATATGTTATTATTGGAGATTTTATCTCAATAAATAATATTATTGCCAAAGTAGTCTTGTTATTACACACCTGAAGTCCTATATATCTTAAGTGAAGGGTGTGGTAATTGGGCTATTTTGGCAATCAAAATATGTAATTACTAGACCTGAAACAATCATTGGATACGCCCCTGTATTCTATATACCTTAATTTTGACCTTTGACATTGATACTAGTGTCGAAGGTCATAATTAAATAGTACTCAAGATTCATGAACATTTCCCACAATACCTTGATCCATATAAATGCGTTTCGCGCCCAAATCTCATTCATATCGACTCGACATTTCGAACTGTCAACATTGGCAAATTTTTTTTCCCACCCTCCCATCCCTATATATATTAAACTGCGGGAGGCATTATTATTCCTTATATAAATGGTAATAGGCTTACATATAAGATTAATGTTGAGATAATTTCGTTTGTATAAAGCCTTAGACTAACATGTAAAAGCTTAAAGTGGGTTTGAATGAAACATAATGATATCTAGTATATGGCTATGAATTGAATAATTTATTTTATAATTTATTATTGTATAGTCAGATAGCTATCTGTGATGGCGAATAACTTCATGTTTTGTAAAGCGGTTGAGAATCACAATCATTATCATAATTCATGGGTATATGGATGAGTGTATGTGCAATAGTGAGAGTAAGGAGAGTGTAAGTATTCATATTTATTCATATGTTATTATTGGAGATTTTATCTCAATAAATAATATTATTGCCAAAGTAGTCTTGTTATTACACACCTGAAGTCCTATATATCTTAAGTGAAGGGTGTGGTAATTGAATTAATTAGTTGGGAAAAATTCCATGATGCAACATTGGTCATTACGTCACTTAAATCATACAATTTCGAGTTGAGACCTTCACCTACAGTGAAATATATTATTATGAAGGAATATATATTAACTAAGAAATATATTACTGGCACTGTATTTTTTACAGTGTTATTTAAATTTCTCTGTCACAATATCAAAAAGTTCACAAGTTTTGTACTGGTGGAACATGATATCTTGTAGAGAGTCATGACATGCCTAGAATACAGCTACAAAAGCTGTAGTCAGTTAACCTACACATGTAGCTGTATTCAGCTATATAATCTACTCTCGAACCGGCTGTTTTTCGATAATAATCTAGAACTTAGTAGAAGCGCTAATTTACTCATCAATTATCAAATTAGGTCACCCTATTATTGGTTAACTTTCAACCAAATCAAAAACGTCACTTGTTTTGTGACAAAATGACCTCTCCCAGGACTTGCCCAGTATCACTAAGAAGACTATTTTCTGTGAAACATTTAACTAGATCAGTTGTAAAACAAAGACATACCCCATCAAGGACACTTTTTCTCACATTTTCAAGACCTGTTAATAGTAATTTAATACTATCGTTATTATATATATGTATTATATTCAGTTCATTTTCAATTAGTGATAAACATGTGCTGCACAGTACCGTCAGAGTTTCAGACCGTCACCATACACACTGATACAGAAAGTAAACAAACAAAATAAACAGGTCGGACTGATTCCTGGATAAAATCATAGATAAATGAGTTTAATAATAAATAAGAACGACCAAATGACATTACCCACCTCGAATGTGTTGATACATCTTCGTTGTAATAAATACCAGGAGTAAATTCATTGAAATAAACCGCATAAACTCTGTTTCTTCGTCGAAAAGAAATCGCCCAGTGGAAAAGCCGTGGGAGTTCGGACTGTAAGAATTAAGTTCGACGTACAAACAAAATCAAGACCAAACTTCCTGTGACTTCACAACACCTAATGACGGGTAGCAGATATCCTCAACCGATGTCATGACGCCTTTATTGGCTTCCAATGAGCAATCTTAAAAGAACTCTGCGATCTTTCAATAGGAACTGTTAGTTTCCCATTGTCAGCCTTGAACTTTGAGAATAATCCATCAATCTTTTAGGCGGAAATACTGTTAGAAAATGGAAGATAATATCTAAACGTCCATTAAGGCCGCTAGAATCCTCTTTCGGGGGCAAATATTTGTTATAATTTTATAAAATATGCAAACAAAACGTGTTCATGCAATTTCAATTTTTATTAACCAGAGCTTTATTTAAATTTACATTCAAATGTTTTAATATCTTTGGCTTTATGAGCATGATGTGCCTACATATAATGGAGTATTTTGCTCAATTACACATTTCTAGGTGGTATTAATCAATACAAAATGGCGGCCGTAGCCAACAATAATTTTTTGACTCCGCTGACCCTTGAGTTATTAATAAATTATTCTATTTTAGATAAGTTAAATCTATTTTTAGATTGGGCTGAAAAAGTCGATTAGTATATCGCATATTCGCATATGCGTATACCCTAGGTCGCTTCGCTATCAAAGCGTGCGCTATCATGACGTCATTCTATTTGCAAATTACAGATATAACTAGTACGTTGACCAACTGAACTAAGTGACGTCATTGTGATTTTTTAGACGTTTGTATCGTCCATAATTGACTGCAATTGATACAAACGGATACTTGTTTCGCTCTAAAACATAAATACACTATTAGAACAAGACCAGCTCAGAATAACTATTAAAAACCAACGAACTATTTCGCTTTACGATGCACTCCGGTTTCACCACGTCACGAATACTAATTATATAGTTTTCTTGACCTCACAATTTTAAGGGCGTCATCGAAGCATATAACGAATGTCAAACTGAGGTAAATGACCGCTTTACCGAAAAAAGGGCTCGCTCGGGGTATATGGTGTCTATTGGACTCGACAGAGCCTCATCCAATATATGCTCGAATCCTCACCAGGGACATAAACAGATTAAGCGACGACACTAGTTACATATTCGATATATGAATGTGGATTGTCTCGCCACAGCGTCTTGCTTTATCAGGTCAGGCAAATCCTGGAATTTTCTACTCTTTTATCCAACTACTAGCAGGGGTACCCGGACTTGCTCGGATGAGGTATGTGTAATTTACTAGTGTGTCCTTCAAGTAATTTGAACTAATTATTAGTCATCTGGGATAAACAGCACGAATTGCATGAATCTCCGAATAAAGTTTTATCTATATTTTAAGTTGATAAGAAACGCTCTTTATTGTTATTTATTAGTGCCTCTTTAAATCATATGAGGTCAACAAAACCCATCCCGTAACATCTCCCGCGTCATTTTATTTTTGCGCTCCAATGTTTCCACATATCTTCTGGACTGATAATAACTGCCCTTTATTGGTCTTGTAAGTTATTAGTCCAACTGCAGTCATCTGAGGCGCCTATCCCATGGCATTCCCCTGGTCGGGTGACCCATCTGTACCAATCTTCGTACATACCTTATGAGCTGACAAAGAACGCTCGTGATTGCTCATGTTCGCCCCTTTAAGTATAGTCTGAGGTCAACGGCATATATCCATGGCACTATACGGGTCAATGTAACCCTGTGTTTAAATTTTGCAACCATTTTGGGTATATAATTATTTATTTAGTTAAATTAACTTGTAGTGTCCTTTTCAGACAGATGGGGTCGACAGGACATATTTAATACGATTAACAGGGCCAACTTACCTACGTCTTGTCATTTTCAGCTCAGATGGTACAACCGTTTGGTCGCCTCTAGCCAATATATATAATAAAACAATAATTATCATTGTCCCCACATTCGGTTGTAACAAGCAATCTGATTGGCTACAACGCCACCTTGTCTCCCGTCACCATTGACAGCGGGGTATAAGAGAACGTGCGCCAAACATCGGGGGTATATGAGCACGTGAAACATCGGGGGTATATGAATGATCCTTGAACTGGCAGTTTCCACCAATCGTGACGTTGCTCTCGCACGCCGAATTTGACGTCACCTGACGCCGGATCATTAGGTCAGCTATTGAATTATTCTTATTGGTGTGAATTAATCGGAAAAACTATTAAAAACACACTTAAATTAAGGAAACATGGTTATTGTTGTGGGGACAAAATCGTTATCTCCGGCAACATCGTGGGGTGCATGGAGATTTAATACCTGGATGTCTCTTTTTGAAACCCTCGGCTCCGCCTCGGGGTTCAAAATCGACATCCAGGTATTAAATCTCCATGTACCCCCGATGTTGCCGAAGATAACTAAGTTTGTCCCCACATCCGGTTGTAACTAGCAATCGCCATGTCCCCCGTCACCCTTGGCAGCGGGGTATAAGAGAACGTGCGCGAAACATCGGGGGTATATGAGCACGTGAAACATCGGGGGTATATGAATGACCCTTGAACTAGCCGTTTCCACCAATCGTGACGTTGCTCTCGCATAGCTATTTTGACGTCACCGGACGCCGGATCATTAGTCGGCTACTAAATTATTGTGAATTAATAGGAGAATCTATGAAAAACACGCTTAATTTAACGGGACAAAATTGTTGTGGGGACAAAATCGTTATCTCCGGCAACATCGTGGGGTGCATGCAGATTGAATACCTGGATGTCTCTTTTTGAACACATCGGCTCCACCTCGGGGTTCAAAATCGACATCCAGGTATTAAATCTCCATGTATCCCCGATGTTGCCGAAGATAACTAATAGTGCTCTTTTAAGACATCTGGGGTGAAATGGACCTATTTAACGCTCCCCGGGTAAAATTACCCCTATATACACATTTTCGTCTCCGATGGTCCAGCCGTTTGGTCGCCTATTTAAGTATGAATATCGCCATTTTATAAATGCGATAAAAGAGACTTGACCCAACATATATTTCACAAATTTGATTAAAAACAGTGTTGTAATCGGTCCCTGTTTGTTTTCGTGACTATATAACATGTCTAGATGTCGGCGAATGATAAATCATGGTTGTCCATGATAAGGAAGTCAAATTTTATTTAAATTGGAGTAAATGTGTTTATCGAGGATCTATTATGTCCCCATGGTAATGTCATTTATAAAATGTAAGTGTGCGATTACTAAATAGAATAAGTAGGCGCAAAAAGTTCCAAAACGAATTTGATTTGGATATTGCTCATATGCGTCAGTATAGTTAAGAACAATAATAGTGCAATCTTTCTGTCCTCTTGATCCCATAATTTCCGCAACCACATGCAGTCATGGAAGTAGTGGGTTTCGCACTGTCAAATCTAACACTTATAGTTGAATATATAGAAGATACACAACGAGTTATGTTGGGATATAAGATTTTATGAAACGAGTTTGATAAATTTGATTCACATCGAGTCGTAGACCAGTTGTGAATCAAATTTGTCAAAGGAGTTTCATAAAATATTATGTCCCACATGACGAGTTGAAGATCTTGTATATCACATGAAAAAACCAGACCTTTATGCCGTTTTAACAAATCAAAATCCTTAAAAGCTGCATAATGCATAATTTACAGCGTTGGCTGAGACGCTTCATAACCATATGTGACCCGCCATATCAAATCCAGTCGTAAGTCGGGATTTTTTTTACCCTGTGCCAATGCATTCTCTTATACAGGTATATGCGAGTCGACCATAGGTCGCCTCGCATATATAAGAGAATACATTGGCCTAACAATTTTTTACAATTTTAATAATTTTTTCTTGTATTCTTTAACAATTTTATAATTTCACCCATACAGAGCCCCAGACAAACATGAGCAGACGACACTCTTTTATATGCTCCTATATATGTGTGGGGCTCCCTGCAGGGTAATGGATGTTTTGTTATTTTATGTCCTAAATAATTGTCCCCAAAATAAGTCCCCCAATTTGCCTCTTTGTTTTTGTGTCTATTTTCGTCAGTGCATGCAAAGAAGTTAGACAATAATTCAATTTTAATGAACAAAGCAATCATTTTGCATTGTCTGTCTTAGTGTGATGCGCGAAATATTATTAATCGGCCTGAATCAATGTAAAGACGTGCGGTCATTTTGTTGTCGCGATGGCAAGTGATATGTAACTAATTTGCACGCTATTCATAACCCATGAGAGATCAGGAAATATGTAATGGCTTTTTTAATGTTAAAATAGGATTTGTCCGCGACACGTGAATACATATATCAGTGTTCAATGTGCATGTACGTGTATGTGACAACGAACAGAGCTTAGTATATAAAAGAACTTAGTATAATATAAGTCTACATGCATTTTAAACATTATTAGTTAACTCCGGAAACATCGGGGGTAGATGGAGATTTAATACCTGGATGTCGATTTTGAACACCAAGGCTGAGCCGTGGGGTTCAAAATGAGACATCCAGGTATTAAATATCCATGTACCCCCGATGTTTCCGGAGATAACGATTTTGTCCCCACAATATTAGCCATGTCGCCTTAATTTAAGTGTGATTTTCATAGGTTCACAGATTAATTCACACAAATAAGATTAATTCAGTAGCCGACCTATATGGATCCGGCGTCAGGTGACGTCAAACTCGGCGTCCTAGAACAACGTCACGATTGATGGAAACTGCCAGTTGAAGGGTCATTCGTATACCCCCGATGTTTCACGTGCTCATATACCCCTGATGTTTCGCGCACGTTCTCTTTTACCCCGCTGTCAAGGGTGACGGGGGACATGGTGATTTTACCGCGGTGTTGTAGGCAATCATATTGCTAGTTACAACCGGATGTGGCGACAAGTTCCTATATTCAATGTTTAGATTCACAAGGTATTGCTATTGTGACAGAAGTCCCTCAGTATGTGGTAGCTTTGTTGTGTCGGACAGAGTAGATGAGCCACAATCGATGGACTTCAGGGCAGGGAACATACGTCATCATTTGCTCGCAAATGGCGGCGAGATATCTCAGATTAAAGGTAGCATTCACCGTTTTCTCCACCTATATATACATAACTGAACCAAACAAAATATCGACTGGGCAATGTATCATTGTTGCTAGCTCACTCTAAATCCCGTCCACATATGAACGTTGAGAAGATAACATTGTTCAAGTGACACCATATGTGTATTCGGAAGTTAGAGTCTAATAATAATATTGGATATCTTTAGAGAATATAGAAAAAAATGATATTGAAATTGCTAGTGGTATATAAAGCCGCCATTTTCTTGAAAATTATGACGTATGCAAATAGTGTGTCTGTCATTTGCAGAATGAGGTCCCCAGAGAGAGGGTGAACTTAATGACGATTTCCCCGATGGCGGGCTAGAGTCCCCAAATTCACCCAATGGGAACCTCGTTCTGTTTAGGCCTCAACTGCTATGTGAGAACTAGGATCAGATTGAAGTTCCCCTGTTGAGGTTGGTGATGTTCACCAATTAGTCACCTCGATTATGCATTTTATCTTCTGCAAATTAGGAGATATAGAAACTTCCCAGAAGGGAAAAATAACAAAAGCAATGTTAATTTGAGAATATAGATACTTCTCAGAAGATGAAGCCTAAGCAGAATGAGGTCCCGAGAGGGTGAATTTGCTGACTCTAGCCCGCTGTGCGAGGTAACATCACTAAATTCTCCTTCTATGGACCTCATTCTGCAAATGACAGACACACTATCTCAAGACTAGGATAAGTCACAAAAGCAGAATTTGTGACTATCTGTAAGTTTTTAATGGCGCACGTTTGACAAACTGAATTAATTGCTGCTTGTGAATAATTGCGTAGTTTTTTCACTGCCAAGTTTATTTAATTCAGCTAAGAACATTCCTACTAGGTTTGTTTTTGTGCGCTAATCTTGTGTAATTTAGATGTCGTCTGCTACCCTATAATGGTTACAAACAACTAATTCAATAGAGTTATACTTCCTGAAATTGTGTAGGGAAACTAGAATCAGAGAAAAAAGCATCCATGACAGCTGATTGGTGCATTATGTTGACAATATAAATACGTAAATAAATAATAGAATTAATCTGCTGTACAAAAAAATGCATGGTGTTTGGGACCTTGCTGAATGTTTTGTGGTAGGATGTTTTTTAGCCTTGAATTTACTGCGAACCTTCATCACTCAGGGAAGCGGTGAAATTTGAATGGGAAAAATACCGAAACCTGTCTGTTTCATGGTATGAATTTATCAGGCTAATTGAGACCCACTTCATGCTGAGTATGAGGTTTTGGTGAAAATAGGTCAAGTTTCAGCACAAATGATACAAATGTTCGTATTGTCGCCTATGAAAATAATTAGTTGTTTGTAACCTAATGCAGAAATCTTTACCAGAGCGTACCAGTGATACTTCCTTTCTGACCAAGTCATCAAGGGAGGTAAACCCTGCATGGAGTTTGATAATGCAATGGAGTCCAAAGGGAGTTAACCAGAATGTTGCGGGTAACTACTCTTTCCGCTCCATTCATTCGTGTTGTGCATATCGATAAATGAAAGTAAACTCTTAGGAGCGACATCTTCATACGGAATGTCACTATCAGCTAGAGCTCGAGCAGATAAACACATTAAGTTGATTTCAGGAGATCTTATAAATTTTTCTGCAATTATCTGTACAATGGCAGCCGATATATCTTTCTTTTTCTTCGTGATTTCGAGGCAATTCATACCAAACTTATTCCTTATATCTGCGTGCGGACCAGCATGAAGCAGGTACCTCACAATATGGTCATCAATGTTGTGTGTGTTAATGGCGTTCATCAGACAATTATTCCCGGTATCATCTCGCCAATTAATGTCGAACCCGCTCCGTACGAGTAGTGTTGTTAGCTCCAGATTCGGGGCTCTATATCTCGCAGCAGGAGAACCAATTCCATAGTCATACCAATCGTCCAGAGCCAGATGAAGCAAGCTACGGTTGCGTTCGTCGACTGGGTTAACTTTGGCCATCCGTGAGCAGAACTGTAGCATACCGGTAACTAAATCTGGATCAACAGCATACGCATCAGAATTACTGAGACATACTCTATTCAGCTGAATCCAAGAAAGCATACAGAAAAGTATGTGTTGCATTATTTCAAACTTGAAAGAATTATTTAGTTTTATATTTAGCTGTTTCCCGTGAGTTAGAGAGTCACCAAGTACATAAAGGAAATCCATGATCTGTCCACTGCATTCGAGCTGCATAAGGCGTAATCTAGCAAAATTGTCAAGAATCGACATGACATGTTTACTTGGGATGTCATGCTTCAAACATAGGGTCAATGCATACTCATGAATTTTTATTTCTGATTTGATTTTATCGTTTGTGTAGATTTTATCATCTAGGTATCTATGTGATTTATTTTCGCTAATTCCCTTCGCCAAGAGTGCTATATATTCCAAACCATCTTCTCCTATAACGCGCTCATATATTAACATGGAGTGAATGCAGAGGAGAAAATCTGCCGATGACGTCACACCTTGATCCTGCATTCCACGACATTGTTCGCCCTCATATGACAAAACCTCGAGTAATTTTTGCATAGTCTGAGGTTCCTTCTCATTCAGAAAAAAATCGTTTCTTTCAGTTGGAAGATTTTTTAAACATGGATGTGTCTTGTTCATATATCTTATTTCCATTCCTTTTTTCCAGTGCTCTGCTGCTTGGGAAATCGATTTTTCAAAATTATGGTAAGGATTTAAAAAACTACGCGCACCCAACACTTCATACGCATCAGCAGTTACACCATCTGGTTGTTGGGTATTCTCCATTAAGAAATGCATGGTATCTTTATGACCAAACATGGCGACGTATGGTAAAACATCAACAAATCCGTTCCAGTAATACTTAGCACCAATTTCAATCAAAACCATCATTTGGCCACGGTTGTCATTCCTGGAAGCATGGTGAAGAGCAGTCAGTCCTTCCTGGTTTCGTAAATTCACGTTGGCGCCACTTTCCACGAGGAAGTTAACTATATCCATACTTTCCCGCTGATGACCGATTACCCGCACTTCCCTTTGTCGACAGGCGTGAATAATGGACGTGTCAATACTTTTCCCCCATTTATCAACAAGAGCATTTACATCGGCGCCGTGTTCCACAAGTACTTTGACGTTTTTATAGTTTCCATTAAATATCGCATGAAGAAGAGGGGTTCCTCCGGGTTCAGTTTTTCTTTGACATTTATCTTGAGGCATGTCTGGAGAATAGTTGGGTGTATCTACTTCAGCTCCACATTTATCCAGAAGATACTCCAACAACTCTGTACTGTCAGATTTGCCTGCTGTATTCCACAAAATGTGTTTATCTACTCCAAGAATTATTTCTTTCCTTTGATCTATGGTCAAATGTTTCAACAAATTATCCGAAATACGTACGCAGTCAGGCCGACTGATACACTCTTCGACATAGGGTAGAACAACAGATGGAACCAAGTGACACTCAGCGCCATGTTGAAGTAGAATGTCTATAATTGGATGACTACTGCTTCTCATTGCGTAATGAATAGCAGAATGTCCTTCGTAATTTTTCAAGTTGACGTTTGCTCCATTTGCTATAAGAAAGTTAACCATATCACAAGGATATGTGGGGCTGTATATCTTGCGTTGACATAAATGAATCAGTGATGGACTCACATTCACTCCGCGCTTATCAACAAGAGCATTTACATCGGCGCCATGTCTCACAAGCACTTGGACATTTTTATAGTTTATATTGAAAACCGCATGAAGGAGAGGGGTTCGTCCTTTCTCAAATATACATTCATCTTGAAGCATGTCTGCAGAATAGTAGGGTGTGTCTACCTCAGCTCCACATTTATCCAGGAGATATTCCAACAGTTGTTCTCTTCCGCGTTTCTCTGCCATCTTCCATATACTATGTTGATCTTTTAATAATATTTCTTTCCTTTGGTTGCTGGTTAAGTGATGCAACAACTTTTCCAATGTATGTGTGCCATCAGACAGACGAGAACACTCTTCGACATAAGGCAGAACATCAACGAATGGAACAGAATAAAACTCAGCGCCATTTTCTAGCAGAAGCTTCATAATTTCATGATTACATTTTCTCACGGCCCAACCGAGAGCTGTCAGTCCTTCGTGATTTCGTAAGTTCACTTTGGCTCCATTTTCTAAAAGAAATTTAACTACATCACAAGTAACCGTGGACGAGGATACCTTGAGTTCCCAGGCGTGAGTTATTGACGAGGACACCCCGTGTTCGCAGGCGTGAATCAGCGACGAGTTTATATTTATTCCGAGCTTATCAACAAGAGCATTCATATCAGCCCCACATTTCACAAGGACTTTGACGTTTTCAATATTTCGTGTGTATATTGCGTGAAGCAGAGGGGTACGTCCGATTGCATACTTTGTCCCAGAATGTTTACATTGAGGGTCGTCTGGGGTATCACGAGGAACATCCACGTCAGCCGCACATTCATTCAGGAGATATTCCAACATCTCTCCGCTTCGTTGTTCCCCTGCTTTCTTCCAAATAAAATGTGTAGTTTCCTCACACACAATGTCTTTCCTTTTGTCCTTTTTGAAGGATTGCATCCACTTTTTCACGTTTTGCACATCGTTATTTGCTATATATCGCCGAACACTCGCGGTTATTGCACTAGACATCTCTCGTCAGTTTTAATTCAAGGTGTGCAGCATCTGTAACAAAACAACGAAGATGAGTCAAGAATCAGACGAGGATGCTGAAGTGTCGGACGCACGATTTGCCGAAATTGTATTTCAAGATCGATTTTCTCAAAATCTGTCAGGAATTCCTTTGGAATTTGATACAAACTATTTTTGTGACACGTTATTTAAGAACCAACGACCAGTTGGGAATTATAACATCATTTACTTTATGGCATGCAAAATATTTAGGGGAGAGGGGCATAAGTTTGGTAACTTGCGCTACTATCCCTTGTGCACCACACCATTGCGTACAAATCGTGTGTTTTATGCTATGTATATATGTGGGATTTTCTCAAAATCTGTCAGGAATTCCTTTGGAATTTGGTATACAAGCTATTTTTGTGATGCGTTATTTAAGAACCAACGACCAGTTGGGAATTATAACATCATTTACTTTACTTTATGGCATGAACAATATTTAGAAGAGAGGAGTCTAAGTTTGGTAACTTGTCCTCCGATCCCTTGTGCACCCACGCCATTGTGTATAAGTCATGTGTTATAGTCTATGTATATATGTGGGTCACAGTAAATAAGTTCAAACAAACAATATTTAAAACTTCACTGTTATGTGGTACCGAATTGTAATTGTAATTGAATTACATTTCAAAGTAATTGTAATTGTAATTAATTACATTAATAAATAGATGTAATGGGAATTGTAATTGTAATTGAAAAATGTTGAAGTAATTGTAATTGTAATTAATTACATTCACAAGTAATTGCCCCAAGCCTGGTACCGATACGTTCTGTAAAATAGATTTTGTTTCAAAAGTGCAGCTCACAAATGAATATCATATCTGAAGACCTAATTATTCTTTATTCGTGAAATTTAATGATTATTGTCATTCAGAAAGGCAACTACCTTTTTTAATATCTGAGAATTTCCATGTCATGACTGTTGATCAATCAAAAATGGGCTGAAATGAGTTCTGTGTCATGGGTTCATAACCAAGTTAAAGCTGGCCACCGTTATATATGTGGCCTAATTCCAGTTGATTACTTCTTGCTTAGCATGAGTGGACCACACTGAATATCAACACGTGTTTTCATTGGACGGGATTATTGTGACTACTTTATTCTTCATTGTAATATATGAGGTATGCTGTTATATTATGCAATTCAAATTTAACTCAACATTATGATCTTCAACCTCTCAAATGTAATTAAAATCCATTGTTCAGACTCTGTATGCAATGAAGATGATGATATGTGGAATTTAAGATCTTTCACCGGATATACCCAGAGATGTTATTTTTTGAGAATCGCTCGCCATTTTGGCTGGATTTATGCAAAACGCGCATCCCCCTTAACACTTTCTTTTATGAATTGGGTATCCCACCAATTTTTAAAGTATAAAGTTGATTGATTTAAAATGGATGCCATTTAGAACGATCCGGGATGATATTAAGGGAAATATCCTTGCGAAAGATTGTGTAAATAGTCATTAACCTATATGCCTATTTAGGAGTAATGCATGGTAACGTGTTGGGTGCAAGATTTCAATATTATATCATATGGACATCGGCCTTTGACAATAAAGGTCTATCATATATTCATTCATATCCATTTCTATCCACACAACTAAACCATATTTGTTTATTCGCTGGAATCCATATCTAAATCTAAATCCAATTTAAATATTAATCTAATCTGAAAATTATAGAGAACAATTTAAATTCTTTATGTAGCCATTATTTATTGTATTATGTCAGTCAGGGGTGCCGGGTAGACGGCCATCATAGGCCACGGCACTCCACACAATACGTGTTCAAATTGACTTGTATTATAATGTATTAATGTATAATGTATTGTGAAATAAAATATTATCCTATCCTATACCAATATGCATTACGCCGCCATAGGCCGTCCAGCGCTGATGAAGCTGGTTCTAACCCCAATGAGCGCGGACTAGTGATCCATGCGAAGGAATGGTAAACTGAATCGTGTATCTGTGCAAGTTTGTCAGTTGTTTTCCGCAGGTCGTGGTTTCTAATCGCTGTGGTGTGATTTCCCGGTGAAATCACCCCTCTACGTGATCTTTCCTCCACATGTAATGCTGACAACCTAGCTGAATTTCAGACGGATGAGAGGAGTTGTCATAGAAATATTCAACATTCTGTTCGTACAATATGTGTATAATAGAACACGAGGACACAGCTATAAACTGGTGCTAAATCATGCGACAAAAAAACAGAGAAGTTCATCTTTTCGCCGAGAGTACATGGCACGTGTATGGAACGCTCTTCCCGACGATGTAGTTGGCAGAGCGGTGCCAGGGCCAAGTACCTATGTCATAATGTGCTCTAAATTTCAACATTCGTGATTTCTATATTTTCCAAAGATGTCAGCATATATATTGGTCTAATGCGCTCTCCAACTCGAATTACACAACCTCGAAAAGTGGTGACCGAATTAGAACTTGTATGTATTCTCATCTGTCATAGTTATATGGGGACGGGGATCATGATATTCATATTTAGTTGGAACAAACTGATACAAAGCTCATTGCTATCTTGTTTCGTTGAGTTATTTATACATGTTAAGAAAACGGCGAGTACTCACTTTGATCTGAGACATATTGCTGCCATTGTCGAGCAATTTATGACGTCAGTTCCCGGCCCTTGGTGGTGTTGGGGATGGGGAGCTATGGCCACAAGAATTGATAAAACCGTGTTGATTACAAAATGTCCTCTAATTTAGATTAGGCATTTAGGCAATAGGCAGTTACGTTGAGTTAGAGCGGGTCGCAGCAAAATATTGATAAAAACAGAATTGCCAATAGATAAGTTAATAGAATGTTTGGTTACTTTTAAAAAGCAAAATGTGTGTCAATTTAGTTTAATCTGTGAGGAATCGGGCAATATCCAATCTGGAAGAATGTAAGAATCATGTATTGCTGAGAATTCCAACAACGTCGATAGTACAATTTAAAAAAAAGATATATAACTTCTGAAGTACGCAGTTGCAAATAAATTCTTCTTTACTCCCGGGACGAATTACTCGCAATAAACAAATGGTAAGATTTCATTCAGATAAGATGAGCCACTCCTTATATTTCATCGATAAGAACGCCATTTTATTATGCCCATTTAGGTATAACATTTATGCACAGTTGTTGGAAATTTGTGTCAAATTAATAGATAGAGGGGCAGATATTTATTTTTCGCGGTTTTTGATACAAATGTCCAACGACTGTGCATTCATGAGAATAACACTTTGAGAAAGAGTTTTCTTTATTCCACCAAATGTCCATACCGGAGGAATCAACAATACACACCACGTTGCAAATCCTTCATTGTTTGATCGTTGCTGAATGCTGACTCTAGGGTGCAAGCATTTGTGATATAAACACAAGTACTTCAAACTGTTTTTGTATTCAACATAATTGTTTAGTTGCCAATGAATGACGAACCCAACTAATTGCTTATGTCAGTTCAGCATACCCGATGTATATAGTAATGCCCCAAGCAATCGACTCCTTAACAAGAGCAGAATTATGGGTAACTTTTCAGGATTTAGTCGGAAATATGGCTTGTTGCCAACAAGCCATATTTCCGACTAAATCCTGAAAAGTTACCCATAATTCTGCTCTGGTTAAGGAGTCGATTATTAGGGCATTACTGTATTTGATAGCACGTTCTTCGTTGTTTTGTAATTAATATAAAAACTAGTAACTTAAACATTTCTTGCTCATTGCATTGTCATTAGAAATACTTGCACCGGTACATGTACATGACGATGCAACCCATGATGAAGTTAGGTCCATTCAGCATACGCAATATATGATAGCATGTTCTTCGTGACTTTAATTTGGGTAATATATACCCTTTTTTAAGAACAAACATTCTTGGTTTGATTCAGTGGCATCAACTATACGGTTCTGATTCGACGTTACATTTGCTACATATCACCGCCAAATATCCAATAATTACAAACAATGCAAGCAAATGTATTACACATAAAGTGTATATATAGATTGGTTGCGAAACAATGTGTGTACCAAATATACACACTAGACTGTAAACTAAATATTACACAAATGTGTATGTTATACAGGTATGTGTCCAAAAAGTACACACTAACTGTGTCCTAAACCGCAGACAACTCATACAAACTTGTGTAACTTTTACCACACATACGTACAGAGTGGATAAACATATATGTCTATAACTGTGCACAAATGTGTATAAATAAAATCCACACTAAATTTGTACTACACATTTATCGCACACAACAAATGGTACACATATATGTTTACAAACAAATGTGCAGCGTTGTTTTTCAGAGAGTTTAGTCTATACTAAAGTGAGGCAAAATCAATAACGTACGGAGACGACCTGCCAAACTTGAGGGTCCTAACAAGATATGGTTATCCATCGTGGTACGGTCGGAAAGTTCCCGCGAGACTTGTCCTAATACTATCCCCTTTTATTGTCCAGAAATTATATGAGCAAAATTCTGTATAAAATCGATATTAATTCATAGTAGCTTTTACGGACGGGTATCCTCGATTCGTTATTATTCAGCCTGCACAGTTTATACAAACTAGTTATTTTGGAAAAGACAGTGTATTTAACAATAAATAAGATATAAATACTCACGTTACATTTAATGTCACCGAAAGACAACAGGTCGGAATTTCGACTTATTTATATAAATTAAGAAAAATTTGTGTAGATCACAAGCGGGTAAGAGTGTACTTATGCTTCTGTACAGTGTTTATAAATCAATTCGTCAGTGGAAAGACATACCATTCACATACAGTAATGCCCTAATTAATCGACTGCTTAACCACAGCAGAAATATGGGTAACTTTTCAGGATTTAGTCGGAAATATGGCTTGTTGCCATTCATCGGAAAGCTCTCCGCGAGAGCTTTCCGATGAATGGCAACAAGCCATATTTCCGACTAAATCCTGAAAAGTTACCCATAATTCTGCTGTCGATTAATTATGGCATTACTGTACGCTGTGTATCTGTATTGTATTGGATTACAAAAATGTTCAGTAGAGCATACTACGCCCCCAACGCTTTTCAATGGAAACACATAATGTAATTTTCCAGCGATAATTTAAGCAGGGAGCTGTTATTCTGATTGAGTACGTACTTCAATGGGAGTTTCTAGTTACGATGCGCTATTATTCTCTTTATATGTATACTATGAATCGTTTAACCCGAAATATGTCAAAACATGGGAGATGTGTATAACATTCGTCGGCCATGTCCGTCTGCTCATTGTATACACAGATGGCGTGACATCCGAATCAAGTGTCAACTCTTACTTCTTCATTGCAGGTATAATTGCGAATATCTATATATGTGCATATATCAAATCAACAATATAGTATATATATATTTGTGGGAATACACACTAAATGACAGGGTGGCAGATATGTCCTTTAGGGGACAAATTTGCCCCATCATGGGCTGTTATTACTCTTTCCAATTCACGCTACTGCACAGCGGCGATAACCACGCCTGCCACAAATTGCCAGACTGAATTATAGCAGGTTAGACATCACACGCCGATATGTCTGACAACAAGGAACGACGTGTTTCAAATTTGGTGGACTTACCACCATAATTCGCTGGATTTTTCTTCAATTCGACTTGTACTTCATTGAAATCGCGACAACAAGAATACAAGTACTTTAGTGAAGGCTACATACATTCAGTTTCAAAGTTTATTTGCGACGACAAGCTCTTTATAGGGGCAAATTACCACCGAAGAATGATGAAAAATGAACCTGCACATGGCGTCGATTTTGAGATAAATTGTTCGATAATTTCGGATATTCACTGTTCTTGTCAAGCTGGATATGTAACACATAATAAATATTTAATGTTATTATAATATATCTCTTCACAATAGACACACGATCTTTCAATTTATCGATGGTGTACCATACAATTTCCCTATTTCGATAAAAATTAGAGGACTTGTATGTTTTCATCTGTTGTAGTCAGTTTTTTGTACTTTTTCGAAGATGCACCATACTGGTATCAAAAAGTATCCATGTCATAATTGATTGTTTTTTTCTGGATAATGATACATATTCTAATAGATGGGCAATATTGGATCCTATACTGGACTCATGAACGTGAACGTATTGATCATATATGGAGATGGTTTTGTCATCGACCGCCTTCAACCTCTTTGACTAAACTATCTATCTATACGTACGTAGCAGCCCACCATCCTTCCCGATACACCAAAGCCTCTGATATTTGTTTTTTTCTTTATTAACTCCTTAGTCACTAATTTAGAATTTGAAAATACCACGCCTATACAGAAAGTTGGGGCAATTCCATAGACATAGGTTCCAATACATACGGCATATATTGCTATATAGTGTTTATATATGTCCTAGAATAATATAGGGACTGTTTTCCGTGTGTATGGAGCCTCTGTGTGTTATAACTTGTAATAATTTTCAATTTTCAAATGACGTATTACCAAGAAGGGCGCTATGGAACAACATCTGTACAATATATAATAATCCTTTTATTTCAGACAAATAGAACGGCCTTATCCCTGCCACGTGGGTGTGTATGGGCTATATAAAAACGTGACTTATATATCTAAGGAATTAATAAAGACATTTAAAAAAACATTTAAATGTTATAATAACAATTAATAATCTTCATAATTGGCACATTACGCGTATAGAACAAACATGTTTCAATATATTGAGAAATTATTTTTCATATCAATATTCCCTAATATTCCATTGGTCTGTCATAATGTTTGTGTATGTAAGTCCACGTATAAATGCCATGAATACCATTTATTCACAAAATATACCAATAATTGCTGTATAATGTACCAAATCTAACCATCACAAATCCGAAAGTTATCAGGAAGAGGCGCCCTAATCAGCCTGTATTAATCGACAACAGGTGAATTTAACAGGTGCTGTCATATACTTTGGCAATTTTAGTGTCCTTCTTTCCCCAACAAATAATCATTGGAGATTACAACACTATGTGGTCCATTATCTCAAATGTGTACATAGTTTGATTTGATAGTTTTAACTAATAAGCTTATCTAGCACTTCCTAATCCCCTCATCATATTTCCAGTTGTCACTTCTCTAGCTCAGCGTGACATTTCCAACCTTCATAATTTACTTATCCAAAAAGTCCATAGGGCGAAGCTTTCGCATTCTGTTACTGTTATATTATTATATTGTGTCAACTTACATGAAACCAATACTCTTTTATACAAAACAAAATCAAAGCGACATAGAGTAAGCCAGTAAAATGAGTCTTTTTGTCTAACCGCCTGTTCGCAGAAGCGACCATTGCTCCAGGCTGTATAATTCAATTATCTCATTGGCTCACACAGCTAATTGCGGTAGGGTCAATTATGGGCAGACTATCCCTCCTGATGGGGACAATTAACTTGCTCCCTAAAAAGAGGTCAATAATTGCCAATTATTGTAGGCAGTGCTGCCACTTCTTGGGAGGCATTTAACAACTTTAGTGGGCAATGTAGTCACTCCTATGGGTGTCAACACATCCCTAGATCACTATAAATCTTCTGTGTAGATCATCCCATGTGTGCAACCTGTGGTATACACCCCATGTGTCACTACATCTCTGGATCACTGTCAATATATTGTGTAGATCATCCCAGGTGTACCAGTGGGAGTATACACCCCATGTGTCAACACATCCCTAGATCACTGTCAATATACTGTGCAGATATTCTATTGTGTCACCACCGGCAGTATACACCACACGTGTCAACACATCCCTAGTTCACTGTCAATATACTGAGTATATAATACCATGTGTCCCACCGGGAGTATACACCACATATATCACTACATCCCTGACCAATGTTAATATACTGTGCATATCATCTAATTTGTCACCACCGGATGTATACACCCGCACGTGTCAACACTTCCCTGGATCACTGTCAGTATATTGTGTATAGCAACCCATGTGTCACCACGGGAAGTGTGTACCCCAAGTGTCAACACATCCCTATATCACTGTCAATATACTGTGTAGATCATCCCATGTGTACCAACCTGGAGTATACACCCCATGTGCCACTACATTCCTAGATCACTGTCAGTATACTGTGTAGATCGTCTCATGTGTCATCACCGACAGTATACAAACCATGTGTCATACATCCCTAGATCACTGCCAATATACTGTGTGGATCACCCCATGCATGTGTACAACCTGGGGTATACAACCGCATGTGTCAACAAATCCCTGGATCACTGTCAATTTGCTGTGTATGTCATCTCATGCGTACCACCGAGAGTATACACCCCATGTGTCAATACATCTCTGGAACACTGTCAATGCCGCGCGGAGTATACACCTCTATGTGCCACTACATCACAGGGTCATTGTCAATATAATGTGTAGATCATCTTGACTTGAAACATATTTTATTTGTATAATATACAAAAGGGATTGAGGCACAAGTTTTACAACTTACGAAGCCCCTCTCCCGATACAATAATATAACATACATGTGATCAAGATGACGGTATATAAACGTATTTACATGATGATCAGTTTAGAGATATATAATGTGTATTGCCTTCCAGAGGTTGTGTAGATTTGTGTTTAAAACAACGAGGCTACATTGTGAATATGTGGCACGATAAACGAGTGCTAATATAATCTATTGGTGTACGTATGTTCGGAGGTTAGGACAAAATAATAATAGTAGACAGTCATGAACTAGGTTTTAGTTTTTGTAGCGCTCTGGAAGGCAGTACCGACAATTGATAAGAACGTGCATGTTTGTGGGGGAGGTTTGTCCATTTGTGAGAATAAATGCCACATAAAAAATTTAAATTTCGGAAGCACCTTTAAGTATATTCAGAAGTGATATACTTATGTATGTACATACACCTACATATACACAGTACACACATATGGATCCATATGGACACACATACATACATATAATATAAAATATTTTAGGGGTCGAAACGTTTAGTCGCGGCAATGTATTGCTGTGTGATGTCAAATAGTCTCATATTGTTTTGGGACGAGATATTAGGTATTCCACACATGAGTTCTGCAATATTGCTTATTATGAGATTTTCACGGGTTAGTTTCTCAGAAAATTCTGAGCGCTCTCTCTGGTACAATGGGCACATGAAGAAATAATGATATGCGTCTTCATACCGGTTTCCACACGAACATGCGGTGCTGTCAGATATATAGTTGTTGAACATATCAGATCGGAGTTCACTACACAAGTTACGTAGGCGACAGTGAAAAATATTGTATTTTCTGAGTCCAACGTAGAAATGTCGAGGGGGACTGGGCGTTGGATCTATATGTTGCAAGTTGGTTTTAAAGGTAGAAAATTGGTCAGCGTCAGTGATTAATTTGGGAAGTTTATTCCATTCCATGGCCATCTTTGGGAAAAATTACTGTTTGAAGTGTTCAGTATTGCAGTAATATGAATAAAATTTACTGGGGCGTCTCCAATTATAGTCTGCAACTTCGTGAGATCTGGGGGGAAGTGTAGTGGATAGATATGATGGTGCTAAATTGTTGACGATTTTATAGAGTGCCTGCAATTTATGTATTTGGCGTCTTTTATTTAGTGAAGGCCATCCAACTTCCTGTAATACCGTATCACCCGAGGCAGAACGGGTGATACCGCTGACTATCCGGCCAGCATCGATATGGAGCCGGTCAAGCTTTTCTAACATATAGTTAGAGGCGTTGTCCCAAACGGCATCTGAATAATCAAACAGTGGTAAAATGTATGTTTTGTAAATAATTTCGATGGTTTTCCTGTTTAGTTGATATTTGATGCGACGAAGTTGAGATATGCGTGAGGGAATCTTTTTGACAGAGCCATCGATGTGGGCGTTCCATTTGAGATTTGATTGGAGTTCCAGACCTAAATGTTTATGTTAGTCCACAAAGTCGATTGAATTTCCCACGAATTTGAGGTTCGGATTCTCTGTAGATGGAGCAACTAATGAGAAGGACATTCCAACTGTTTTAATTGGATTAAAGCTGACCAGCCAGTTTTTGGACCACGCTGTAATTTTGTCTAAGTCGCTGTTCATAGTATCTTCAAGTATATTAATATCAAAGTGGCTGTTCGTGAGGCAAGTGTCATCAGCGTACATTCTCGTTACCGATTCAATACCGTCGGCTAGATCATTTATATAGACAAGGAACAAGAAAGGTCCCAGGAAAATATCCCTGGGGCACTCCTGCTGGGATTACCTCATATTTAGAAAATATGTCATTGACTAGGACTCTTTGCGTCCGGTTATCTAGGTAGTCTTCTATCCAATTTAAGGTCGTTCCTTTTAATCCATAAGCTTTCAATTTATGTATCATTCCCCTGTGCCAAACCCTTTCAAAAGCTTTGGCTATATCACAGAATATGGAACACGTAAATAGTCCTTTATCGAGGGTTTGGCACAAGTTGTGGTATAGGTCTAATAGTTGGTATGTTGTACTGTGACCTGGGAGAAAACCGGATTGATGGAAATACAAGAGGTCATTTTCGATGAAAAACTTACTAATCTGTTTCAGAACAACTTTCTCAAAAATTTTAGATACACATGGTAAAAGGGATATTGGTCGATAATTTTTGGCGTCAGCTGGATCATCTTTTTTGAAAATCGGGATCACGTTTGCGGATTTCCAGGAGTTTGGGAATTTCTCTGTATTGATAGATTTCCTGAATAGATCATCTCAGGTGTACCACCAGGAGTACATTCCCCCATGTGTCAACACATCCCTAGATCACTATCAATATACTGTGTAGATCATTTAATGTATACCACCGGGAAAATACACCCCATGTGTCAACATATCACATGATCAATGTAAATATACTGCGTATATCATCGCAAATGTACCAGCGGGAGCATACGACCCCGTTTACGTGCGCGCGATGAATTTATTACATGTATAGCATATAGGCACTTTTAGTCGTAGCGTCACAATTGCTCCAGGGGGATTGCGATTCATTTATCCGTCCATTGCCATGGTTGTACTAACTCGAACATTTCAGGGCGAACATGTGTGTTTATATCGACGGGACCATGTGCACATTCCGAGTTCAGTTCCACGCTAATATATGAACGATTAATGCATTGGCATGAAGATATCTTGTTCATACATGTATGTATACCTGAGTTTTGCCTATTTTTGCGTTTATCAGTATGTCCCTGTTAATTTTAATTGATGTAAACATATTTATTTGCATACAAGTACTTTAGTGAAGGCTACATACATTCAGTTTCAAAGTTTATTTGCGACGACAAGCTCTTTATAGGGGCAAATTACCACCGAAGAATGATGAAAAATGAACCTGCCCATGGCGTCGATTTTGAGATAAATTGTTCGATAATTTCGGATATTCACTGTTCTTGTCAAGCTGGATATGTAACACATAATAAATATTTAATGTTATTATAATATATCTCTTCACAATAGACACACGATCTTTCAAGTTATCGATGGTGTACCATACAATTTCCCTATTTCGATAAAAATTAGAGGACTTGTATGTTTTCATCTGTTGTAGTCAGTTTTTTGTACTTTTTCGAAGATGCACCATACTGGTATCAAAAAGTATCCATGTCATAATTGATTGTTTTTTTCTGGATAATGATACATATTCTAATAGATGGGCAATATTGGATCCTATACTGGACTCATGAACGTGAACGTATTGATCATATATGGAGATGGTTTTGTCATCGACCGCCTTCAACCTCTTTGACTAAACTATCTATCTATACGTACGTAGCAGCCCACCATCCTTCCCGATACACCAAAGCCTCTGATATTTGTTTTTTTCTTTATTAACTCCTTAGTGACTAATTTAGAATTTGAAAATACCACGCCTATACAGAAAGTTGGGGCAATTCCATAGACATAGGTTCCAATACATACGGCATATATTGCTATATAGTATTTATATATGTCCTAGAATAATATAGGGACTGTTTTCCGTGTGTATGGAGCCTCTGTGTGTTGTAACTTGTAATAATTTTCAATTTTCAAATGACGTATTACCAAGATCTCGAAGGGCGCTATGGAACAACATCTGTACAATATATAATAATCCTTTTATTTCAGACAAAAAGAACGGCCTTATCCCTGCCACGTGGGTGTGTATGGGCTATATAAAAACGTGACTTATATATCTAAGGAATTAATAAAGACATTAAAAAAAAAATTTAAATGTTATAATAACAATTAATAATCTTCATAATTGGCACATTACGCGTATAGAACAAACATGTTTCAATATATTGAGAAATTATTTTTCATATCAATATTCCCTAATATTCCATTGGTCTGTCAAAATGTTTGTGTATGTAAGTCCACGTATAAATGCCATGAATACCATTTATTCACAAAATATACCAATAAATGCTGTATAATGTACCAAATCTAACCATCACAAATCCGAAAGTTATCAGGAAGAGGCGCCCTAATCAGCCTGTATTAATCGACAACAGGTGAATTTAACAGTTGCTGTCATATACTTTGGCAATTTTAGTGTGCCTCTTTCCCCAACAAATAATCATTGGAGATTACAACACTATGTGGTCCATTATCTCAAATGTGTACATAGTTTGATTTGATAGTTTTAACTAATAAGCTTATCTAGCACTTCCTAAATCCCCTCATCATATTTCCAGTTGTCACTTCTCTAGCTCAGCGTGACATTTCCAACCTTCATAATTTACTAATCCAAAAAGTCCATAGGGCGAAGCTTTCGCATTCTGTTACTGTTATATTATTATATTGTGTCAACTTACATGAAACCAATACTCTTTTATACAAAACAAAATCAAAGCGACATAGAGTAAGCCGGTAAAATGAGTCTTTTTGTCTAACCGCCTGTTCGCAGAAGCGACCATTGCTCCAGGCTGTATAATTCAATTATCTCATTGGCTCACACAGCTAATTGCGGTAGGGTCAATTATGGGCAGACTATCCCTCCTGATGGGGACAATTAACTTGCTCCCTAAAAAGAGGTCAATAATTGCCAATTATTGTAGGCAGTGCTGCCACTTCTTGGGAGGCATTTAACAACTTTAGTGGGCAATGTAGTCACTCCTATGGGTGTCAACACATCCCTAGATCACTATAAATCTACTGTGTAGATCATCCCATGTGTGCAACCTGTGGTATACACCCCATGTGTCACTACATCTCTGGATCACTGTCAATATATTGTGTAGATCATCCCAGGTGTACCAGTGGGAGTATACACCCCATGTGTCAACACATCCCTAGATCACTGTCAATATACTGTGCAGATATTCTATTGTGTCACCACCGGCAGTATACACCACACGTGTCAACACATCCCTAGTTCACTGTCAATATACTGAGTATATAATACCATGTGTCCCATCGGGAGTATACACCACATATATCACTACATCCCTGACCAATGTTAATATACTGTGCATATCATCTAATTTGTCACCACCGGATGTATACACCCGCACGTGTCAACACATCCCTGGATCACTGTCAGTATATTGTGTATAGCAACCCATGTGTCACCACGGGAAGTGTGTGCCCCAAGTGTCAACACATCCCTATATCACTGTCAATATACTGTGTAGATCATCCCATGTGTACCAACCTGGAGTATACACCCCATGTGCCACTACATTCCTAGATCACTGTCAGTATACTGTGTATATCGTCTCATGTGTCATCACCGACAGTATACAAACCATGTGTCATACATCCCTAGATCACTGCCAATATACTGTGTGGATCACCCCATGCATGTGTACAACCTGGGGTATGCAACCGCATGTGTCAACAAATCCCTGGATCACTGTCAATTTGCTGTGTATGTCATCTCATTCGTACCGCCGAGAGTATACACCCCTTGTGTCAATACATCTCTGGAACACTGTCAATGCCGCCCGGAGTATACACCTCTATGTGCCACTACATCACAGGGTCATTGTCAATATAATGTGTAGATCATCTTGACTTGAAACATATTTTATTTGTATAATATACAAAAGGGATTGAGGCACAAGTTTTACAACTTACGAAGCCCCTCTCCCGATACAATAATATAACATACATGTGATCAAGATGACGGTATATAAACGTATTTACATGATGATCAGTTTAGAGATATATAATTTGTATTGCCTTCCAGAGGTTGTGTAGATTTGTGTTTAAAACAACGAGGCTACATTGTGAATATGTGGCACGATAAACGAGTGCTAATATAATCTATTGGTGTACGTATGTTCGGAGGTTAGGACAAAATAATAATAGTAGACAGTCATGAACTAGGTTTTAGTTTTTGTAGCGCTCTGGAAGGCAGTGCCGACAATTGATAAGAACGTGCATGTTTGTGGGGGAGGTTTGTCCATTTGTGAGAATAAATGCCACATAAAAAATTGAAATTTCTGAAGCACCTTTAAGTATATTCAGAAGTGATATACTTATGTATGTACATACACCTACATATACACAGTACACACATATGGATCCATATGGACACACATACATACATATAATATAAAATATTTTAGGGGTCGAAACGTTTAGTCGCGGCAATGTATTGCTGTGGGATGTCAAATAGTCTCATATTGTTTTGGGACGAGATATTAGGTATTCCACACATGAGTTCTGCAATATTGCTTATTATGAGATTTTCACGGGTTAGTTTCTCAGAAAATTCTGAGCGCTCTCTCTGGTACAATGGGCACATGAAGAAATAATGATATGCGTCTTCATACCGGTTTCCACACGAACATGCGGGGCTGTCAGATATATAGTTGTTGAACATATCAGATCGGAGTTCACTACACAAGTTACGTAGGCGACAGTGAAAAATATTGTATTTTCTGAGTCCAACGTAGAAATGTCGAGGGGGACTGGGCGTTGGGTCTATATGTTGCAAGTTGGTTTTAAAGGTAGAAAATTGGTCAGCGTCAGTGATTAATTTGGGAAGTTTATTCCATTCCATGGCCATCTTTGGGAAAAATGACTGTTTGAAGTGTTCAGTATTGCAGTAATATGAATAAAATTTACTGGGGCGTCTCCAATTATAGTCTGCAACTTCGTGAGATCTGGGGGGAAGTGTAGTGGATAGATATGATGGTGCTAAATTGTTGACGATTTTATAGAGTGCCTGCAATTTATGTATTTGGCGTCTTTTATTTAGTGAAGGCCATCCAACTTCCTGTAATACCGTATCACCCGAGGCAGAACGGGTGATACCGCTGACTATCCGGCCAGCATCGATATGGAGCCGGTCAAGCTTTTCTAACATATAGTTAGAGGCGTTGTCCCAAACGGCATCTGAATAATCAAACAGTGGTAAAATGTATGTTTTGTAAATAATTTCGATGGTTTTCCTGTTTAGTTGATATTTGATGCGACGAAGTTGAGATAGGCGTGAGGGAATCTTTTTGACAGAGCCATCGATGTGGGCGTTCCATTTGAGATTTGATTGGAGTTCCAGACCTAAATGTTTATGCTAGTCCACAAAGTCGATTGAATTTCCCACGAATTTGAGGTTCGGATTCTCTGTAGATGGAGCAACTAATGAGAAGGACATTCCAACTGTTTTAATTGGATTAAAGCTGACCAGCCAGTTTTTGGACCACGCTGTAATTTTGTCTAAGTCGCTGTTCATAGTATCTTCAAGTATATTAATATCAAAGTGGCTGTTCGTGAGGCAAGTGTCATCAGCGTACATTCTCGTTACCGATTCAATACCGTCGGCTAGATCATTTATATAGACAAGGAACAAGAAAGGTCCCAGGAAAATATCCCTGGGGCACTCCTGCTGGGATTACCTCATATTTAGAAAATATGTCATTGACTAGGACTCTTTGCGTCCGGTTATCTAGGTAGTCTTCTATCCAATTTAAGGTCGTTCCTTTTAATCCATAAGCTTTCAATTTATGTATCAGTCCCCTGTGCCAAACCCTTTCAAAAGCTTTGGATATATCACAGAATATGGAACACGTAAATAGTCCTTTATCGAGGGTTTGGCACAAGTTGTGGTATAGGTCTAATAGTTGGTATGTTGTACTGTGACCTGGGAGAAAACCGGATTGATGGAAATACAAGAGGTCATTTTCGATGAAAAACTTACTAATCTGTTTCAGAACAACTTTCTCAAAATTTTTAGATACACATGGTAAAAGGGATATTGGTCGATAATTTTTGGCGTCAGCTGGATCATCATTTTTGAAAATCGGGATCACGTTTGCGGATTTCCAGGAGTTTGGGAATTTCTCTGTATTGATAGATTTCCTGAATAGATCATCTCAGGTGTACCACCAGGAGTACATTCCCCCATGTGTCAACACATCCCTAGATCACTATCAATATACTGTGTAGATCATTTAATGTATACCACCGGGAAAATACACCCCATGTGTCAACATATCACATGATCACTGTAAATATACTGCGTATATCATCGCAAATGTACCAGCGGGAGCATACGACCCCGTTTACGTGCGCGCGATGAATTTAGAAGCCACAAGGAATCACCCTTGTGGCAATTTATACAAGCTCAACGTCTTCAATTAAGCGGCAAGTCGCGTTGGCTCCAATAAGCGTAGAATACCGGGGTGTGACTTTCGAGAGCTACAACATCACTGACAACTAAGGTCACTCATGCCAAATAGAGTTATCCGCTCCGAGCATGCGCAGAAAATATTGTCACTTCCGTCCATTACATCTTTTGTCCACAGAGCGAGGACGTAAAATTTTCTATCTGTTTCCATCGCTGCTCGCCGCTATCTCCAATCATCTACAGTTTAAGGTCATGTATTGCCACCTTGTTTTTCTCCTTGCCCGCTGTCTCACAGTACCGCCATCGGCTTCTAATCCGTCGTCTCCAATATTTATCCCGTGGTTACGCTCTGGTTCCCGGCGGTCTGGTTTTGAGTGTCCCACCGCATTGGCCTAATTGCTGTTCGGCGTTCTCTTTGTGTGTGTAATCACCTCGCTCCTCGTCCGCTGCGTTTTTCCCGATCAGGTAACAGCCACGGCCTTTCATGTTACGCCTTTTTGGCAATAGGTCGTTTTATGTTGTCGGTCTTTCCGTCCGTCCCAGTTTGGATTAATTTACCTGCACCTCGACTTAGTATTTGTCCCCCACTCTGGGCCGGGTCTTTCGTCCGTCCGTCTGTCCGTCCGTCCATCCGTCCGTTACCATTTGGGTTCCGTCCGATAACTTCAGTTTGGATTATTTGCTCTGCTCCAAAGTTGGTGTGCGTCTTTCTTAGCTAAGGATACAGGCCACGTCCGACTGTGGGTTCCGTCCAATTAATTCTCCCAGCGTTCCGCCCCCCCCCCCCCTTTCGAATTAGAATTTGACCGCATGTTACTCAATTTGGTTTCCGACCGATAACTCCAGCTTGGATTATTTTACCCGCGCCGAGGTTGGTCTGTGTGTTTCCCAGCTACCGATACCGGCCAAGTCCGCATGATATCGACATCTCACTTAAGCCGCACCATACCTTGTGAACTCATTTACTATTGATCCCTTGATTGACTTTTATCCATACCGGTTATATATATATATTTCCCATCCATGTTAGTAATTCCGACATGTTGCACTTGATATTCCCTACTATTATCACCACCTGCGATAATTCTAATATTTTTATTTCTCATTGACGAGTGATTACAATATTTAATTTCTATCACCCTCGCAATTATCGCCTAGTTATATAGTCTTGGTGATATGACTTTTCTCATTGACGAGTGATTACCTGATTGAACTCTTATACAGTCGTTACCCGCTTATATACCCCAATATGGTATTTCTCATTGACCTGTGATTACTTTATTTTTTCCAATATATACCTCTCACTTGCGCTACATGTTACTTTAAATACCTGGTTATTTACTGTTCACTGATTTAACTTAATTTGTTATCCGGTATACCAGTTATAATCTCACTTTCGCACCTGGTCAAGTTACGCCCGTGCCCCTGACTGTTTTCCCTTTATTATGGCTTTAAATCCATGCGTGTCGTCACCCGTGCTTACGGTGCTCATGTCCATATTTTCCTCCGGCTTAACGCACGCCTTCTACAGACTCTATTAAGGTGGTTGTGTTCGCATTATACCTACATCTTACTTAAGCCACACCGTATCTTGGTAACTCATTTTCTATTGATCCCTTTGTTGACTTTTCTCTATACTGGTATATATATTTCCCATCCATGTTAGTAATTCAAACATGATGCGATTGCATCCCCTTGTAATTTTATCACCGATACTTTCTGTTTAATCATTTGTTCGTCCTCACCGACGAATGATTACTTGATTTACCAGTAACCATTTATGGATATCCTTATAACTTGACTTTGCCAAGATCCTTACCTGCATATTTGATATAACTCATCGATACCATGTTTATGTTGGTAGTTAGCTGAGGTGCCTACATTTAACTCCTGTATCGCTTTCCTTTAAAATCAATCCACCAAGGATTACTTGGTTAATATTTTCATGCTGCTCATATACATTTCCCATCCTTATTAGTCATACATACATGATTTATTTTAGGAACCCCTAATACAACATTCCTATGATATCCTTCATACTTCGACGTTTCTCTTTGTCGAGTGATTACACTATCTATCGGTAGCCATATTTACATTCTTTCGCCATCACCATTACTTCGCGCATGGTGTGACTGGTCTATCCAATGTTGTTTGCTGGCAGTAGCTGAGATGCCTACATTAAACTTTTTGTCACGTATGAAGTAATTGACGAGTGATCACTTGATTTAAGTTTTAGAGTTACTGATTTTTGCGTATTCTATCCCTTTTCTTTATTTAAACTTAAGGGACTTTCAATACCCCTAATACATAGTTCACCTAGTAATATAATATAATTCCATGTTATCTCTCCTCGACGAGTGATTACATTGTTTACTCTCCATAGACCCTAATGCGATCATCACCTGTTCTTATATCTTAGTTGATATGTTTTCTCTCATTACGAGTGATTACTTGATTTAACCCTATTTCAACCACCACATATAACTCTATCCTAATAACTTGGTATTTCTCTTTGACGAGCGATCATATCATTTAATTTTAATTGTCCCTAACACAATCGTCACCTATAAATATATACTATATAGTTTTCTCTTCAACGAGTGATTGAATCATTTCACCCTGATACAGTTTTCACCCATAGGTATATTCCAATATGGGATTTCTCACTGACGGGTGATTACTTCTTTTTTTTTTCATCCGACTTACACCTTGTACCTTCGCTATATGTTTATATGTATACCTGTCCGCTCAAGGTATTATCTTCTTTGCGTTCAGCCCCTTCGAAATGGCTAAAGGGCGTGTTTTGCCACACCCTCGCGTTGCTCTTGTTTTGTTTTGTTTTTGTTGGTCTTTTTCCAATGAACGGTCGCCGCTTGACCGGTTTGTCTTGCACACTCGTCCGCCGTGTATTGCTTCTCCCCTTTCCATCAACGCCCATTTTTCGCGGGCGTCACACCCCCTCGGTTCCTAGACGCCCTCCCCCTTCTGGTTGCCTGCATTCCGTTCTCGGTCTGCCGTCCGTCCATCCGTCCGTCCATCCGTCCGTCCGTCATTCAGCAATTGTTTTTTTTTCGATTTCTTTGTCTGTCCCCCGCCGCTTTGACAACTTACGGGGTTTGTCCGCATGGGTTCCGGCTGTCCGCCCGTCCGTCTGTCCGTTCGTCCGTCTCGTACTTGTCGGTATCGCACCTTGCCCCCTTTTCGTCGGCGGAGTTCGCCGATGTTTTTTGTTGGTGAAATTTGGAGGTAACCGGCTTTGATATTCGTCTTCAAGATAAACTTATAGTGTGGGGGCGTCTACATAGGTTATTAGCTGACTAATGTGCGTTTATAAAGAGCGTTTACTTTATGATCGCAGGCGCACAATCATTCGCCAGTCCTACTCATTGACGAATAGCCTCGGGATTCAGCTTAATTCTCAATACTTCAGCGGTGGCATGGGCTTATACTTAGTCCCAGTTAGGTCATATTAGACTGTGCTCATATCTGCCTCGTGGTCCCCGCTAATACTCTTCGCCGTGTAGTCCACTATTCGGATCGGTTCTTTGACATTGTCATGAGCGTTACCCCTTCCACTAGCATGACATTTTCTTAACTCAATGTGCTTATGGCGATGGCACTTTGGCCCCAGTGATAGAAACTCCGCCACCCTGGAATTCATGGTACATTTCTGCACCGGGCTAATCAAATATTCCATTCATTTATTAATAAAGGGCGTCTCATTCTTCGTTTCTTTGTTGATTACGACGACGACAGCAACAACAACATTTTATATATCTCTATGTGCTGGCATTCTTTGAACACTGTGTACACCCGGCGTTAGAACGAGAAAATACTCATCGCCGAGTTGTCCTTACACTGAGATAATTCATTCTCTCCGACATAGCAAGAGTAAATAGTTAGTTAGACCAATGGCTACCTCTTGACTTCTCTCGTAGCCCTCCCGCCCGCTGTGGACTATACTGGAATACAACCAACAATTTCGATTCGAGAGCCCCCATGGTTATGTACACACCATTACGCATACGACACCCGTACCACCACAGTATTCCTCTGTCGGTCCGCGGCCTGTCCATATACTTAACCGTCGATTCCTCTTTGGATGTGGCACCTTGCTATCCGTTCACATTGCCATTTCAATCAACTGCCCCATTGGAACGGTATCGTAAATGCCTTTCATTATTCTTTGGCCGCTCCTCCTTTCAATCCCGAATTCGTCTATTAAATCAATTACTTCCTTACCATATTTCTTTATTCAATTATCTTGCATTTGACGGTCCCGCGCTACCTGCGTGTGCAAATCCGAGAAATGTCGTAGCTGTACAGTCATCCATACGCGAGACGACTCGGGATTCCTTTGCCTTACTCTTCCACATTACGATACGCACTAGCCATCAATGGTACCACACAGACTCGGCTTTCCGTATATACCTATATCTCTATACAACCTTAGGACTAACTCGGGGGTGGGGTGTCCGGTGGTATGTATGTCTATTCCACTTGCTTTTGGTGGTCAGGTCGCTTTGCCATTACTTATTATTTATTTTCAGTGTCATAACATATGGGAGAGGGGCACCGATAGGTGAGTCAGCACTTGGCCTCCAGTCCCTTTGTCTGTATCAACATTGTATGTGTTATATCTATCAGGTGCTTTATATCCCTTCGTCACATCCATTTGGTTCAGCCATCACGCCCGCTGTCCGCTACCATTGGCCACTGAAACCGCACTCCACGCGCCTTGCTCCGCTCTGGCACTCCCAGCCATTGTCACCTTCGTACGCTAACCAATTCACTTTCTTTTCATTTCCTAGGTAATGTCACGGCACCCACATGCCGCTCTGCCTCAGACTGCGCCTCGCGGTGACCGCCGTCGCCGCCCCGGGGGACCCCCCTGCGGCCGGGTTTCGGATCGTCTCAGACTTTGACGGCAGCCCGCTTCACTCGGTGTCCGAGTGCCCTTCATCGGACAGCTCACGTCGCAGCCGCACTAGAACCGTTCGCCTTGGCCCGCCTCCGCCACATCAGTCGGCGCCTTCTTCATGCAGTCGTCCTTCCATGCCATTGCCAGCCTTCAGCGACGTGCCGCCGCCCTGATGCCACCGACCAACGTGCGATCTATGCCTGGGGGCGGGGTCCGGCCAGCTTTCACTGGAGGTAATGAACTATTTAATGACGTCAATTTCGATCATAGCTGGCCGGGCGCTTGGGCCCGCCCCCGCCAGTTTCGACCCTAGACGATTTCGGCTCACATGTGCCCGACGATTCGCCACCGCATTGCTCGCGGCGAATACGTCCCCCTAGCTGCGCTCCTACCGCCGCCCGGGGGTTCGCTCATAGCCGCACAGCCATTTCGTCTGCTTCCGTCTGGTCAACTGGGCATCCGATCCCGCGCATCGGCTTCGTCGATTGCGGACATCGATCAGTGGGCGGACCCGTTCTTCACTTTCAGCTCGCTCCACCTTCAGTACCGCCCGTCGGCGAACGTTCTCGCTCTTCACAGTACATGCAAGTGTTCCGCTGGGCCGCGTGGGATTTCGGGGGGGGGTAGGCTGGCGCGTTCCGACGAACAACTCCGGAACAAGCGCGCGCTTCGCCCATCGCTGTCGTGGGCCACCATCACCATCGACAATAGCTGGCTCTTGTGTCTCTCGCCAACCCTCCCCCACTGTACCACCAGCGCCCTCGTCTGCTCCTCGAGATCAGCCTCGTCAACCCGGCAACCGACGTACTCCAGTCTGTTTTGAATGCCTGAGCGCGCTCTCGACCATCGCACCGCTTCCGTCATGCTTGCTCCTTGTGTGACGCTCCAGCTATTTCTAAACTCCACCCCCACCAGCCACCGCCCGTTACCCCTCGGCCCTTTCGGTCTGGCTCTCTCGCCGCGCGAACTCCTTAAGCTTTGGCTCGCCTTGTATCCCCGCCGCGCAATCGCTCTTGTGGCTTGGTTCCCCCCGGTTTCCACCTACAACACACTGGCCCCCGCTCCCCATCCAATGCTCGATCACTCCTGTCTGCCTCGGTCGCCCCAATGTCGTCCGTGCTTCACTCGCTAATGCGATAGCTTTGGGTCGCGTGGCGGGTCCCTTCCCGCCCCTGCCTCCGCTCCGGGTCTCCCCTCTTGGCTTGGCGCCTAATTCCTCGCCCGGCGATTTCCGCCTTCTCCACAATATTTCCTACCCATCTGGTTACACGCGCATAGACTTCATTACCCAGAATTCACGTCGGTCTCCTGCTCGCGGTCTGATGACGCGGTTCACATCGTTCAGCACCTCGGTCGTGGTGCCCTTCTCGGAAAGGGAGACATTTTCTCCGCCTACCGCGCCCCTTCCATCCACCGTCCGCTTTCGACCAACTTGGGTTCCGGTTCGACGGCCAGTTCTACTTTGACTAGCCACTTCCGTTCGGCTGTAGCATCTCCATCGTCCAATCACCGCTATTCATCTCGCTCCCGCACCATAAAGTCGTTATTCTGCTCCACTGTTGTCCTCGCCACGGACGCGCCTCCCTTGGGTGCCCTGTGTGTTCCGGCCCCTCTCCTTTCTCCCCTCTGGCCTGGCCCCCGATTTCTCGTCGATGGCGTGACTTCGTCATATGGCGGGGCCTGCTGGTCCGGATCTAACCCGTGAACCACATCCATACATCACATTCATTCCACCGGATGCTGGGCCGACATACCACCAGTATCTGTCGCTCGAGCCGTGTCCCATCGAGCACATCGCCGCCATTCACCATTCACATCTGCTCGAGTCGACTCCCATCGGGCTCATCACGTCCATCTACCCAGATGCCTGGGCCGACACACCACCGGCATCTGCTGCTCGAGTCGAATCCCATCGAGCCTCACGTCGCATGGAAGACCATCCGGACCGGCAGGCCCTCATTCAACCTCTGTAATCGTTTAAATTATTAAACATGTGGCCATCTCCGCAAAAACACCACTGAGTCTCTCTCAATCCCAACAAACTTAGGAAACAATGGGCTCTCAATATGGGGTGGGGGAGTCCCCTGAATTAGGCCCGGATACGTGGTAGATAATGTTGGGGTCTTGCTGGGATACTTGTTGGGATACTTGTTAGAAGACAGTTGGGGTCTTGTATAAGAAGCCACAAGGAATCACCCTTGTGGCAATTTATACAAGCTCAACGTCTTCAATTAAGCGGCAAGTCGCGTTGGCTCCAATAAGCGTAGAATACCGGGGTGTGACTTTCGAGAGCTACAACATCACTGACAACTAAGGTCACTCATGCCAAATAGAGTTATCCGCTCCGAGCATGCGCAGAAAATATTGTCACTTCCGTCCATTACATCTTTTGTCCACAGAGCGAGGACGTAAAATTTTCCCCGCCCTCCCACCCTACGGTGGCCAGGCCATCGGTTCTATCGGTCGTCCTTCCCCCGGCGGCCGCGCACGGTCGCGTGTCCCATTCTTGTCGCTGGTGGCTCGCCGCCACGCGCGGCGTTCATAACTCCCCTCGTTACCCCTTGGTACTCCTCGCATCGGCGCGTCTCTTCTCGGTTCGTGGCTCTTCACCCCCGCTGGTGCTACCCCATCGCGACTGGTGCCTCTCTCCTGTCGCCTCCTCCACCCCTCCGCTTCCGCTCTCCTCCCAGCGATGCTTCATCCGCCGCGGATGCTACCCTTCAGTTTCTGCGCCGCTTGTTGTTTCTCCTTCACCTCCGCCTCAGTCGCCGCTTCCACCTCTCCCGCCGCCTATGTCACCGCCGTCAAGGCCCCAACCGCTGTCTCTAACCCACCCTCCGCTCACAACACTCCCGCCGCCACATTGTTTTTGTTTTGTTTTTGCTTCACCCCTTGCCTCCCCCCGCTGTTTCTGTTTTTAACCTGCTTCACCTTCGAGTCGCCGCTCAGGCTTCAGCCGCTGCTCCGGTCACCCACGCCGCCACCGCGTCACATGCTGGTTCTGTCTGGACCCACATTATCCGGCATCTGCTGCTCGTGCCGCATCACGTCGAGCTCTGCGATCCATGCTATCCGAAGACTGGGCCGTCACACCACCAGCTTTGCTGCTCGAGCCGCCTCCCATCGAGCTCTGCATCCGCTGCTCTTGCATAACCGCTGCTTGTATCACCAACTGCTTGTATCTCCAGCTGCTTGTATCACCCGCTGCTTGTATCACCCGCTGCTTGTATCACCCGCTGCTTGTATCACCCGCTGCTTGTATCACCCGCTGCTTGTATCACCCGCTGCTTGTATCACCCGCTGCTTACATCACCCGCTGCTTGTATCACCCGCTGCTTGTATCACCCGCTGCTTGTATCACCCGCTGCTTGTATCACCCGCTGCTTGTATCATCCGCTGCTTGTATCACCCGCTGAATGTATCACCCGCTTCTCTGGTATCACCCGCTGCTCCGGTATCACCCGCTGCTCCTGTATCACCCGCTGCTCCTGTATCACCCGCTGCTCTTGCGTCTCCCGCTGGCACTGCATCACCCGCTACTCACGGTTCGCCGCTGTTCACGCTTCGCTCGTTGTTCCCACTTCGCCCGTCGCTTCCGCTTCACCCGCCGCTTACGGTACTTCCGCCGCTTTCGCACCTTCCGCCGCTGACGCTCCACCCGCCGCCGCTTCCGCTCCACCCGAAGCTTACGCTCCACCCGCCGCTTACGACCCGCCCGTCGCTTCCCATTACCCCCGCATGCGCTTCCCCAGCCGTTTCTCACCCGCCCGCTGCCTCTGCCTCACCTACCGCTTATCCGTTCCCGCCGCTCCCGTCTCTCCCGCTCCCGCCGCTCCCGTCTCTCCCGCTCCCTCGGCTCTCCCGTCGTATCTGGTCTTCTCCGCGTTTCTCTTCGCGTGCTACTTCTGCCTCCCCTTCCGCTTCTGTCCCACCCGCCGGTTCCGCCATTCCGCCGCTCTCCACCCACCCGTGGCCACGGTTCACTGCTTCTCATGCCTCACCGCCTCTTCCGCTCCACATCACGCTCATGCCTGGGTCGGCGTACCACCGGCATCTGCCACTCGAGCCGTCTCCCATCGAGCTCATTTCATCCCGCACCCGATGCGTTGGCCACGCCATCAGCGTCTGCTGCTCGAGCCGAACCTCCATCGAGCTCATCTCATCCCGCACCCGCTGTGCTTGGGTCGACACACCACCAGCATATGCTGCTCGAGCGGTACCCATCGAGCTCATTTCATTCTCTGCTTCACCCGCTGCTTCTCATTACCGCCGCTTCCGCTTCCCCGCCGCTCACGCCTCATCCGCTGCGTATCCCTCATTGCCGCTATCGCCTCTCCATCCCTTTTTTGCCTCTGCCGCTGCCTCCGCTTCCCTGTCGCTTCCCTCCTTCCGCTGATTCGGTTTTTCCGCCGCTCCTGCCATCGCCCGCCGATCTCGCTTCACCCACTACTCATACCTCACCGCCTCTTCATCCTCATGCGCTGCTTATGCCCGGGTCGACATACCACCGGCATCTGCCACTCGAGCCGTCTCCCATCGAGCTCATCTCATCCCGCACCCTAGCTGCCCGGGCCGCTCACCTCCAGCTTTTGCTGCTCGAGCCGAATCCCATCGAGCTCATCTCACCGTCTGCTTCACCCGCTGCTTTTCATTACCGTCGCTACCGCTGCTGCCGCCTCCCCCGCTGGTTATACATCGCCGCCGCTTCCGCCTATCCTCCGCTTTTGCTTCCCCGCCGTCTCTGCCCCCCCCCCCCCCCCCCCCCCCGCCGCGTTGGCTCCCGCTGTTGCTCCGGCTTCTTCGCCGCTCACACTCCTACCTCAGCTCACGTCTCGCCTGCTACACCTGCCTCACCGCATCTTCGCTTCATGCGCTGCTTATGTCCGGGCCGACACCCACCGGCATCTGCCTCTCGAGCCGTTTTACCATCGAGCTCATTTCACCGCACCCGCGATGCCTGGGCCGCCGCTCCACCAGCGTCGGCTGCTCGAGTCGAATCCCATCGAGCTCACCTCATCTCATCATCTTCTTCGCCCGCTGCTTCTTATTCCGCCGCTCCCAACCCGCCCGCCGCTGTCGCCTCATCTCGTACCATCCACTACTCATGTATCATCGCCTCTTCCGCTTCATGCGCTGCTTATGCCTGGGCCGTAATACCACCGGCATCTGCCGCCCGAGCCGTTTCCCATCGGGCTCATCTCATCCCGCATCTCGATGCCTGGGCTACGACCCACCGGCCTCTGCTGCTCGAGCCGTCTCCCATCGAGCTCATCACATCCTCCGCTTCGCCATCTGCTCATGTCTCATCCGCTACCTCGGTTTCGCCTCTGCTCCCCCGCGACTTTTACTCGTCCGCGGCTCGCTCCACCCGTCGTTTATGCTTCCCCGTCGTTTCCCAGGGGCCGTGTGTTTTGTTTGCTGCTCCTGCTGATGTCTTCGTTTCCCTCGCTGTGCTTGTCTAATTTCTCTTTCCAGCTGCTGTGCGGTCACATCGCCGGAGGGCGGGGCCTGCTGGTCCGGATCTAACCCGTGAACCACATCCATACATCACATTCATTCCACCGGATGCTGGGCCGACATACCACCAGTATCTGTCGCTCGAGCCGTGTCCCATCGAGCACATCGCCGCCATTCACCATTCACATCTGCTCGAGTCGACTCCCATCGGGCTCATCACGTCCATCTACCCAGATGCCTGGGCCGACACACCACCGGCATCTGCTGCTCGAGTCGAATCCCATCGAGCCTCACGTCGCATGGAAGACCATCCGGACCGGCAGGCCCTCATTCAACCTCTGTAATCGTTTAAATTATTAAACATGTGGCCATCTCCGCAAAAACACCACTGAGTCTCTCTCAATCCCAACAAACTTAGGAAACAATGGGCTCTCAATATGGGGTGGGGGAGTCCCCTGAATTAGGCCCGGATACGTGGTAGATAATGTTGGGGTCTTGCTGGGATACTTGTTGGGATACTTGTTAGAAGACAGTTGGGGTCTTGTATAATTACATGTATAGCATATAGGCACTTTTAGTCGTAGCGTCACAATTGCTCCAGGGGGATTGCGATTCATTTATCCGTCCATTGCCATGGTTGTACTAACTCGAACATTTCAGGGCGAACATGTGTGTTTATATCGACGGGACCATGTGCACATTCCGAGTTCAGTTCCACGCTAATATATGAACGATTAATGCATTGGCATGAAGATATCTTGTTCATACATGTATGTATACCTGAGTTTTGCCTATTTTTGCGTTTATCAGTATGTCCCTGTTAATTTTAATTGATGTAAACATATTTATTTGCATCCTTAACTAAATGCAGGGGATTGAGGCACAAGTTACAAAACTGATCTTGGCCTCGCTCCCGACAATAATACAAAGAACATGATATTTACATAAGTATAATATAAGGTATGATCCACTTGTATAAGAATTAGTATACAATATATATGGAATTATGATACAACAGATGTATATAGACGATGGTGTCGGGTCCATCACTGTGCGTCCGTGGGGGTCCTGCTATAGTCTGTGCTACTTTATGATCTTTAACGGTAATGCAGCCTAGTCGCTGATGTCAAAACGGCAGGTTGAAGTTATATAAGTTTGAACAAAATTGAATAACTTTCTATTTAAATTGTCATTTAGCGAGATGTCACCAATAAGTAGCTTTCCGGCAGTGATATTTAGCATACCTAAACCTGTTAAATTATTTTTGCTAGAGTAATTCTATGACGTGTGTACAACCCGCAATTAAAGAAATAATGACTTGCATCCTCAACTGGATGACCACATCGGCAACTTGGATTGTCACTAATAAAGTTGCAAAATTTGTCAGCATTTAGGTCGCTACATAAGTTACGGAGCTTACAGTGGATTATGTTCAGTCGTCGTTTTCCTATATTGAAATGATCAGGGGGTTTCAGTACTATATTTGTTGATGCTAATTTTGCTTTGAAAACGTTTAGTGGGCAACTAGTTCTTACTTCTTTGGGGAGTTCGTTCCAGTCCTTAGTTGATCGCGGGAAGAATTAATTATTAAAATGTTTAGTCCTCCATTGATATGGCGGGAAAGGGATATTGTTTCTTAGTCTATTGGTCGTTTCTGGGCGGGTTGGCAAGAGATCAGTCAAACAGCTTCGGGTTTTATGGTTTACTATCCTATACATGGTATGCAATCTGTGATATTTTCGTCTGTCCGTCAATGTTCTCCAACCTAATTCGCATAATAGTTTATCTTGTGGGACTGATCGGGTAAGTACAGTGATTAAACGGGCAGAATCGGCGTGTACTCTGTCTAACTTGATCAAAAGGTTTGCAGGGGCCGAGTCCCAGACTACATCGGCGTAGTCCATAAGGGGAAGTATATATGATCGGTATATTATTTCCAGTGTGTTTCGATTAATCATAAACTTCAACTTTCTCAAGTAAGCGAGGCGTCCGTAAAGCTTCTTCAACATTTCATCAATTTGTCGGTTCCCGTCCATAAAACTTTGAATGAATAACCCGTGATGTTTATAAGACTCTACCTGACTTATACTGCTACCGTTTAGTGAGAGAGCTATATTGGGGTGATTTCCTGAATATGAAAAGGTAACAGACTTAGTCTTAGTACCGTTAAATTTAACTAACTATTGATTAGACCATGAGTCAATTTTTATTAGATCACGATTCATCTCTCTTTCAAGATCGAGAACACTTATATTCGATTCCGTGAGGCATGTGTCGTCGGCATATAGTCGTGCGAAAGAATGGAGGGTTTCAGATATATCATTTATGTATACCAAGAATAGGAAAGGTCCAATAATTGAGCCTTGTGGAAATCCTGCATTAATGGTTTTGAAATCTGAAAATTTGCTATTTACTAATACTCGTTGTTTCCTGTTAGACAGATAATTTTCTATGAGTTTAATCAGTGACCCTGTGACACCACAACGTTTCAATTTAAATATCAATCCCCCGTGCCAGACTCTCTCGAAGGCCTTGGAAATAGCACAAAAAACAGCACATGTATAAAGATTCTCCTCGAGAGACTGACAGAGGGAGTGATATAATTCTAAGAGTTGGTATGTAGTCGAGTGGCCAGGGAGAATGCCTGATTGGAATTCATACAATTTATCATTATCTCTAATAAATTTCAAAAGGTGTTTAAGTAATATTTTCTCAAAGACTTTTGAAAATGGCGGGGAGTAGGGAAATTGGTCTATAATTTTCAGGATCAGATCGATCGTCTTTTTTGTGGACAGGTATTACGTTAGCTTTTTTCCAGTCATCTGGGAAAATGCCATCTCTTAGGGATTTTTCAAAAATAATTTTCAGGGGGTTTGCAATGACAGCCTTTGTTTCTTTTAACATACGTGGGCTTATTCCGTCATGTCCATGGGCTTTGTTTAACTTTAAAGAATCAATAGCTTCTAGTATGTCTGCAATTTCAATTTTTATTTCGACAAGATGGGTGTGGTTACGCCTTGCTGATACCAAGAATGAGCCCATGCATTATAGGCCACGAGATTAAGAGCTTCAGCACTAAACTGTTAGAGCTAGTATTGCGACAAACAGCTCCCGTTGCCACACCACATGATCCGAGGGTCGGAGTGGGGCATTATATACATATACGGAAAAACCAAAAGAATTGAATTGATATCACTATGATCATTCCATCTGCGTTAGTGTCTTAATTGTTGGTAAGGTCGTGGTTGATGGTTTAGACAGTCTAATTTAAAACTTTTCATAAAAATAAAATATACATAAGCTAGCCACCATACAAACTTTCATACATTGTATACCCATAAGAGACAATTCATATACCCAGTTCATGAGACAACAATTGCTGACTACCCCTTCAAAACACGTTTCATCCCTTTTCTTGATTGGAAAGGGGGGTGTCAAACTTAACTTATATCGAAGAGACGCAATTTACTGGAAATGTCATCTGCACCCCATTGGGACGGAATTGTCTAAACTACCTCGTGCAAACTTCTTAAATTAACTGTTGGATATTTAGAGTCTGGCACGCCAAGCCGACTTGATAGCGCTTCGGTCAAAAACTGGGAACCTATTTGACTTTTTTTTTTTTTTTTAAAGAACAGATTTCAAAATAAAAAAAATCAATTTTTCAATCTGTATTTGGTGATAACCCCAACGTGCGCACTCCATGATAACAATGGTATAAACGAAACAAAAGAATCTTCTGAAAAGGGGAGTGTACGAAATACCCCACAAGTTGTGAAAAAGTCGAAATAAACTTTTAACATTGTTAAAAAATATATTTCAGATACCAAACGGTTCACTTAAACGATAATCATTCATAATTATTCACGGAATGGCACGATGTCTATATCGGAGATATCATCATGATCCTGAGTCATCACCAATATTTGCATCACATGTACATTTTATATATCCCGTCTTGGTTAAACGTGTATGCATATCAATTGTTGGGAAAGGGGCTACATTACGTTGATATAACTTGTGTCTCAATACCTTGTAACTTTTATTGGAATAAACATGTTTAAACCAACAGGGACGTGGCTACGCGCGGTCTGCTTGGATGGTTGGTGTTCTCCTTTGAATTTCTAACAGCACCCTCTTAAACCACAGATACACTACAGCGTCCATGACATTCCACTTACATCCCGGGTTGATATTTTCCAACTGGTACAGAAAATGTTCAGCTGTTGGAAATTGCTAACACAGTCTAAGGATAACAATGTTCGTGAAGGGCAGTTTAATTAGTGGAAATATGTTATCATATGTTGACTTTTGATTAGATACCGATTACCACACCAAACACTGGCGTAGAATCTCACCATTAGAATTAATTCAACCTATATTTGGTCATTGTCGAAATAGTTTACCACAGCTGAGATGGTGAAACACCTCACACATGTCGCCACATCCATGTTTATACATGTGCGTCAGTATTTCGGCATTTTCATAAAAAATAGCAATAAATTATTTGCAACACGGCTCTAATGGCATAACGGTATAACGTCCTCTTTCTCAATAATAAGAAAAAAGTTCGTGGTCACCCAATACTTGATTTGGCAACTACGATTAAATTTCTTAGCTCAAGGCGTTCATTTTAATGTTTTCTAGAAAAATTCAATGTGTGCATGTAAACGCCACACTGGTCAATCTGTGAGCGCGGTCAAATCTCTTGATTGGATAATTCTTTGCCGCGGCGATGTCTTCTCCGACGGCCACAGCCAGCTTCACTTTGAGGTTCGCCCTGTTAAAACTACCTGGATTATATATAAACCCCGCTGGTGAATACCACCCCGGATGTGTCACCACCGGGAGTATTCATCGCATGTGTCGCTACAACCCTGGATCACTGCCAATATACTGCGTATATCATTCCATGTGTAACACCGGGAGTATATACATGTACGACATGTGTCAACATAACCCTGGATCACTACCAATATACTGTGTAGATCATCTAATGTTTACCACCGGGAGTATACACGCCCATATGTCAGTATATCACGTGATCACTTTCAATATACTGCATGTGTATATCATCTCATGTATGCCGCCGGAACTATATACCCCATGTGTTAATACATCCCATGATCACTTTCAATATTCTGTTATATCACCCCATGCGTACCACTGGGAGTGTACACACATATTAGTTACCACGTCCTTGGACCATCACCGAGAAAACGCTCTATTTATTCTATTATCAGATAGAAATAGCAACGATTCGATGGTGCATATTGAAGTGCATATAGTCATTCAAAATTACAGCTCCGGGTAGGCCGGGGTCTCGCCGACATACACGGTAGATGCGGTATGCCTTCGACCAATTAACTAATACCACACACATGCAGAAGCAGTATGACAAGTTTGTCCGTTTGAGGTCTACTATGTAGCTTATAAATTATATCAAGCTTAAATTCCGAACTAGCTCTATGTGAGTAGTTATATTTTATTTACTATTTACATTATTTGAGCAGAACGGACCATATGTTTAATAGTATTATGATCTCGAGTCACGATTTTAAATAGCTAAGAAAACAGTTCACATGGGATACCACACCGACGTCATACTTCGGCTACAGTGTTATATAGAGTATAGGTATGTTTTCGCTTTAACGGATGAATATAGCCTATATTATAGGGAAACATAGAGACAAGATATCTAGGATAGTTGCTCATTCTAGTGTTTACATTATAATTGTTCTTGTTCCCTTAACTAATATATCCCACTTTCTGACATTCGGCACTGCCAAAGCTCGATGAATATAGTAATTGGCAAATTATTGATCTGTTGTTATTTGTTACGAGCAACTATTACCAAAATTGTCAAGTTTGTTTTCTGAAATTATAAATTACATAGCACGTGAAAGAAGAAAAAAATTACTTCCGGGTTTCGATCGATTTGCGAACACAAAATAAGCGCGAGTGACAGACATGTCAGTATCATCCCACGAGCTTAATTTTATTATATCCAGGACATGCATGTGAACTGAACTTTTGAAGAAAAAAAGTTTTATTTTGTGTCTCATTCACCCCCAGCTCCCGGTAACCCATTAATAAATATCGTAGATGAATTTGGCGGTACGAGTGTCTCACCTCCATCCCTCATTATCATAAACCCATTAGCGAACTGTATAACTGCATTAATTGCATTAAAGGTACGGTTGGCCTTGGCGGTGGGTATCCTGTGAAAATATTTCCAACCGTCAAAAACCGCCACAAACAGAAAGAACATCAAAATGTAGACATACTTTGTCCGTATACAAGTAAGAAATATCGCATAAACAGTATATATATTATTGTCATATGTTTGACCATTGTTATGTAAACAAAAGCATCAAAAGTTACTTTTCTGGTGTTTTCTTATATTATGATGGTAAACATAAAGAGCGTTCTTTGTTGGTGTTCTTCCTTATATGGAAGTAATAAAGAGCGTTTATGCCATTTGTGTGATTAGCCAGTAGTATTGTGCTGTCTTCTGTAACACAATCAGGCTCTTGCTTAAATATAGTAGGTCTTTATGATAACATGCTGTTTACGCGATGGCCATGGTATATATGAACGAAACTGTATGCGTTTTAATGTTTTTTCTGTTTACGGTGATTGGAACAAATATGAACATTTTCGACAACTAAGGCCTCACGTGCCTTTAATGAATATCGTAGAGGAATGTGACGACGTGAGTGTTTCACCTTTGAACAGCTCCCATTAACCCGTTAGCGAATAGCATACAGGAATGTGGCGACATTAGTGTTTCACCTCCAGTTTTGGCAAATCCATATGAAGTTTGGTGATGATTGGATGAGAGTTGAGAGATGTGGTTTGTAGTGTGTGCCAAAGGATTTAGTCATACAAAAAGTTAATTCCAAGATGAACGCTGGCGGGCAAGTTTTTCAACGAATTTGGGTCAAAATAGGAGGCTACCATCTAGAGGTCAACCCGAAAATCCATATGAAGTTTGGCGATCAGCGGACGAGGAATGTGGTCTGTAGGGTGTGCCAAATGATTCAGTCATGCAAAGAGTAAAATCCAAGATGGCTGCAGGCGCCATGTTTTTCATCGAAAATGTTCAAATTTGATGGCTCCCATCTAAGGTGATTCTAAACATGCCTGTAAATTTTCCAATAAATTTTCCAATAAATGCGGGCTGGTGGATTCAAATTTGAAATCCAAGATGGCTGCTGGCGGCCATATTTTAAAACAAATATCGGTCAATATAGGAGGCACCCATCTAGAAGTCACCCCGAAGATTCATATGAAGTTTGGTGGCGTTCGGTTGAGAGATGTGACCTGTAGGGTGTGCCGAAGGATTTAGTCATACAAAGAATAAATTCCAAGGTGGCCGCTGGCGGCCATGTTTTTCAACAAATTTCGGTCAAAATAGGAGGCTCCCATTTATAAGTCACCCCGAAGATTCAAATTCGATAGTGCCCATCTACAGGTGATCACAATCGTGCCTGCAAAATTAAAAAATGATCTGGCCATAAATACGGGCTGTAGGGTGTGCCGATGGATTCAAATTTGAAATCTAAGATGGCTGTTGGCGGTCAAGTTGTTCATCGAAATTCGGAAAATTCGATAGCTCCCATCTATAGGTCACCCTGAAGCTACATATGAAGATTGGTGAAGATCGGATAAGGGATGCGGCATGTAGGGTGTGCGGAAGGAAATTGTTAACGCACGAAACGAGTGAGGGACGACGGATGCCAACCTATGGCAATAGCTCAATCTTTACGTTATAAAGTTGACATACAAAATGGTTTTGGGTCCTATGGACCTGACCACCCACCCACTCACTCGCACGTGCTCGGAACAAAAATGTGGACACCTCCACCACTGCTATGTGCAGTTATTAGTCAATCACTCAAGATACAGTAATGCCCAACGTAATTGACCACTTAACCAGAGTAGAATTATGGGAACTTTTTCAGGATTTAGTCGGAAATATGGCTTGTTGCCATAGATCATATTACAAAAAAGTTCCAAAAGTGCCATATGAATGACAATAATCCATATTTCCGAATAAATCCTGAAAAATTACCCATAATTCTGCTGTGGTTAAGTGGTCCATTTCTTTGGGCATTACAGTAGTGTGGCGCTACTGCTATTATTTTCTTTAGACACGATAATCGGATATGTTACATAATTTAAATGCGACTTCAACTTATAACATGATCATAGCAGATATGAATATTTTTTTCACTAAAGAGACTCAATAAAAAATAATCATTACTATACAAAAAATAGTACCTGCGTGTTTAGATCATGCAATAAATATCTACTCTGACTAACGCCCGTAGAGATCATATTCCACTAGTACAAAACCTTGGAACTTTTTGAAGTTATGACAGGGAACCTTATAAATTCGAAAAAATAATGCGAGGAATATATTTCTCAGTTATTATATGTTCCTCAATAATGTACTTCACTGTAGGTGAATGTCCCAATTCAATTTTGCATGCTTTTCCGTGGTATTTGTGAGCCGATATCGCAACAAATCGCAACGCAAAGACGCAAAGCAAAATCGCTCATAAATTTATTCAAATCGTAAAAGATCGAGCTGGGCCCTTCAAGTACATTATTAAGGAACACATACTAACTAAGAAATATATTCCTCCGCGTTTTTTTCTCGACTTTATAAGGTACCCTGTCAAAACATAAAAAAAAATCCAAGGTCTTTTACTAGTGCATGGAATATGATCTCTACGGGCGTTAGCCATAGTAGAAATTCATGGCATGATCTACTGCGTGGTGTATGGTATCCGAACGTTAACACAATAGTGCACGATTCCACTACAAAGAATGATCAATTTAACAAGGAGCGCAGCACTTTGTCAATGTAAAGACACCAGATTCACGTGCTGTAATCACTTGAATGTGGTTCTATGCTACGTCTGGGTATCGACGGTTAAACTGTCCTGTTCTCCAACCCTCTTAATTCACATTGTTTGGCTTCAGCAACCCTTTGCCGTGGCCCAGTTTCCTTTGAACAGCAAATGGCTTCGACATTGCTGATTGTCGTGGCCAATTATGAGGGTTGCGTTCTCTGTGCGCAATATTCAATGCTGCCGTGTGAATTTCAACACAAAAATATGGCGCATTTCAAAGTTATTTTATTATTTCTCCACGTTATCTAGTGTTAAAATGGTTATTCGACATCGAATTTCGGCGATAATCGGTTAGCAATCAACTAGGCGACCAATGGCCATATTTTCCAGAAAGGTATAGTCACTAAATAAATGTTTCATTGGCAGCAATCATTGATGCATGCAGTATACTTCCATATTTATCGTCGCCCATGTGTATCAAGTAAGTAATTCCTACTCGATTATATATATAGATGACAAGCAGTCACACCACTATACCAGACTTGGATACTTTTGGTCTAGTGAGAGATCGTCTGAGTTGATAGACTTGCAAATAATTCACTGATTGACTTAACTCATTCAGTACCATGTCGCCTGGTTGGAACGGCTATCTGTAAACCAGCTCTCCTGGGAAAAAACACTATTTTCACTAACACTATATTTAGATTGATTATTCAAATTAGAAAGAATCGAATTGACAGCAGGGATTGCTGGTATACGCCCTACTCATGAGCAGCTTTGAAACTCCCTGTCCGGTACTGTAGAGGACCATCATAGGTCAGAAAATTCATGTTGCCATGGCAACGATAACTTCAAATTGACACATTTTGTTTGTGTTATGTGGCCAACAAAATAATTTGTTCAGTGTTGTTTTGGAAATTAAATTTGCTTTTGGAACAACATGTCATTTTGTTATGGCAAGGATGCGGGGGTGTGTGGGGGAGGGGCTAATCGGGGAGACCAAACAAATTTTCTAATGGGATGTTTACAATAAACGATCTCCGAGAAAAGAAGATAACAAAACTGAAAACTATTTGATGGAAATGAACTATTTGCGTTTGATATGCCTACAATAGTCGCACTATCCGCAGTGCGGCGTACTTCTAGTTCGTGTGTGGCTACGATGTCAACGACACATTTTTTGGGCCATCGAATTAACCCGGAGCAGTCTATCGACAATTTTTTTCTATAGTAAATTCTCATTGTAATTTGGCGAACCCCTTAAGGTACAGAGTTTGATTGACATAATGTGCACGTTGTCGACATTAGCGTTCCTATGTCGTTTGGCGCAAAACCAAGTCTATGATGGATCAGTGTATGCCCGACTTGGTAGGAATCGACCTTTACATAATAAAAATCGGTTTCCAATTAACATATATATACCCCTGTATAGGTTGACCTCTCAGAGAGCTTGAACTCTGCAAGACTTAGGTGACGTTTACACATAGCCGGTGAAGCCGTTACCCGGCGAACCCGTTAGCCGGCGAAGGTTGGGCAGAGTGTTTACACATCGCCGGCGAAGATACGCATATATTCATGTGTCTCCTTTACTTGTTAATAGTTTTCGTTTTAGTTCTCACTGAACTGCAATATGATATTGCTGTACACCTGTAAACATCTAGCCGCTTCCTGTTAGAGATATGGTTGGGCAGTATAGTGAAATGAAACTTTTTAGAAATGGAAATGCCGAAATTATTAATATCCAACTCAAACTTTCAGGTATTGCTATTGTTAATTTTATAGATATTTAAAAAACATTGTTAATGGTTTGTTTGGGTTCATATACAGCCTGTGTAAGTGTCGCACCAAAAGCATGGCCATTGTCAGTTTTGAGATCTTTTCGTCCCATACATCTACAAATTGGTGTCTAATAATTCGGATTGGATTTTATACTATATATATAAGTTTCAACATCGCGAATCAAATGTGACACATTTTCCGTTTGCACATTATACAATCAAATATGTTTTTCATTTTACTCGGGCGTTCACCATGTCCATGTATATAGGGCCGTGGCGATGGGGGTGTCTCATCCCAACTTTAATCAAAATATTCAAAAGCTGGAAATTTCATACCTGACACGGCAATAGTTGGACATTTGACATCAGCAATATATTGAAATTGTTCTCGTAGTTTTATTTTCAACAATTTGTTATTGGTGATTTCTTTAGGCAACATTTGCTTATTTTTTGACCAAATTGTTGGACTGAAATGACCATCAGTTGGAAATGATCCAACCTTATTAGAGGTGCGTCAAGTTTGGAAAATGTCCAACAATTGGAAATCTTAAGGCTGGATGCTAGGATTTTGCAATTTTCAGGGTTCAGATTAAAAAAAATTCTCACACCTGGCCATAACCACGGTCGGTCGATAAATTCCAAAGATGAACAGTCCCACACCTCCAAATCAGGCCCTCTAGACCCGTCCCTGTGTAAATATGTCCACGGCGCACTCATATTTAGATTATTGAACTAATTGTCCATTAAGTTTGAATCCATAGAAACGTGCCATCCCATTTCTTCCATATATATACGGACATACATGTACATGAATTAATTCCCTCGAATGCGCAACAGACGTACCATGCACATGCAGAGTACGTGTACCATCATCGGTTAGTATTTATAATAATAGCTTATAACCAAGGTGCGTGACCACCGACCTGACAGCTGATTAGAGACAATCAAACTGGCACACTGACCAATATATACACAGGTGAAAAGCGGGCTGGTCTATCAGCGATTGCACAATAATATTGTTCGAGTTAATTGTTGAAAGGAAATCACCCATGACGGCATGACCCCAGATAAACATCTAACTGAACCGCAGAGCGAATTACAATCCATACGACAATCAGGTGCTTGTACTAAATCATTTTATCCAAAAGTTGAAAACCGTATAGCTGAGTATCCGGATAGCCGTAATTCTTATCCGGCGAAGTATAAACACTCTATTGTTATCGCTGCCGGCTAAAGCGAATGCGATCTTCGCCGGGTAATGTATAAACACCCCCTTAGGCACGCCCACAGAGCACATCAATTTAACCACTTATATTCAGACGGCTGTATCTCCTAAACGACTCGACACGCGGAGCTGTCTGATGCGTCATTTTAACGGCGCATGCTCATCTATATCATGATGTACAAGTTGAATCTGCGCATGCGCCTATATAGAACCACCCCTCCCAGTTGAAAAATTAAACTGAGATGTCTTCCACAATGCGACTTGTAGTATGCATGTTTCAAATCATGTGCACCCACATTGAAATTGTAAGTTTCACTCAGTAGGCAGCATGTAATAAAGATGATGTGCTGGGCGACGAGATATCTCGTCGCCGGCACAAAGGTGGCGTTTTTTCGGGCGTTGAGATATCTCGCCGTCGCCGGCACTGAATGAGTTAATGCACTGATTACAGTTATTTTCTAGCCATTGATAGTCACCTTAATGTTTGAGACAGTTGCTCGCTCTTTTCCATGCACACAATGATCTAGGCTTTAGTTACATCAGGATAAGTTTATTTATTTCAGTTTTACATTTCTCGAAGCTTTTTTCCGAAGAGTGTCGGGAAAGAATTTTTCACCCGACCGTCTCATATGCAACATGCCATAGCTTCATATCATATCCGCTGAGCCCCATATGAGGTCCCAGAAAGATAAATATGTTGTTTTTGCCGTTATAACTTCTTATAACATGTTCTAAACAGTTACAAATGTCAAATATTGGCACAAAAAGTCTTTGGTAAAACCGCGTTTTGCCCCTCGGGCCACCCACCCACCCCGGTATACCTTCCTGCAATTTTTTGTATTACACCCCCCCCCCTGTTTAATGTATTTTATAAGGCAACAAGACAGATAAAAAATCGCAGTTACATGACAATCATAACGACATCCCGACATATCGTTGGTGGAATCCAATGCGCCATTCCATTTTGTTTACGACCACCTATGTACACTGTGTTATGTTGCGTTGGCACCTTTTTGGCGGTTATCTCAACCGCGTTTTGTTGCGTTGGTGGTTACACCTATCGCGTTATATTGCGTTGACGGTTACCTCGACCTCGTTGAAAATAACAACCGCGTTGGAGTAAAGTTACAACCGTGTTGCGTTAACACTAGAACCGTGTTGACTAGAAATTTTTCAACGCGGTCTCACGGCGGTTCCCACGTGGTCGAGAAGGACAACTATTTTGAGAATATGTGTACGGTGTGCTATAATATTATTATTACTATCGTGATAACTATTATTATTATCGGTGAACTGAAGTGAAGACCTGTATCAAACAGAACCAGGTTATGTGTGACTTTATGACAACAAATCTTGCTACTCGTTCGTGCGAAATTATTATGTTTAAAGTTAATAATAAAAAAAACATTTTAACGTTAAGAAATCTACATATTTCCGAGGTATCACTTCGGTCGTCTCATTCGTTGTCAAATGTAATTTTTTCTACTATATATGATACTGTCCACCAACCTTACCAGGCTCATACCACGATGTCAAGTTTTAATTATCTAAACTGTCAACATGCAAATCAACCGAATTCACACGCATGGTTTAGTTTGTTGTTGTTGTTGTTGTTGTTATTGTTGTTTAAGTTTACTCACTAGAGTCTAGAAGTCAACTCAATGGAGCAACGAATATGTCCACGTCTGAATGGAGGATTCGGCCAAATATTCACAAACCGATGGGACGATTGTCCCATTAATTGCATAATGACAACACGTCACAATAGTTATACATTATATATTTCAAATATTTGTTCTCGAGACGAAAAGTTCGCCATTAATTTATATTGCAAACCTATTTGTAACGTATCACGTGGCAGTTTAAACCAATGGAGAATCAGACATTATTGAATTAGCTCAGCCATAAGAACAGTCATATGAACAGTATTAAAACAACCTATTTGCGTTGGAAAATTGTCAATGGAAATAGGTAAATATTTTTTACTACCTAATTTTTACTACATTGAATTTAGTGTGCACTGCCAGAAAACAACAACCTGCATGATTTGATTGGGGGCGGTGCCCATACATGTATCCACCCGCGACCAACCGGGACACCGTCTCATATACAAATAACAAACAAATGCTTTCATTAAATTTCTTCCTGCAGCACCATCTATGTTTTCTTATTAGCAGCTGCCCTCACTAAGTTTTGTAACCTGTGCTCCGATCCCCTGTGCATCCACGCCATATAAAGTATGTGTTATGTTCTATATATATGTATGTGGGTCACAATAAATACGTTCAAACTTTCGATTCTACTTGCCTTTCTTTGTTTTGTTGTAGATGCTGTAGAGCTGCAATCAAAATTTAAGAGATATGGCCGATGTAATTGCTGCGAATGTTCGTCGATGTATTGCAAATAATGATGTGCTGTGTCTGGAAACGTTGTTGCAAAACTTTAATAAGGAAAAAAGAAATGATATTGTGTTTAAGGAAAATACTCACATTCTATGGAAGAAATCGGGGGAACGTGATTGTGCAAAAATGTTGGAATATCTCCTGGATAAATGTGGAGCTAATGTAGACGTACCCAAATATTCTCCAGACAAGATGAATGTCAAACAATATCTGAGATCGGACGAACACCTCTTCTACATGCGATTGGCAAAGGAAACTACGAGAACACTGAAGTGCTTGTCAAATATGGCGCCGATGTAAATTCTGTTGTTGATAAGTTCGGGAAAAGAATAGAACCGTCGCTTATTCACGCCTGCCGACTCACATAACAGGGGAAATATCGGAGTATGGATATAGTTGAGTTCCTCGTGAAAAATGGCGTCGATGTGAATTTACGTAATCACGAAGGACTGACTGCTCTCCACCAAGCTTCCAGAAACGAAAATCACGACTTAATAACGATTTTGCTTGATAACGGTGCCGAGTATTACTGGAACGGTTTTTGTTGATGTTCTACCATATGTCGCCATGTTTGATCGTCAAGATACCATGACGTTTGATAACAGCAAACAACCAGATGGAGTTATCGCCGATGCTTATGAAGTGCTGGGTGCACGTGTTATTTTAACAGAGGGCGGTTACCTTGACGAAGCAACTGGGCATTGGACAAAGGCAATGGAAATACGATATAAGAACAAGGAACGCCCATGTCTGAAAACTCTTCCACGTGAAAGACATATTTTTCTAAATGAGAGGGAGCCCCAGACGCGAGGGAAGTTCTCATATTAGCCTCCGGTCATACGCGGGGGAGGTTCTGATATGAACATATTATCTGCCGGTCATACGCGGTGGAGGTTCATATTATCCACCGGTCATACGCGAGGCAGGTTCTCATATTATCCTCTGGTCATACGTTGGGGAGGTTCTCATATGGACATATTATCCGCCGGTCATATCCTCCCTCGCGTGTGACCGGTGGATAATATGAGAACCTCCCTCGCATATGACCGGCACATAATATGTTCATATGAGAACCTCCACCGCATATGACCGGCGGATAAGATGCTCATATGAGAACCTCCCCTATGTATGACCGGTGGATAATATGAACCTCCACCGCGTATGACCGGCAGATAATATGTTCATCTCAGAACCTCCCCCACCTATGACCGAAGGATAATATGAGAACTTCCCTCGCGTATGACCGGCGGATAATATGAACCTCCACCGCGTATGACCGGCGGATAATATGTTCATATGAGAACCTCCACCGCGTATGACTGGTGGATAATATGAACCTCCACCGCGTATGAATGGTGAATAATATGTTCATATCAGAACCTCCCCCACATATGACCGAAGGATAATATGAGAACTTCCCTCGCGTATGATCGGCGGATAATATGAACCTCCACCGCGTATGACCGGCGGATAATATGTTCATATGAGAACCTCCCCAACGTATGACCGGAGGATAATATGAGAAACTCCCTCGCGTATGACCAGTGGATAATATGAGAACCTCCCTCGCGTATGACCGGCGGATAATATGAACCTCCACCACGTATGACCGGCGCATAATATGTTCATATCAGAACCTCCCCCACATATGATCGGAGGATAATATGAGAACTTCCTTCGCGTATGACCAGCAGAAAATATGAACCTCCACCGCGTATGACCTGCGGATAATATGTTCATATGAGAACCTCCACCGCGTATGACCGGTGGATAATATGAACCTCCACCGCGTATGACTGGCGAATAATATGTTCATATACGAACCTGCCCCACGTATGACCGGAGGATAATATGAGAACCTCCCTCGCGTATGACCGGCGGATAATATGAACCTCCACTGCGTATGACCGGCAGATAATATGTTCATATGAGAACCTCCCCTATGTATGACCGGAGGATAATATGAGAACCTCCATCACGTATAACCGGTGGATAATATGAGAACCTCCCTCGCGTATGACCGGCGGATAATATGTTCATATGAGAACCTCCACCGCGTATGATCGGCGGATAATATGTTCATATGAGAACCTCCCCTACGTATGACCGGTTGATAATATGAACCTCCACCGCGTATGACCGGCGGATAATATGTTCATATCAGAACCTCCCCCACATATGATCGGAGGATAATATGAGAACTTCCCTCGCGTATGACCGGCGGATAATATGAACCTCCACCGCGTATGACCGGTGGATAATATGTTCATATGAGAACCTCCACCGTGTATGACCGGTGGATAATATGAACCTCCACCGCGTATGACCGGCGAATAATATATTCATATCAGAACCTCCCGCACGTATGACCGGAGGATAATATGAGAACCTCCCTCGCATATGACCGGTGGATAATATGAACCTCCACCGCGTATGACCGGCAGATAATATGTTCATATCAGATCCTCCCCCGCGTATGACTGGAGGATAATATGAAAACTTCCCTCGCGTATGATCGGCGGATAATATGAGAACCTCCCTCGCGTATGATCGGCGGATAATATGTTCATATGAGAACCTCCCCATCGAATGACCGGAGGATAATATGAGAACTTCCCTCGCGTATGACCGGTGGATAATATGAACCTCCACCGCGTATATATGACAGGCAGATAATATGTTCATATCAGAACCTCCCCCGCGTATGACTGGAGGATAATATGAAAACTTCCCTCGCGTATGACCGGCGGATAATATGAACCTCCATCGCGTATGACCGGCAGATAATATGTTCATATGAGAACCTCCCCCGCGTATGACTGGCAGATAATATGAGAACTTCCACCGCATATATGAATGGCGGACACATAAGTTTTTAAGTCTATAAACACTATTTGATTTGAATATTCTTTTTAATAGTCTTACCATTGACATATTCATTCGTTCAAACCAGTTGATCTATTTTGTAACTTGGCTTTTAGTCGCTGGGCTCCGGAATCTGGGCTTTTAGTCACAAATGAAATAAAAATAAGTGCGAATATCTTGGAGCGAATTTCTGCAACAATTTCACCGCCTGGTGGACCCATTTGGAAACAGATACATTCCATGTGACCAATTCTACATTTTGATATACTATACGCCCCATTATATTGAATATGCCGGCTGAAATCGATCCTGTAATTGTAAACATCGAGTCTATTTTTAGCTGTTTTATCGGAGCGTGTTTGCGTGTTCGCCATTACAATATTCGCACTAAAACAGCCATATTGTAGCTAATAACGAATGCACAGTATTCCACTGCGTTATTTGATACCTAAAACTTGTTGTTTGCTAGTGTATTCAACGAGATATCTAAATTCTAAACATTAATGTCGAACGCAGTTTTTCGTGTTTGTGGTATTTTATGTTAGGTCAGTTGTCGACCGAATAATGTAACTTCCGGTGTCCGGTCAGTGGCGGGGTTAATATGTGTGGATAGGGCGAATGTGGACCTTTCGTAGAAACCAAAAGTAGCCCTCTATGCGCTGTATTCCTCGAGCTATCGGCCGTCCCACGCAATTTGAAAATCCTGTCCCGCAGATTGTCATTCTATCCCAAATTCCACCCCATGTTAGGTCAGTTGTCGATCAAATAATGCAACTTCTGGTGTTTGGTTAGTGGCGGGGTTAATATGTTGGGATAGGGCGAACGTGGGCCTTTCGTTAGACACTAAAATGAGCCCCCCTACGCCCTGTATTCCTCGATATATCGGCCGTCCCACGCAATTTGAATTATGTCCCGCAGATTGTCGTTTTGTCCCATATCCCATCCCATCCCGCAGATTGTCATGTCCCCTATATTATAGAGTAAAATACATAGGGTTTTAATTTTGATATAATTCTGAATCAACGAATTATCTTAGTAAGGTATGTAGGCCGATAAAGTATTGTAGGACGCAGTTTAAGGTCTGATTTCGATATATGTAAATATACATATATCACATAGTCATAAATGGAGGTGGTTATATACACCTATACATAAACGTTCAATAATTCTATTACAGGTTAGCCACTGTCGCGTATCATACTGTCTTACATAACTCGTCCATTAGATTTCACAAAGCCGTCAATGCGTATCGATGGTGTGGCATTACTGGCATATCAAGTATATTTGTATACAACCGCGAGAAATCCATTCCAATGGTCATCCATACGAGAAGTTTAATGTAAGAAACTTAAGAATATGCGACTATCACCGGTGGGCATTTGTTTGACTTCAATTTCAACTTATCGCGTTTATTGCTTCACAATGTCGTAAATTCTTGCATAAGATGTTCGGCTTTATACTGCCTATGACATACACAATAGGCGCAGTATTTTCATAAGAGCTTTTACATAACCAGTGAGGTAACGTACTGGTCACGCAACCGTGTCTAGACATGTCCAATTGTATATAGGAGAGATTGTGACCTACCAGAGCACCTCTGGATTTTCCGTCGTCGACACAACACGCTATTATCCGACAGGCTTGGTTTTTCCGCTGTTTGGAAATTTACAACATTTTATTTGGATTTTCCATTTATGTGTTATATGTTCACTTATTCTGTCTACCATATAAAGAACTAATTCCCCAGATGTGTTCAACTTACTTCAACCCGGAAACTGCTCTCTGAAACCTACCCCGAACTGTCCACCTGTTAACACCTGGTACATAATCTACAGATGGAATCAAGATGATTGTCCCGACTGACTGAACTTCGGACACTTCGCGAGTAGCTGTAAAAAACCCAGCCTGTATGAGGCACACCGAGCTAGCGACTAAATAAGGCGGCGAAATTTCAACGTCATTACGAAGTCTAACGCTTTATACCGTGAACGACCGAAGACAACCACGACAGAAAATAGACCAAGAAGAAAAGAAGCTAGCAGCGAGATGGCCATGTACACAAGGTAAACTAAATACTTGTAGTTCTGAGCAACGCAGCCCCGATGTATCGACGACAATGCACACCAAACGACAGCAGACGACAGGCTGAGATGCTCAACTAGAGATCAGCGAATTCAACCTATGACGAAGCGAGGAACCCCCGAGACGTGCAGACGACAGGAAGACGAACTCAACCTAAGAAGATAATAGAAGACCACGATTCACGCAGACGACAGGAAGACGAACCCAACGAAGATAGCCCATACCGACGACCCGAAGATATTCCATTGAACTGTTTGTAATAATTGATCAAATCGTTTTGATTGTCATAACGTTATATGTCCCCCCCCCCCCCGTCTTGGCACAGTACGTGCATATAGATGTGACCCGCGGTGCCTTGTGGTCACGGGGAGTATGAGTATCCCAATTTCCTTAACTCTATAATATAGATACACATATGGATCGTCGTGCAGTGGTGGTTCCACCATGCAATATGGCAGGTATGGCATTGAAACAATAGCTTTTGGTCCACCCCACCTGTTAACCACACCCGTACCACAAACATGCCATGTCAGGAGCTCGTCAAATAAATACCTTACTCGTATTTAAATTCGCGTAGTATTATTTTTCGCTCAGTTTTGAATTCGCGCACTTTGAATTCGCGCACCGTGCTTCGCGAATTCAAAACTGACAAACATAGTTTCGTGAAAGACTTGTATCAGGTGACAGTTTGAGTTCTTAATGGTTCCTGAAGATACGTGTCCATATTAAAGAGCAAGCATGGACGAACATCGAGTTGATTGTAACTGCATTAACATTTTGTTGAGAAGATGGGAGAAGAATAGCCGTCTCGTTCGCCCCACTTCTAAAAATAGAATCTTTGGGTCTAAAATTGGTTGTACTAAAATATTCCAAAATTTCAAAACTTCCCAAAATATCAAAACTTCCAAAAAAAAAATTCAAAACTTCCAAAAATTATTTTTCCAAAAAATTTCAAAACCCCAAAATTATTTTTCCAAAACAAAAATTTCAAAACCCCAAAACTTCCAAAAGAAAAAATTTCAAAACCCCCAAAATTATTTCTCCAAAAAAAGTTTAAATAAAAAATTTATAACGCGTTTTCGGTATCTGATAATCTCGATATTAAAATGTCGAATGTTAAATTATTTGCGTGTAATATCTTTCGTTATTTTTTTGTTCAACCAATGTTTCAATGTATTTATTAATCGATGTTTAGAAATAGCTTTATACCAATTATATGTGTATGGACAGTCACTGTAATGTTGGACATTGTGACCATCGGTATGAATGCATACATTCCAGTGTTTATCGGACGCAGTTCATACATATAATTGTCATACCTGAAAATAGACACCATTACTCTTACATAAATAATAAAGAGCGTTTATTCTTAACTTCTCTATCCCAGATGAAGTTATTGAGTATATGACAGGCGTGTATTATCGTGAATTATTGGAAGTATTGAGATGTACTATGTTGAATCACGAGCGGACAACCCCCCAGAATGAATTGTCATATTCGATGGAACATATTATGTACACGTAATCACACACGACATTGTGGGTAACAATGTGTCTTTCACACCTTGCTTTACCAAATGAATCCTATTATATTCCCGTTCACAGTTATATGCCATTCAGAAAACATATCGATTTAATGTCTGAGCAGAATTAGTTGTTTAACTGGTTAGTATCAATTAAGGTTGATAAACTGTGTCATTGTTAGCATTAACACGATAATTAGTTATCCAAAACATGCATACATATTACGTCCAGGTCACTCAATGATAGAAATTGCTTCGGTGTCATTGTTATAACAACATTACGTAATAACCACTTATCGCCCCACATTCATACTTACGCTTTGGACATTTTATCAGTTTATCACGTGATCACTAAATGTGGCAATCGGGTATCCTCCGATGCCTGCAATATATTATTTATAATAATTGGACTCATTGATCTCACGTGAATAATACTCTTAGTTGTTCCAATAAAATAGTTATCAAATTCGATCACCAATAGATTTGACTGTGGAATGTAATGACCTTTAACTTATTTATCGATCTAAAGGGACACTCATTATGAATGAATGTTAACAATACAAGCGCACGAATGAAGAGCGTTGAACATATACGAAATTACTACACGAATGAATTGAACCTTGAAATTTATATTTCACATCTTACCAACAACAGCTACAGACATAATCATAGTATTATACTGTCTTGCATGTACACACGCTATGACATCATTAAAGGTGGACAATCCACTCACGGTGTGACAACAGATACGGACATAGGCATAGTGTTATACAGTCTTCTATGTACCCACGCTATGACACCATTAACGTACATTGGATGTTAGGTCTATGACTCTTGAGTATGCACCAATCAATGAGCAAATGAGCAAAAAAATGAGCAAATGAGCAAAAAAATGAGCAAATGAGCAAGAAAATGAGCAAATGAGCAAGAAAATGAGCAAATGAGCAATAAAAATGAGCAAATGAGCAAAAAAATGAGCAAATGAGCAATAAAAATGAGCAAATGAGCAAAAAAATGAGCAAATGAGCAAAAAAATGAGCAAATGAGCAAAAAAATGAGATGTAACATTATATCACTGTTATTGTATCAATTGATAGGTTCAGACAAGTTCGATGTTTAGAAAAGAAAAGTTACCTATAATTCTGCTGTGGTTAAGCAGTCCATTATTTAGGGCATACCTGTATGTATGCCTATCAGTGGATGAATAGTCTGCCGGAGAAGTACTGTGTAGACAGGTCTTGTCGGTAAGAGAGTCAGACGAGAAGTGAAGGCTCGGCTATTAAAACATAGTAATGCGATAGCGAACATCAAACGAGTCTGCGCACGCATATCTGTCAAAAGGATACAATAGCAGTCATTGGTCAATTTATCCCCGGTGTCAGCTCAGTACCCAATCGGGACGAAGCCGAAGGTCAACTCATTTTTTTTTGCTCATTATAGTACGTCACTTGGACATTTTATCAGTTTATCACGTGATCACTAAATGTGGCAATCGGGTATCCACCGATGCCTGCAATTTATTATTTATAATAATTGGACTCATTGATCTCACGTAAATAATACTCTTAGTTGTTCCAATAAAATAGTTATCAAATTCGATCACCAATAGATTTGACTGTGGAATATAATGACCTTTAACTTATTTATCGATCTATGTTAGAACATGGTCTTAACAAAAAACTTGACCATAACAAAAATTACCTTACATTTATGCATGAATCTAATTAGACCATACGTAAATATTGTCAGCTTATCGTCTGATGAGCAAATCCGATGTTTATCAAAAATAGTACAACTTCCAGTTGGTAATTACTCTTACGAATGAAGAGCGTTGAACATATACGAAATTACTACACGAATGAACTGAAATTTATATTTTCACATCTTACCAACAACAGATACAGACATAGTCATAGTGTTATACTATCTTACATGTACCCATGCTATGACATCATTCGAAGGGGCAATACACTCAAGGAGTTAAAGTGACACGAAACAAGGGACGTGATGTAATATTGGTGTTTGAATCTTAAAGGAACACAAGACACTCTAAAGGGACACTCATTATGAATGAATGTTAACAATACAAGCGCACGAATGAAGAGCGTTGAACATATACAAAATTACTACACGAATGAATTGAACCTTGAAATTTATATTTCACATCTTACCAACAACAGCTACAGGCATTATCATAGGGTTATACTGTCTTGCATATACACACACTATGACATCATTAAAGGCGGACAATCCACTCACAGTGTGACAACAGATACAGACATAGGCATAGTGTTATACAGTCTTCTATGTACCAATGCTATGACATAATTAAAGGGGGATAATACACGCACGGTGTGGAATGTTAAAGTGACACGCGGTAAGGGACGTGATGTAATATTGGTGAAACCCCCTCCCCACTTATAGATATATAACGAAGACGAGAATAACATGTTGATGAAGTTTATTGAAATTTAATCATTGTCTGAATCTTCGACCGTTAGATTTACTTCTAAGAGTTTCTTGAATTTTCTCATCGCTTCATCTGCAGCCCATTCATTATTATATCAGTGTTTGGTCAGTTTGACCATTTTCTTCATGATCATGGTATGTATGCGTGATGTTTTCAATCGATACTGGTATTCTATTAATCGTCTATAACTTTTGAGAAACAGAGAAAACTCTGTGTCGATGGTATCCTCTTTTCCCGACATGCTCTCATCTCCCGAAATGCTCTCTTCTTCTTTCACATCATTGGTGACGCGTTTCATCATACTTTTGAATGTGTCCATCTCGTTGACACATCGCGCAGCTTTCTTAAGACCGAATACCGTTCTACTACCGACGACATTACCATCTTCTGAATCTGATAGCGTTCCCCGTTCATCTTCATCTGAATCTAGACCCGCTTCGTCAGATTCATCGGTATCTTCTCCGAAGAGAGTTGGTTTTGTCTCGGACATAACTCCGTGTTTAATCTGTTTATGTCTTTGTAGATTGTAGTTCGTCGATAAAATAATGCCACATAAATCACACCCGTGCATTATCGCGAATTATTGGAAGAACCATCACTCTTATAAGTAGTGATAAAAAGAGAGAATAAGGTGTGGTATACAACCGTCGCGCTAAGAGTACGTTCGTCCCGGGGCTAGGGTATAGATATTTGACCGCCGGTGATTCAATTAATGCCAATTTATCAGTATGGTACTCTATGTATTCATTCATGATTTGGCTAATCGTATGACACTGGTCTTTTCATTTTCTTCTTATTATTAGACAAACCTCCAACTCTCTTGTTGGTTTGTTTGGACGCTTTACGTGTGTTTGTCAACTTATTTGCTGCAACTTCGGCCTTAGCCATTTCAATCGCTTGAGCGAGGGGTGTCACCACGTTAATATGTGGTTTTAGAACGTCTTCTTCACTATCACTATTTTTAGTTCTGTCAATAAAGTATCGACCCTGATTATCTGGTATTAACTTCCCATCAACCATATCTCTGAAATGTTTTCTCCACATTTCAAGATCTGCTGGAATATACGGGATCGACAAGTTTCTTCAAAATGTACAAGTCACTCTTTTTTCTGCATTTTATTTTAGAAAGTTTATCGCCTCTTATAAAAATCGATTATTGCATCTAAAAATAGAATCTTTGGGTCTAAAATTGGTTGTACTAAAATATTCCCAAAAACCCAAAACTTCAAAAATTTCAAAAAACTTCAAAAATTTCAAAAAACTTCAAAAATTTCAAAAACTTCAAAAATTTCAAAAACTTCAAAAATAAGACCCCGCCGGCGGCGGACCCCGGCGGCGGCGGACCCCGGCGGCGGCGGCGGCGGCACCGCCGCCGCAGTAAAATACCGCAATGCCGCCGGCGGGGTCTTATTTTTGAAGTTTTTGAAGTTTTTTGAAGTTTTTGAAATTTTTGAAATTTTTGAAGTTTTTGAAATTTTTGAAGTTTTTTGAAATTTTTGAAGTTTTTTGAAATTTTTGAAGTTTTGGGTTTTTGGGAATATTTTAGTACAACCAATTTTAGACCCAAAGATTCTATTTTTAGATGCAATAATCGATTTTTATAAGAGGCGATAAACTTTCTAAAATAAAATGCAGAAAAAAGAGTGACTTGTACATTTTGAAGAAACATGTCGATCCCGTATATTCCAGCAGATCTTGAAATGTGGAGAAAACATTTCAGAGATATGGTTGATGGGAAGTTAATACCAGATAATCAGGGTCGATACTTTATTGACAGAACTAAAAATAGTGATAGTGAAGAAGACGTTCTAAAACCACATATTAACGTGGTGACACCCCTCGCTCAAGCGATTGAAATGGCTAAGGCCGAAGTTGCAGCAAATAAGTTGACAAACACACGTAAAGCGTCCAAACAAACCAACAAGAGAGTTGGAGGTTTGTCTAATAATAAGAAGAAAATGAAAAGACCAGTGTCATACGATTAGCCAAATCATGAATGAGTACATAGAGTACCATACTGATAAATTGGCATTAATTGAATCACCGGCGGTCAAATATCTATACCCTAGCCCCGGGACGAACGTACTCTTAGCGCGACGGTTGTATACCACACCTTATTCTCTCTTTTTATCACTACTTATAAGAGTGATGGTTCTTCCAATAATTCGCGATAATGCACGGGTGTGATTTATGTGGCATTATTTTATCGACGAACTACAATCTACAAAGACATAAACAGATTAAACACGGAGTTATGTCCGAGACAAAACCAACTCTCTTCGGAGAAGATACCGATGAATCTGACGAAGCGGGTCTAGATTCAGATGAAGATGAACGGGGAACGCTATCAGATTCAGAAGATGGTAATGTCGTCGGTAGTAGAACGGTATTCGGTCTTAAGAAAGCTGCGCGATGTGTCAACGAGATGGACACATTCAAAAGTATGATGAAACGCGTCACCAATGATGTGAAAGAAGAGAGCATTTCGGGAGATGAGAGCATGTCGGGAAAAGAGGATACCATCGACACAGAGTTTGCTCTGTTTCTCAAAAGTTATAGACGATTAATAGAATACCAGTATCGATTGAAAACATCACGCATACATACCATGATCATGAAGAAAATGGTCAAACTGACCAAACACGGATATAATAATGAATGGGCTGCAGATGAAGCGATGAGAAAATTCAAGAAACTCTTAGAAGTAAATCTAACGGTCGAAGATTCAGACAATGATTAAATTTCAATAAACTTCATCAACATGTTATTCTCGTCTTCGTTATATATCTATAAGTGGGGAGGGGGTTTCACCAATATTACATCACGTCCCTTACCGCGTGTCACTTTAACATTCCACACCGTGCGTGTATTATCCCCCTTTAATTATGTCATAGCATTGGTACATAGAAGACTGTATAACACTATGCCTATGTCTGTATCTGTTGTCACACTGTGAGTGGATTGTCCGCCTTTAATGATGTCATAGCGTGTGTATATGCAAGACAGTATAACCCTATGATAATGCCTGTAGCTGTTGTTGGTAAGATGTGAAATATAAATTTCAAGGTTCAATTCATTCGTGTAGTAATTTTGTATATGTTCAACGCTCTTCATTCGTGCGCTTGTATTGTTAACATTCATTCATAATGAGTGTCCCTTTAGAGTGTCTTGTGTCCCTTTAAGATTCAAACACCAATATTACATCACGTCCCTTGTTTCGTGTCACTTTAACTCCTTGAGTGTATTGCCCCTTCGAATGATGTCATAGCATGGGTACATGTAAGATAGTATAACACTATGACTATGTCTGTATCTGTTGTTGGTAAGATGTGAAAATATAAATTTCAGTTCATTCGTGTAGTAATTTCGTATATGTTCAACGCTCTTCATTCGTAAGAGTAATTACCAACTGGAAGTTGTACTATTTTTGATAAACATCGGATTTGCTCATCAGACGATAAGCTGACAATATTTACGTATGGTCTAATTAGATTCATGCATAAATGTAAGGTAATGTTTGTTATGGTCAAGTTTTTTGTTAAGACCATGTTCTAACATAGATCGATAAATAAGTTAAAGGTCATTATATTCCACAGTCAAATCTATTGGTGATCGAATTTGATAACTATTTTATTGGAACAACTAAGAGTATTATTTACGTGAGATCAATGAGTCCAATTATTATAAATAATAAATTGCAGGCATCGGTGGATACCCGATTGCCACATTTAGTGATCACGTGATAAACTGATAAAATGTCCAAGTGACGTACTATAATGAGCAAAAAAAAATGAGTTGACCTTCGGCTTCGTCCCGATTGGGTACTGAGCTGACACCGGGGATAAATTGACCAATGACTGCTATTGTATCCTTTTGACAGATATGCGTGCGCAGACTCGTTTGATGTTCGCTATCGCATTACTATGTTTTAATAGCCGAGCCTTCACTTCTCGTCTGACTCTCTTACCGACAAGACCTGTCTACACAGTACTTCTCCGGCAGACTATTCATCCACTGATAGGCCTACATACAGGTATGCCCTAAATAATGGACTGCTTAACCACAGCAGAATTATAGGTAACTCTTCTTTTCTAAACATCGAACTTGTCTGAACCTATCAATTGATACAATAACAGTGATATAATGTTACATCTCATTTTTTTGCTCATTTGCTCATTTTTTTGCTCATTTGCTCATTTTTATTGCTCATTTGCTCATTTTTTTGCTCATTTGCTCATTTTTATTGCTCATTTGCTCATTTTCTTGCTCATTTGCTCATTTTCTTGCTCATTTGCTCATTTTCTTGCTCATTTGCTCATTTTTTTGCTCATTTGCTCATTTTTTTGCTCATTTGCTCATTGATTGGTGCATACTCAAGAGTCATAGACCTAACATCCAATGTACGTTAATGGTGTCATAGCGTGGGTACATAGAAGACTGTATAACACTATGCCTATGTCCGTATCTGTTGTCACACCGTGAGTGGATTGTCCACCTTTAATGATGTCATAGCGTGTGTACATGCAAGACAGTATAATACTATGATTATGTCTGTAGCTGTTGTTGGTAAGATGTGAAATATAAATTTCAAGGTTCAATTCATTCGTGTAGTAATTTCGTATATGTTCAACGCTCTTCATTCGTGCGCTTGTATTGTTAACATTCATTCATAATGAGTGTCCCTTTAGATCGATAAATAAGTTAAAGGTCATTACATTCCACAGTCAAATCTATTGGTGATCGAATTTGATAACTATTTTATTGGAACAACTAAGAGTATTATTCACGTGAGATCAATGAGTCCAATTATTATAAATAATATATTGCAGGCATCGGAGGATACCCGATTGCCACATTTAGTGATCACGTGATAAACTGATAAAATGTCCAAAGCGTAAGTATGAATGTGGGACGATAAGTGGTTATTACGTAATGTTGTTATAACAATGACACCGAAGCAATTTCTATCATTGAGTGACCTGGACGTAATATGTATGCATGTTTTGGATAACTAATTATCGTGTTAATGCTAACAATGACACAGTTTATCAACCTTAATTGATACTAACCAGTTAAACAACTAATTCTGCTCAGACATTAAATCGATATGTTTTCTGAATGGCATATAACTGTGAACGGGAATATAATAGGATTCATTTGGTAAAGCAAGGTGTGAAAGACACATTGTTACCCACAATGTCGTGTGTGATTACGTGTACATAATATGTTCCATCGAATATGACAATTCATTCTGGGGGGTTGTCCGCTCGTGATTCAACATAGTACATCTCAATACTTCCAATAATTCACGATAATACACGCCTGTCATATACTCAATAACTTCATCTGGGATAGAGAAGTTAAGAATAAACGCTCTTTATTATTTATGTAAGAGTAATGGTGTCTATTTTCAGGTATGACAATTATATGTATGAACTGCGTCCGATAAACACTGGAATGTATGCATTCATACCGATGGTCACAATGTCCAACATTACAGTGACTGTCCATACACATATAATTGGTATAAAGCTATTTCTAAACATCGATTAATAAATACATTGAAACATTGGTTGAACAAAAAAATAACGAAAGATATTACACGCAAATAATTTAACATTCGACATTTTAATATCGAGATTATCAGATACCGAAAACGCGTTATAAATTTTTTATTTAAACTTTTTTTGGAGAAATAATTTTGGGGGTTTTGAAATTTTTTCTTTTGGAAGTTTTGGGGTTTTGAAATTTTTGTTTTGGAAAAATAATTTTGGGGTTTTGAAATTTTTTGGAAAAATAATTTTTGGAAGTTTTGAATTTTTTTTTTGGAAGTTTTGATATTTTGGGAAGTTTTGAAATTTTGGAATATTTTAGTACAACCAATTTTAGACCCAAAGATTCTATTTTTAGAAGTGGGGCGAACGAGACGGCTATTCTTCTGATGGGTGGTAAAATTGTGTTCCAAGCAATCATCATATTATTCAAATGCATGGTTATGGACATAATTGAAATTATCTCGAAAGAAGTAAAACCACAACCGCATAGGATGTTGTCTTTGAAAAAATCAGTTAGTTGTGTGTATTTCCAATAGTTGAACATCATACATGAATTTGACTGGGGTTGCATGACCATGGTGTAACTAATGGTTTGGATATGGAGACGTGGTCTCATGTCGCTTCGTCGTGGAATATGTGTATTTCTTACAAGCATTGCAATATCAAAGATGTTACCATGATTTACATATACTAGTATATGAATAATTGTCATGAGATTGCATATACTCACATGCATATATAACTCTATTCAGTCCAACCTTCCGTAATGTATGTACACATAGACATACCTCTGAGTGACTTTGCATAAACTCAGGATTCGTACTATTTTTCGCTCAGTTTTAAATTCTCGCACCGATGGGTGCGCGAAAAATTGTACTGCGCGAATTTAAATACGAGTAAGGTAGGGCGACGACGGGTTATTAGTCAACAATGGTATTATGTTCATTATTGAAGATTATTAATTCGTGCGCACGGATTATTAATTCGTGCGCACGGATTACTATTTCGTGCGCACGGATTATTAATTCGTTCGCACGGATTATAAAATATATTTACTATGTCACCTCCCGGGCTCCATAATTAGTCAACAATGGTATTATGTTCATTATTAATGATTATTAATTCGTGCGCACGGATTACTATTTCGTGCGCACCGATTATTAATCCGTGCGCACGGATTATAAAATATATTTACCATGTCACCTCCCGGCCTCCATAGTAATCTACACAGGACTGGGATTTAAATAAATATCAAGTGAAATTCCAAAAATATTTATTGTCTGCAACAATAATGGATAAGTGTGTATTTTATTTTATACCATGGTCACGTACTATACTATAGTAGTAACGGTCACTGTGAAAAAGTTGTTACTCGTCACTGTAGGGGTATAGAGGCACGTCGTGGTTATAAACGTTTCACATACATTTTGAACGGCAAAGTGATATACCTATAGCAGGGACAACAGTGCTCGTGACCTCTTGTGACCTCCACACAGTGAGGTTGCTCTGTCTATTTATAGCGATTACATGTTGACGGAAATGACTTTCAATATACCGCGTTACAATAACACCATGGGAACGTATTCCAAGTTGACACATTAATAAACAAAACGTTAGTTATACTCAGAGACGTGGCGACCGGGGGGGTTGGGGTGTGTCACCCCCCCCCCCCCCAACTTTGGTCAAAATTTTCAACAGTTGGAAATTGCATACCTGACACATACCTTCTTGTAGTTTGATTTTCAAACAATTTATTGGGGGGGGGGATTTATTGCTTTTGCATATTTTCCTTCTTTTGGTAAAAATTTTGGACTGAAATGGCCATCAGTTAGAAATTTTCCAACCTTAGGGGGTGTCAGGTTGGAAATTTCCAACACTTGGAAAGCTTTGTGTCCTGGTCACTCCCCAATGGCCAGTCAAAAACTTCAAGTTAATTTAAGAAAATAATATTGTCCTACATTTGGTCACAATTGTCACTGGAATTGTCATCAGTTGGAAATTTTCCAACCTAAGGTTTGAAGTTTCCAACTCTATGAATGGTTGAGGCTAGTCTAGATGCTAGGATTTTGCGATTTTCTTGTTCAGATTTCAAAATTTTCGCACACCGGGCCGAACCATGGTCGGCCCGGTGTGTCCTGGTCCCTCCTCGTGGCCAATAAAAAGCTGCTAATGATTTTAAGAAAACAATATTTTATAACATTTGATTAAAATTGGTGACTGAAATGGTCATCAGTTGGAAATTTTCCAACACTATAGGAAAGCTTGAGGTCATTCTAGATACTAGGATGTTGCGATTTTCTTGTTTAGTTTTCAAAATGTTCTAGGTCCTGGTCTATTGTCCATAGTCGTGTGCATTTGTCTGCAATTTCCAGGTTCAAAATATATGAATATTATCATACCGGGTAGATAGAACCATGGTTCATAAATAGGCTATTAGGCCTGTGAACACTTAGGTTGAAGTAGGGAATGAAATTATGCAAAAACCTTTGGTCTGATTCAAGGGGTGTTTTGGTTTGATTCAAAGTGGGGGGTGCAAATGGAATTATGGAAATCCTTGTCTCTGGTCTGATTCAAGGGGGTGCAGTTGTAATTATCAAGGTGGACACCCCCAACGGAGACCCTCTAGCCACGTCCCTGGTTATACTTTCATATATCTGTGATATTAGCTTGTGATAAATGTGATATTAGGTGACCAAAACAATCTTATCATAAATTGTAATAGCTTTTTATACATTGTCACAATTCCCACAGGTTTCATATCCCGTTGCCAGGTAACAGTATATACTATAGTGTTCTGATTCGCCGCGGTGTCCATGGATGGTTGAAGTATTGACATATTTCTTCTATGTTTTAAGGTCTAACTTTCTTATAATATGATTCTTATCGTGGTATTGATGATTTGCAGTAATGCTCTAAATAATCGACTCCTTAACCACAGCAGAATTATGGGTAACTTTTCAGGATTTAGTCGGCAATATGGCTTGTTGCCATTATCGGAAAACTCTCACTGAAAAGCTATATTTTTGTAGTCTTATTCCCAGAAAATAAAATTCCCCAGTTTTGGAGTATACAGTAATGCCCGAAGTATATGATCCTTTAACCACATCACTTGTTAGTCTTTTCCTCCAATTATAACATATGGTTTTATATCTGTGGATGTTTATTATCATATGCAATCAATAATACACGTTGGCTCACATGAAACATAAATCTGTAATTTGATTTTTTTTTCTACATAGACAACAACATCCGGATAAAACTAGCAATGACAAGGGTAAGCAAAACAGATGATGGTAAGCGACCTGCATTTATGTCGTCTGGTGAACAATCCTGTTTCAGTTGACGTAACCGCTTACCATCGCACTGGTGAAGATTCGAAACAAGCCGCTGTCCTACGGGATTATAAGGCGAATCCATCAAAAACTCGATCATATCGCGGACTTCACCTTCTGCAAAACATGCATCTTCGCGTTCGAGTTTGCTGATTTCTTGTTCGCATTCTTCTGGACATTTGAAATTTCCTGGACATTTAGCTGACAAACGTGATTCAATCTCCATAGCTTTCGCGAAACCCTCAGAACTAAAAAAGCTTATGTTACAGTTACCGATCATCATCGTGGGGTTGAACTTCGGATTTATGTCTGACAGAGACTGCGACTTGAAGGATAAACAGGATGACGTGAACGGAATGTTTTCGGCTGGGTAGAAATAGATGAATCCAAAGCACATTTCTTCGAGTGTACCCCAGCCTTGGTATGTCGTCTTTCCCTCCGTAATTGTTTCAAATGTGCAAACTGTTTTTATCTCATCACCCGGATTGACAGTCATCTTTCCTTCCCCGAATCTAAAAAAAAAAACAAAGAAAAGAATAATATCCGGCACGATAATTAACTGAACCGGGGCGTGGCTATAGAGGGTGTAAATTGCTCTCATTCACAGTCATCTGATGTACGGCTTAATAATATGGGGCCATGCAAATATAACAGGATAATTATTCAAGTTTCAAAAGAAAGCCATACGCATTATATGCAAGACGAAATATCGTAGCCATACCGAACCACTTTTAAGAGGGAAAAGATCCTCAAACTGCATGATCTGTATCATCTCCAAATCGCATTATTTATGTATAATTGGAAAAATAAAACTCTCCCATCATCATTCGATAAAACATTCAAATATACACCCATATCTATAACCAGACAAGCCGTAAATTTGATGATGACAAAACCGAGAACCAATTTCTCATTAATACTACCAAAACACGCATTCCCCAATGTATGGAACTGCTTGAAAGCTTCGCACAAAAATTCTCCAAATAAGACACAATTCAAAAAGTCTATCACCAATAATCTATTATCACAGTTATAGTAATGATACCATATGTAAAATTCGAGAATGTAAATCCTGCAGAGTAACAAGTGGAAATTACAGAACTGTTATTGGCATGTCCCAACAAGTATGAGTGACCCTGGTAGCCTCACCTACAATAGGCAATTTAATAATACATATATTTTCATGCACGTGCATAATTAGCTTAGCCCTAACATTAAACACATGTTCGAAAGTAAAACTGCCCTGTTTTGTAAGAGGATTTCTCATTGATAAACCCTTCAACGCCCATCCTTGTTGTAAATACTCATTATTCACCTATGAACGCCATCTTAATTATACACATCACGTTATATTATAGGGGTGACGGCCTGCATTGGCCATGCCACACCTGCACATGTACATTTGTATACATATGTGTACAACTGATGTATTGTATAAATGTGCAAATAAAGATTCAAACATTCAAACATTCCATTGGGTTGTACATCTTGAAAAATCCAACCTTCCCTTGAACCAAACCATCCATTTGACCCCCTTCTTTTGAGTTTTAACAGTCCAGCTGCATTATATCTCAAGTTTTCCAAGGTTGGAATTTTTCAATCGATGGCCATTTCATGCAAAAAGTAGAAAAATAAGCTACTGTTGGACTAAACACAACAAATTCCCCACTAATTACTGGTTAGAATATCCAGCAATGAAAATAATTTCAACCTACATGCATGTGGTGTTAAATTTCCAACTAATGTTGTTCCGGGCATGAAATTTCCAACTTTTAAAAATATTTTGGTTGGGGCGAGACACCCCTTGTCTGAACACATTTCACGAGCGGGTTCATATATTGGATCTAACTATTTCCTGGTGTGTATATATAATGTAAACCTGGTGGTATTGCTTTGTCAAATCGAATGGGCATCTTGTATTGGTCTTAGTTCGTGTACTCACGATACTGGAGACGGGTTGTCATAGCTGTAAAACTCTTCATTCGTAATATACACCGGATCTCGGTTCTTGGGCACAAGCTGCATACTCTGTGCAATACCTGCACGAACAAGCATTATTTATTATCTCCCCATTATAATATCCACATTACATAAACAAGTATTATTTATTATCTCCCCCATTATAATATCCATATTGCACGAACAAGCATTATCTATTATCTCCCCCATTATAATATCCATATTACACGAACAAGCATTATTTATTATCTCACCATTATAATAACCACACTACACGAACAATCATTATTTATTATCTCACCATTATAATAACCACACTACACGAACAAGCATTATTTATTATCTCCCATTATAATAACGAGCATTATTATCTTCCCCACTATAATATCCACACTACACGAACAATCATTATTTATTATCTCCCCATTATAATATCCACACTACACGAACAATCATTATTTATTATTTCCCCATTATAATATCCACACTACACGAACAATCATTATTTATTATCTACCCAGTATAATATCCACACTACATGGACAAGCATTATCTATTATCTCCCCCATTATAATATTTGCATTACACGAACAAACATTATTTATTATCTCCCCATCATAATATCGACACTACACGAACAATCATTATTTATTATCTCCCCAGTATAATATCCACACTACACGAACAAGCATTTTATTTATTATCTCCCATTATAATATCCACACTACATGGACAAGCATTATCTATGATCTCCCCCATTATAATATTTGCATTACACGAACAAACATTATTTATTATCTCCCCATTATAATATCGACACTGCACGAACAATCATTATTATCTTCCCCACTTGCAGTGGGTAAATGTCTAAACAGTATAAAAGTATGTAAAACAGAACAACATAGAAGATCATGGAGAAATAGATAAACTTTGTTCTAAATTAATTGTTGATAGCTCTTCAGTAACGAAATTTTGCGTTCTAAAACTATTGGTATGTAAAACAAAAATGTTACAGTAATTTGTTAACAAACATCACTGATCGCGTAATAAGTGAAAAAAATTAAGTCTAAATATGATTTTCAGAAAAAAAGTTTCAAGGCTTTGACCTTCTCCTATGATTACCGTCAAGATTTAATCAAACTTTAGTATCTAATTGGACTTTGATCGGTAATGCCACTGTAACAGTAACTGTAATGTTCACATAACACTGGTTTCAATATAAGTGATCTCGTTATTGGAGAGGTTTTTTTTTTATTGTTTTGTTGAGAACGAAATATATAATCATTCTGATTTGTCTTACAGAATTACAAATGGGTTTTTTTGCCAAAAAATCAAGAAAATCGAGAGTTTTACAATAAAATTGTCGGCTTAAATTATTCATTTTGTAAATTTGGGCGTTCATTCGGATGATGAAGATGGTGACTATTAATTTGTAAATTGATGACGATGACGACGACGATGATGACGATGAGAATGATGATGATGATGATGATGCCGACGATCACTTGATATATGTTAATGAGGTGAATATGGTGCTGAAGCTAATGGCGATGACGATTATGATGATGATGCAATGCTATACTGATGATTACGACGATGATGATAGTACAGTGCTAATAACGACGTGGTGATGATAATGACGACTGATGACGTTCACGACGACGATCACGAGACCACGACGACGACGATGATGATGATGATGGTAGTGGTGGTGAGTATGATGATGATGGTAGTGGTGGTGAGTATGATGATGATGGTAGTGGTGGTGAGTATGAAGATGATGGTAGTGGTGGTGAGTTTGATGCTGATGGTAGTGGTGGTGAGTATGATGATGATGGTAGTGGTGGTGAGTATGATGATGATGGTGGTGATGTTGAAGTTTGGGAGGTCACTGTATATTTTGTACATAATTGCTTTTCGTTTTCTCAATATCCATTCATGTTATTAATTGGATCAGAGAATAAAACAATTCAGTGTAGACAAATTACAATTGCATTCCTGTTTTCAACAGCGACAGGAATCAGTCAGGCCATGTATATCGTGTTATACTAGTAAATGAGACTGGGTGTGACCGGCCCCTTGTCACCACAGACAGGCAAGCAATATCTTGCTATATTTTATCTTTAAAAATAAAATAGAAATTAGAAATTGTTATGAAATTGGTTTAGTCTAGGGAAGCATCTGATCGGTATAAAGGGTGACTGCTTCGACTAAGCCACCTTATAACAGTGTGATCATGCTGTGAATAGAGAACTTAAAGTGGTGTGAAACACTGCGGTAGGGTGATAACATATAAATGGAGAATAATCGTGTTCAAAGTAGTTATTTTTTACAAATATTATGTCTAAATTGACCACACACACCGTCATTCTTTTATATTAATTAAATTCATTGACTTCCGATGGCATTATCGTTTTCGTTAGTTTATCGCCGATAGAAGAGTCCCGATTCGAGTAGTAAATATTTACAATTTAGTATTGGGTGCCAGAACGTGAACGGCAACATGCATATAACATGGATGCATATTTACCAAAGCTAACGGTGTAAATAAGGTGTAACTTTTCGGTAGTTCCACATGTAACGGTGCTACTAACACTTTGCCTTAACCCTTTACCCAACAAAACGGCAAAAAACACCCAAATAAAGCTTCAACAGCCTAAAATATCTTCGGTCTGTCTCAATAACACCATACAAATATGGATATCATTGGAACCGGTTCATTGACCACATTGTGATGGTTACAGTTATGCCCTGTGCCAATGCATTCTCTTATATATGCGAGTCGACCATAGGTCGCCTCGCATATATAAGAGAATGCATTGGCCATTTTTTCTTACATTTTTTAACAATTTTTTTTTTTTTTCTTACATTTTTAAACAATTTTTATAATATTTTTCTACATTCTTTGACAATTTTATCATTTTTAATATGTGTTAAGCCAATGCATTCTCTTATATATGCGAGGCGACCTATGGTCGACTCGCATATATAAGAGAATGCATTGGCACAGGGCCATTCTGTTGGGTAAAGGGTTAAAATGCCTGTAAAATTGATTCTTGCGAGATAATTGCATGCTATTTACAGGCAAATATCGATAGTATCGCTACTAGTGGAACTACATAGTGTTTTCTAATGGTGTTCCTAGTTGGTGAATGTGCTGATGCTAGCCCGCCGTGCGAGATAGCGTCACTAAATTAACCCTCTGGGGACCTCATTCTGCAAATGACAGACACACTATATGCAGACTTGAAAGAAAATAATACAAGAGATGGACTGTCGTCCGGTGCATACCCCTTGTGGCATACCGCCTAGTGTGGGCATATCTATAACTTATGACTGCTATACTCAGACAGATGGACCCAAAAATCAGCATTTTCATATAAACAAAGATGAATAACAATAGAACAAAAAACCAAAACAAAACAGTTGAATGTGCCATTAAATGTCCTCATAGTGGTGAACATCCATACAAAATTTCATTGAGATCCGAGCATTACTGTTCAAGTTATGACCTGAACAGACATAGGATGGACCAAACAGCCAACATTTCAAGATAAACAAAGATGAATAACTATAGAATGGAAAAGCCAAACAAAACAACTCTATTGAACGTCCTCATAGTAGTGAACATCCATACAAAATTTCATTGAAATCCCAGCACAACTGTTGAAGTTACGACATGAAAAGACACCAGACGGACCAAAAAGCCAACATTTCCAGATAAACAAAGATGTATAACTCTAGAATGGAAAATCCGACCAAAAGTATGGAACCCTCTATTTATGTCCTCATAGTAGTGAACATCCATAACAAATTTCATTGAGATCCGAGCAATACTGTTCAGGTTATGACATGAACAGACGCCAGACGGACCAAAAATCCAACATGTCCAGATAAACAAAGATGAATAACTCTAGAATGGAATATCAGAACAAAACGATTGAACCCTCTATTTATTGTCCTCATAGTAGTGAACATCCATACCCAATTTCATTGAGATCCCAGCCCAACTATTGAAGTTACGGACGGACGGACGATTTCCAGATAAACAAAGATGAATAACTCTAGAATGGAAAATCCAAACAAAACGATGGAACCCTCTATTTAATGTCCTCATAGTAATGAACATCCATACCTAATTTCATTGAGATCCGAGCACCACTGTTCGAGTTATGACGTGAACAGACATCGGACGGACGCATGGACGCACTGACGGACAGGTGCAAGACAGTATACCCCCATTAAAAAAGGAGTATAAAAATGATCATTACCCAGATAGTGCATGTGGTTGAGGGCGTAAGTGAGGTGGATTGGTCCACTGAGTAGTCTCGCTGTATCCGACGATCGACATACGGCCTCTGCCTCTTCACGTGACCGGTGCGGCGGAATCTCCAAGTATACCTGTCCGACTGTGAATGAGCTCATGTTATTTGGTCGCAGATTTGGTGTGTAGTACAGCGTGAATCCAGTAGAATCTGTTAGACCCTCCTCCAAAAACACATTCGTCCAATGGAACTGTAAAAAATCATATTGTATGACAGCATTGCGTATGCATCTCAACTAAAGATGATCTATCTCGTCTTGGCCACATTACAACAACAACAACATATTTTGTTATAATCCATAGTTAATTCAAGAATACACATAGCTATTTTGTGAATAAAATACAGATCGGGTTGGGTATGTTATTTGCATACAAAGGCATAGTAAAGTGGTTTGTTACGATCGTGATGAAATCTATCTAAATGCAATTTGCCGCGATTGAGGGTGCCAACAAGCTGGTAGGCTTTTGGTACGCTACACAGGTTTTTGCGCGTGTTTCAGTTCTAAAAATAGCCCATAAAACTGTCCCCACGGATGTGATAATACATTATAAATAAAATTTATATTAATTGATATAAACTTTTTCCGGATAGGTGTCCTCGATTCATATCTATTAGTTTATACCGCGGAATCAATATAAAAAGTTTCTGGGAATTGATAGACCATCTTTAATATTGTAGTAATTATTACTTTTCATACAAATCGTCGTAAACAGAAGCTGTGGCTTACACATGAAGGTCTTGGTTCCCTGTTATCTCGACCCTATTTACATAAATGGAGGGTGATCGGACAGGAACTGATTTGCATTTTCATCTTTGTAAAGATGCCATATCCGATTTGATGCTACATAATTAACCCTTTCTATCATAAATGGATTCCCCCAGTCAGTTAAATAGTGTACATCGGAATGGACTATTATTGATTTAAAGCGATGCTAAAGCGATAAAAGCAGACGACAGATAAAATAAAAGTTCAGAATGATGGTTATTTATTGAGGGAAATATTTAGATAATAAGTTCAACATACGACATATAGTGCACATTCCTGCAGGTTTTTCATTCACCAAATCAGAAAGCTTCTAAATGCGGATAAAAATTGGGTTCCCGCCATAAAATATTCAAGTGTGCATGCCCCAGCAATTGTTCATACCTGAACATCGAACGCAATTAACGCGGTCATAATAGTTACATACTGCAACTATAAGACATCCATCGAATACACACCCCACGAAAACCCGAAATGTGTTGTCCTGCGATATATCCCATTGCTATAGCTCAATTTTACACGGCCAGATTAGCCTTTCTACAATATCCTAAAACAGTAAGCTTCCCAAATCATCGGAATAGTCAATAGAACTTTCACGAACTTGGACATTCCAACTACAGCTTTTACCGGACTCGGGGTCGCAGTACAACTTTAACGCGTCCCAAAATAACCGGAAAAAAACAATTATCTATTTATAAAATCCCCATAGGTCCACAGATTTCAAAAATTTACCCAACAGTATACACCGGTGGCGTTAATAACTGGCTATATATCACCAGATGACTGATGAATGCAGCACATACTCAGGTTGTTGATCCGTCCCGTAAACATTACTATTTACATTTCGTCATAAAAGCCATATTGCGTCGAGAGGCTTAAAGTATAGTAGCACACCCACTGTCGGATACCTGTTTAGGTTCGGACATTCCAAGATGGCGGCGCCCACTAAAGCAGATAAACGGTAAGTGTATATATTGTCTCCAAGCAGCAATCAACGACATCTTTCGGTGATACACCATGAAACAGTTATGTAGGAATTTGTATGCCCAACACATACGTAACACGCATTTCGCATGACAGGCATGTGAATTGTTGTACTTGGCGTGTCAAGACGTCATAATTTTTCGAAATTTTATCGAGGCGGCGAAATGTTCGCTTTTTCGTATTTTTCTGGCCCTGGGCTCATGCATCCGCAAATTTATGTATTGTTGTGGGTAGATTAGGTCACCACACATCTGCGGAATGCAAAACCGACAATATTTTTATTGTCTAACTCCGAAAAACGACCTTTGAAAATTTCAAAATGTTCAGATTCGGATTCGCAACATTCGCGATGATTTTGTTCAGGTTCAGACACAATTTTCGTTCAGGTTCGGACAAATTTGGTTCAGGTTCGGACAATTTTAGTTCAGGTTCGGACGCATGAAAACCTTACCTATAAATGACATGCCGGAGTGCAGTCGCGATCTTATTGTGCGTGTTATTAACGAGCATGCATTGTTAATTTGTTTTATCTAAATATGTCAGCTGAAATTTCTAAATATAGGTGGTAAATTCTCCGAATTAATGGGATAAAAGCCACAGTTGAATATTCTCGAGCAATGTCTACTATAAACCAGCTAGTGGGAATTATTACATTTTACATATGAGCAACGGTGGTATTATTACTTATCTTCTGAAATATCGGGGGTACATGGATATTTAATACATGGTTCTCGATTTTGAACCCCGATGCGGAGCCAAGGGGTTTCAAAAAGAGACACACGTGTATTAAATCTCCTAGTATCCCACGATGTTGGTGGAGCTAACGATTTTGTCCCACATCAATAGCTACCATGTGGTATGCTTTTTTATAGGTTATCAGATAAATTCACACCAATCAGCACCAATAAGAACAAGAAAACTAAGATGCATGCATCAGGTCGGCCGTGAACTATCTACCATAGAATTGTTGTAGCTATCGATTATACATTTTGGAACACCTGTCTGTATGTATGTGTGTATGCATGAATGCATGTGTGTATGTATTATAGACTCTAACACTGCTCGACTGATCCGACTCGGATTTGGTATTTAACGTGTCAACTTGACCTCGCTCATAGGCATGTTTCTGGACCTTGACCGATCCGACTAAAAATTTGTGTGTAGGACTACTTCGATCCCGGGAGCAATATGGACGGGTCCAATTTCACGTGGGACCATGTTCTCGAACGTGCTGATGTAGGCATGTTTCTGGACTAATTGAACAATAGTTTGGCCAGACGCTGTATATACTGGGTACTGTCCAGATGGAGGCGATCACAAAAAAAAAATCCCTAAATAGCCCGAACGAAGTCGAGTACATCAGCTAGTTTAATATATATTTTGGACATTTGTCTGTCTGTTTGTCTGTTAGCTATGGCCGGGAAAACTGCCGGACAGATTGGACGAAATTTGATACCTAGGGGAAATTATTTCCAGGGAGTATTTTGGACGGGTCAAATCTTGATCCCGACCTGACTTTGACATTCAAAAAGATCAATTCAAGGTCAAATCTGGTAAAACGGAAGTATTTCAACGAAATATAATACCTACTGTTACTTTTGTCCCAGGAGTGTTTCGGGTGGGTCAAATTATGACCCTGACCTGATCTTGACATTCAAAATCGTCAATTCAAGGTCAAATCGGGTAAAGCCGGGCGGATTTCGACGGGTACTTTTGTCGTGACTTTTGTCCGGGGAGTGTTTTGGACGGGTCAAATCGTGACCCGACATGACGTTCACCTTTAAAATGGTCAATTCAAGGTTAAATCGCGCAATTCTCCGAAAATCAGAGGGGAACATCCCGGACGAAGTAGGGTCCACCAGCTACTATTATATATTTCTAGATTTAGTTACAAACTAAATACCTGTATATTGTACAAAGAAATGTTTGACAAATATATCTGTATCAATATTACCATACGGGTCATTAAAATAGATACGACGAAACAAATTTTGAAGGGTGCATGGTATCAGGTAAATTTTTATATTTCAAATGATGACAGGAATGCGGAAAGTTGAAGTACCTACGTAATACTGGCTATCCGAATGAAGAGATATACATGTATATAAAAACCAAAATAGAAGATAACTGCTGGCGACAATGTTTTCCAAAAAAATTCAAAGCATTCGATAGCTCCCATCTAGTTGTCAGCCCGAAGATCAATATAAAGTGTGGTGACTATCAGATGAGGGATATGACTGTACAGTTGCTAAACAATTCAGTCACGCAAAAGAGGATCAAACAGTAAGATACCAAATTGCTGCCTGTGGTAATGTTTTTTAACGAAATTCGGGAAAATTAGATTACTCTCACCCTGGTTATCCAGAAGATCATTGTGGAATCTGGTGACGATCGGACAAGGGGTGTCGTCTGTAGGATCAACCAAATTATTTAGCCATAAAAATAGTAAAATTCAAGATCACCGCTGGCAGTGATGTCTTCACAAGGACAGCTTGAGAACAAAACATGGCTCACATCTAGCGGTGACCCAAACTATCCACATGAGAAAAAGTTCTCCAATAAAAGCTGGCTGCAGGGTGCGCCAATTGATTCAAATTCGAAATTTAACAGGGTGTACTGCTTGTGGCCATGTTTTCCCCGCAAATTTGATAGACTGATGGACAAAACCACTGAATCCGTTGAATCAATATACATGTATACATGGATTAATTTATATGCATTGTTATACACAGTACTGGTATATAAAGGTACTGAAAATAACAATATTACTAGTATACACAAAATAAACCATATATCATGGCTATGGGTTCTAATATCCGAATATGACAGCTGATAACTTGGTGTGAATTGAAGAGTGGTGGTGTCTCAAGCATATCTAACCCTCCACGTTAGAAACATGCCATTAAATGTCATAAGTATAATCTAGCTTGAGGACAGAAGTTATCCATAAAAAACCCCTTAATTCAACCAGGTCCTCGCGCGATGTATGGTCGATCACATGATGATCTAGGGGGGATTAGAATTGTTGTATAAAAACAGCACTGCATGTAAATATAAAATAAAATAGTGCTACATCTTATTACATATTATTGCCATATATAATCAGTGACTATACAGACAGTCTGACAAAATAAAGTTTCAGTGACACTCTATCCGAAGAGGGGAATAATTCCATCTGTTACAGTCAATGGAGTAATTATGAATCTGGAAAGGTGAAATTTCTAAGTAATACTAGATATCGACATGACGCGATAACATATAACGTAAATGCAATATGGCCGCTGGCGACCATTTTTTCCTATAAAATTAAAAAAATATTTGATAGCTCTCATCTGATAGATCAATATCAAGATAAATATGAAGTTTGGTGATGATCGGATGAGTGAAGTGGACTGTGCTAAACGGTTTAGTAATGCTTAAAAAGATTTTTACCTTAATATTTTTATGTTCACTTTATAAACTTCACTGAGTCATCTTTTGTCATGTATTGAGTTTGATATCTTTTGTTAACAGTTTATAAATCATGTATGTCTCATGTTTGTTATTTTAATTTATGTGTTTATTTTTTATCATTAAATAAAGTTGCATTCCTTAAAAAGATTCTTACCTCAATGTTTTTATGTTCACTTTATAAACTCCACTGAGTCATCTTTGTCATGTATTGAATTTGATATCTTTTGTTAACAGTTTATAAATTATGTATGTCTCGTGTTCGTTATTATATTATATACACTTTATAGTGTGTTTCAGAACGAAAAAAAAATGAATAAAATCAACAAATTTGTAAATTTAAAAACAATTCAAACGTTGTTGTATTCCATGTCCCAGCCCGGACATATACACCAAATTTCAATAATATTCATTGAGAAACAACGGGCCAAACGCCATATAACACCCCGTACGCATCTTTTATTCCGAGTTGGCCTTTTATTCCGAGTTGGCACGCGTCGATTGGGGCGAGTTAGCCCTGGGCGAGTACGCCGATTCCGACACCTTTTCTATTTGCAGCAGGTATACGTTTACGCGTAATTTAATTTACAAAGTTCCCCAATTGGTATCGTAAATAGAGCGACCTTATTTGACAGAGAATGCCTCTGTTATTGATTATAAAGTTGCTATACATTAAAAACGACAATTCACATGCTCGTTCAAGCGCAGTAGTCTATTTTCCCCATGTTAAAGGACATCCACAAATACTAAATAACGCTAACCTACTGCCGAATGTTTTACACGACAACTGTTAACATATTTGGGCTGAATTCATCTGACGCGGTATTATTCCTCAAAATAAACAACAAAACCATCGTTACTTGGAAATGTAGTTTGGGCTAACATTTACATAAATCCTCCACATCATTATTCCGACACACACGTCAGATGAAAAACACACATGAAGTAACCGGCCAAATTGGCCGAAATAATTCAGTAGCAGACCTATCGATCCTGTTTTAGGTGACGTCAATTAAGCTCAGCGCGCTAGAACAATGTCACGATTGGTGAAACTGCTAGTTCAAGGGTAATTCATAACCACGATGTTTCACGTGCTTTTATACGCCCACTGTCAAGAGTTACGGGGACATGGTGCATTATTTAAATGGCGTTGTTGTCAATCAGATTGTTAGTTACAATCGGGTGTGGGGACAAGCGTTGTTTGTTATATGTTTCCCTATGAAATAGCTGTAATTTTAAATGACATACAATGCGCTCTCTTTCGTCAGGACCTTGGCATGGATAATATTTTTCAAACGTTATCTCCCTGTAGATACTTCTGTTTAAAATTCCGCGGAAGACTGAAAATAGTTTATTATTGCGATAAGTTCTAAAGTAAAACAAATGATCCCGTTTTATTACGTATTCAGTTATTTGTTAATTGGGTTTCTGCGTGTAATATTTAACCATTGTGTAGGCACTATTTATTCTCTTAAGCTCATGAAGGAAATTTTCCACCAAAATTTAGAGATGCTTAATTTGCCAACGGAACAGCTGATATTGTTTGCATAAGTTTCGCTACTTCGGCGTCTAAATTCTTGTTTCGATAAACAAATACTTGTAGTTTTGCAGAATTGCTTACCATAAGCATAACATAAAGAGAACACATATGGTTTCTCGAATAATATATTCCTGAAATATCGCCGCTCGTGATGATTCGCATATTGCAGGTATTATTCGGCAAACCATAGGTATTCTCTATGTTCGCATAAAACGCAACATGTTCGGGCTCTAATTAATAGTCCTGCATAATAGTCGTGTGACAAATGGTTAACTTGTAACTGGATTCAACATTTAGAAATGAACAAAACACATAAGGCTTATATTGAAAAGAATATGTTTCGTGTGAATACCCAAATATATCATCCAATTATTGATACAAAACATGGTATATATTGTCTATCTATCAGCAAGTATTTGTGGCCAAATTGTGGGAACAGCAATATAATCACATTCATCGTATAAGCAGTCTAACAAAATAGAGTTACTGTTCGTGGCTCGTTTCTGCGCTTTATGTCTGGGAATATATTGTTAATAGAGAGTGGGGGGTAAATACATCATTACACGGCTTGTTGAGGGGGGATCGCCTCGGGGGATATGAGCCTCTACCGGGGCATACCACACAGTATCCCCTTCAAAAAGCCGTGTAACTTATATTATGGACAGTTATCTGTTCATCTACGTGCGGCGACCTTCGTGGCGTCGTATGTGGATGTGGAGGGGAATCACGTGATCGCATACATCTCACACGCATAAAATAAGAAAGTCCGCCCAAATTATTCACGAGTGGGCTAAAACCATGCCTCATGTTCCCCATTTATCGTTCCTTTTACGAATGGAAGATAACCAAATGCACAAAAACGCAATAAGGACGCGACTGTACATCGGCGTGTCATTTTTATGCGAAGTTTTTGATGCGTCCGAACCTGAACCAAATTTGTCCGAACCTGAACGAAAATTGTGTCTGAACCTGAACAAAATCATCGCGAATGTTGCGAATCCGAACCTGAACATTTTGAAATTTTCAAAGGTCGTTTTTCGGAGTTAGACAATAAAAATATCGCCGGTTTTGCATTCCGAAGATGTGTGGTGATCTAATCTACCCACAACAATACATAAATTTGCGGATGCATGAGCCCAGGGCCAGAAAAATACGAAAAAGCGAACATTTCGCCGCCTCGATAAAATTTCGAAAAATTATGACGACTTGACACGCCAAATACAACAATTCACATGCCTGTCATGCGAAAGCCGTGTTACGTATGTGTTGGGCATACAAATTCCTACATAACTGTTTCAAGGTGTATCACCGAAAGATGTCGTTGATTGCTGCTTGGAGACAATATATACACTTACCGTTTATCTGCTTTAGTGGGCGCCGCCATCTTGGAATGTCCGAACCTAAACGGGTATCCGACAGTGACACCAGCGGGTCCACATTTGCACCGAGCGCCCACGAGTGCGTTGAGCACAAGTCTGAGTTTAGTGCAGCTGTCATTTGCAGAATAATGTCCCCAGAGGGGGATTTAGTGACGCTATCCCGCATAGTGGGCTAGCATCACCAAATTCACCCTCTGGGGACCTCATTCTGCATGGCCTCATCTGCTATGGGAGACATAGACTCAGAAAGAAATTACCAAATGGTTAATATTGTGATGTACACCAATTGGGCACCTCGATTATGCAATGTGTCGTCTGCCAATTTGGGGATACAAAGAAACTAAACTAAAACAGAAATAGAATGTAAGTTTCTATAGAAATTTGATAATAAAGAAACAGAGAAGATGAGTTATGCTAGGATAGCGTCACTAAATTCATCCTCTGGGGACCTCATATCATAATCATCCCAGTGTCACATAACGCAATTTTTGATGCATAAATGGGAACTGTTCTTATGGGGCGAGGGATTTTCTGTCACTTGGTCTACGCTCGCGTCTATATATACAAATGCTGTTCAGAGTCCTCGTAAATAAAACACTTTCCTTCTAAAATTGCTACAGATCATCAATAAAACCGTATATTTATTAGAAATAATTTTCATGTTCAAACAGGTTCAAACGGACGTTCTGGCAGATAAAGATGGATAACTCTAAAATTACAATACGGTAATACCTATACATCTGTTCGTGTACATCAGACACACAAAGAACTTTCTCCATATAATGCGAAATCGCGTATATGAGAATAACGGAATGCGGTCATAACGTGCAATCAGGACAATACACGCCCATATCCTCAAGAATATTGCAAATTTTCTTAGTCATATGTCGATATCACTTAAAGGTACTCAATCCGATAAGACGATCCCCATATCATCAAGTTGAACCAACAACATTTCTTCAAAATACGCTTTAGTTATCAGAATCGATTAATTACAACAAAATAATGCTAACCATGCATGCGCTGTCAACTATAAAATTTCCCATTTGGTGAATATTTTCCAGGCGGAAAAAGTACATATCTCGAGAAATAATAGATTTCAAACATCGATATCACATCACTTTGAGCTTTGATGAGTGAGTTCCCCGACTCGAATGAAATATTTGTTATCTCCGAAGCCAAAGAAATAGTAATTTAGATGTGTTTAATCGGATAATGCATCATGAATATCAGACTTATTAAAGCTCACATTTATGTCAGAACACTTGATATATCATTTTGCTCATTGAATGCTAAACTGCCTCCGCATTTTAGTTTTGTATATACCTGTATCATTATTTTCTTGTATCCACTGCGTCCGAGTAGAAATCCGGCTTGCTGGCTATGACATTCTCCTGGCATTCCGACTGTCCATATTCCTAAGGCCACCTCACAGTTTTGAACGCCAGTAAAACATTGGAATGGCTCAGTTGTGGTGTTCACTGAATTAACAACATATTCACTGGTATTAAGCTATCACATATAATAGGATTATTCGGATATTGGATGTATGGTCGCTAACATAGATTAATACTAATGCTGCATGTGATTCATCTCAACCGGCAAAATAAATCGCTGCTGGATAACAAATTTCATGGTGTTAGTCAATTCGTTGCCCAACTTGTTCCCTCAGAATACTTCAAATCATACCAAACTGTGTGACTATTTCGGTCAGGATTCTCCCGTGCAGGTTTATTTTATATATATACCGTTCAAAGGTAACCATATTATTCATTTGGAGGAGCGTTCAGGATATATAGATGATAGGTACAATTTTTGGTTGGATATGGGAATTATCTCATGAGTGATGACCAAAAAATGAATTTTCACGAGTGGCTCGTCACGAATGAGATAATTACCATATCCAACCAAAAAATGTAGATGTTCTGTTTATTATATGCCCCGCTCAGTTGGCCTATGACTCAACTCGAAAGAAGAGTACAAAATGCAAATGTATTTACACAAGCACAGCTATCGTAATGAGCTTGAGCATATAAAAAATAGTTCCATTTTTCAGACAGATTGGTTGAGGGATAAAGGGGCTAACGTCATAGTATTTTTAACAAAACAATTTAATTGATTACATATTACATTTTTGTTCAATGCTAGTTGAATGTGGCGAAGCGATGTTAACCCATCTAGTACCGAATCACTTAATTTTAACGCGGATGGATACGAGTGAGATATCGATATTTCGCTAGAGGATAACGGTTCTTATCTTATGCAAAATACTACTATTTGATAGCTTAGCATATACTAATTAAGCAGCTGACCACATATACAAAAACAAATAATACAAGAGCAGAAGGATTCAATATTCATATCCATTGGTGGGAAATATTCAGATAATAAGTTCAATAAACGACCACTACTCGTCGATGAGTGTTTAGTAAAGAAAGGGTTAAGAATGCATAATTTCATTAGCAATGAATACTTTATTTTAAAAAATAGACTGCCACTTAGAATTGGCTGGAGACACGGATGACATACAGTAATGCTCTAAGTAATCGACCCCTTGTTGCCATTCATTGGAAAGCTCTCGGGGGAGAGCTTTCATATGAATGGCAACACGCCATATTTGCGACTAAATCCTGAAAAGTTACCCATAATTCTGCTGTGGTTAAGGTGTCGATTACTTAGAGCATTACTGTAGATGTATATATGTTATCTCGCGGTGATGCAGTTTAGTGACAAGTGGTCGTCGTAATTGCTACAGTAATGCCTTAATCGACTCCATAACCACAGCAGAATTATGGGTAACTTTTCAGGATTCAGTCGGAAATATGGCTTCTTGCCATTCATCGGAAAGCTCTCCCCGAGAGCTTTCCGATGAATGGCAACAAGCCATTTTTCCGACTAAATCCTGAAAAATTACCCATAAATCTGCTGTGGTTATGGAGTCGATTACTTAGGGCATTACTGTATGCCATAGTTAGGTGTGTCGCCCATCGATTTAGAGTGTATAGAAGTCCAAAGAACCACGTCCGTTTAAAACTTCACACGATCAGACCTCAAATTAAACATCTTGCTAATTATAATTACCGTTTGTCGCCTTCTGGTATTATGTTACGAGTTGTTAGGGTACGAAATGTCGGTGGTACGAAATGATAACACGAGGTTTCATTCCCGGTCGTCCAAGTGGACACCCCTTAACGAATGCAGTGTGTCGGTCAAAACGCCATACACAATATTTTTTAATCGATTTTATGTGTTCCTAATGAAACTAACAAGGAATTGTATCGGTGGAGGGAAAGTCTAAGTGCACTAAGGTAAATATAGCAGTGAGTTCATTGGCTGGAAGAATGACAAATTGTGCTCGACGAAAACAACGACAAAGAGTAACTGGCAACTCCCCCAGATAGCGATATGGGATACAAAGTCAGCTATGACTTCATCGGAAATAGAACCAATATCGCCAGCGCCACTGTGTGGGAACTGTTACATCGGAAATCGTTCTATCACCGATTTGTGATGGTTCTTGACTAATTTGTGACGGTTCCTGATGATCCAAATTATACATTTTCGCGAGTTTTTGACAGTTAAAACGCAAATTTTGAGCCATCTAGGTGATAATTCGATTAGTTCTTCCATTCCCCTCATAATCACCCCCGTGTACGTGGTATCGCCAAACCCGAGGGTATCGCCAAAACCGAGAAAATGGGAAAGTCATTTTCACGTATATGATATGGGGATATATTTGTTTCTCATCGTAAAACAGACAAAGGAAAAACGCATGTGTATGTCCACATGAAGCAGGGGTATAATCCACCCGCTGTCAATCAGTTTTCCCAGATAAAACCATTTAATATTTTTTGGCGAATTTTTTCAATAGTGTTTTTGCTTTTGCTCACTCAAATTTTCGAGAACATCCACCCACTAGTATAGTTCCTGGACTTCCACGCTGCCAAAACGAATGCCGGTATATAGTTGAATCTGTCAATGAAGCATAGGATTGAACAGAATTTAAAAAATCAGTGTCGTTTTCAATATCCGCGCGATATGGATAGACCACTGTCGGCCCAGAAAGATGTTAACGCCGCAGATGAAGATGCATCACCAAACGCCGATCATCTGTGCAGTAAATATGCGTATCACTTAAGGAGTTTTGATGAGTTTTCGAGTGTTTTTATGTGTATCTGAGACTGATCAATTGGACTGCGAATGTCATCTGAAATATGAATCCATAACATATTCGAAATAGTGTGTACATATCTATTATGAATGTATTTCAATTGAAATTAATTGAACATCCATCTCAGCATTCAGATTTGCGATCTCAATAGGTGAATGAATGATAACGCGATGCCTTGATCACACGCACGTGAATGCTGTCGTTCGTATGCATGCATCTAACCGGATATTCGTTTAGTATTAACATGCTTGGAATTTGTATATAGACCACACATGCAGGACGTCACGCTACGACGTATCAACGATTTGTTATAATCATGTTTATTTTACAGATTTCCGAGTTTCCGAGTAGACCGTTAATGAAAACCGAATCATCTTATCGAATATACATATATCGTATAGCTTACTAAATCTGCGAACAATACGAATTGAAAGTCATCGTGACGCTGAACATCCATAACAATTTTGGTTAGAACCATAAACCAAACTCAGAAATGCTTGCGCATACGGAGACCCTGATAAGATAAGATTCATTTCGGTTAAACATACATATCAATTGCAGTATATGAAACCTATATGATAACATAGTGAAGTCTTGTGTAAATATTATGCCCACTAAATATGTGGTCCTAGGGCTAAATTAGAAAAGTTATAAACTATTGTGTAATTTACCTGTGTACATAACAATCATAACAGTATAAATATGTTCCACGGTAAAGTCTATTGTGGATTGTTGGGTATATTCCCACAACCTAAAAACTGACTATGACTGGAGCACGCAGGAGGCGCTATTTATACTCTCCGCGCCAACGCAGAGAACGTTTTGCAAACTTATTGAGACCGTACTAGCAACACAATGACAGCGACTTGGACGCATTAGGACGTTTATAGCTTAGATGAAGCACAGTGCGAGCGCGTGAGACATGACATAGTAGAAACGCAATGGGTCGTAATAAGAGCGCAATAAAAAAGTAATAAGCGGCATAGTTTTCCGCGCTCCTCCTGCGTGTTACTCATATTTTGGTGTTTTTTTCAGCGCAATGCAAGCGCCGGCCTGATCGCAGCGGAGTGTGGCAGGGGTTTTAAGCTTACTGGAGTCGCAGAGGACAAGATTGGTTTCTTACTGCGACCATGAGTAGCTTGTATGTGTCCTTGCTACGTCATCGGGACGCTCACGTCGCTGGCATTTCGCTGCCACGGCGACAGTACTGCGACCTGGTCATAACGCCGACCCTCTGCGCTTGTTTTGTGCATGCGCAAAACAAGCGCGGCGCTCTGGAACTCAGTGGCGACCATGGGGATCATCTCCCGTCCTATAGCCAGTGTCAACTGCGTCACCAATCTGTTCTTGGATACCTTAATGCGTTTAGCTTGGCGCTTTGATAATTTTTCAGCGCAATGCAAGCGCCGGCCTGATCGCAGCGGAGTGTGACAGGGGTTTAATGTAAAAAGATTATGTGCTTATTGCTTGGTTGTTTTATTTGTTGAGTCGTTCCTTGTTTACGTATTATATAGTTTTTTTGTTCTTATTAAATAACATTTGATATTTTAATTTGATTTATTTCATTATTTTTACTATGGGATCAAAATGGTTGGAAAATAAAAATTGTAATCAGATGTAATCGAAAAGTAATCAGTTACATTTTACTAAAGTAATTGTAATCGTAATCAATTACATTTGAAAAAAATGTATTCAATAATCGTAATCATGTAAATCAAAAGTAATTGTAATCGTAATCGATTACATTGGCATGTAATCGCCCCAACCCTGGCTAGAATTGAACACATATCGCACATGGAACTTTCAACCACAGACCTTCATTTATCAAATAAAGTCACTTGGTGGTTTGCGCTCCAAAATACGCGTAATAATAGTCGCTTTTTAAGTTTTCCCGATATAGAAATAGCTCGATAAAGACAGAAAGACACATTTGATTCATGAAAAATACAATTTTGAACCCGATGTTTGCACGACATGGAACAGAAAAGAGCGTTCCGTGTTAGTCTATTCTTGATATGGTAGAAATAAAGAGTCTTTGTTTCACTTCTGTTCGAAAAAAAACAGCAGAAATAGGGTTCTGACCACAGTATGTATATATACTTATCAACATTTCTTGTATTTGCAACCAATCTTATACATCCTTAGAAGTTACTTAGACAAACTTTGGAAGCTCGAATGAGCAATGTCCATTTAAATTAACAGAATATCACGACAGTAGATGTCTAATTTCATTGGGTCAATTATGCGGGCGTGCACGATTATATATGATCCTATACCCAACATGACTTTCAATATGTTGTATCTGCCACTCGAAGTGAAGGTAATGCCACTTAATCTTCTGTTATAGTAGATAGCTATACTCTTATTTCGTAATACGCGTGTTGGATTATGTAGGTAACATCCGCTGCAACCATTATCGGGTTTAAAACCTTTGTTACACACAACTAAATGATCCCAAAGTGCAGATATCGTTCGAATAAATATCATGTAAAGAACCTTGGAATAGAACCGTAACACTCAAAAAAGTTGTGATTATATAGGCGGCTAATGCTCCAAATTACCGACACACATCGGGATAATTCCTCAGCTATTTTACAAAAGAATAACACAGGTACAATTTATACTCAGTGTTCGTCTTCAGAATGCGTTTAACAGTCGGTATGCTACCGAAAACAAAGAAATTACGTTTACAAGGCTCAGTTTCAGTGATTACATGTTGATAATTACACGTTAACTCGCTATATCTGAGTTCATTGTGATCTAAATTTCAGGTTTCGGTAAAACAGCACTTATGCAGCCTATGTTCGTTCAAGAAAGTTTAATGTATTTAAGATATATATATATAATTATGCGTGATTTTGTCCCGAAAATGATAATTTTTAATCATAAGAAACCGTAACAATCAGTCAAGAACCATCACAATACCGGTGATAGAGCGACTTCCGATGTAACAGTTCCTACACAGTGATTGTAAGATAAGAAATTTGTAACTGTTGAACATTTTGACCAATGTTGGGGATATACACCAATTAAGCACCCCCTCCCTAAATCCCCCCACAACCCCACTCACGTCATAACCTATCAATGATTTAGTTGAACGTGATTTCATAAGATATATTCATGCCTGGGCGACAAACATGTGTAAATGTCCCTCAGGCGGACTTCAGATGAGGAAATATGATGTCGCTGGCATTGAAATATTCTCACACCTATGGATCTTTCAATAATCCCCAGATTAAGTAAATGAATATAACATCTCATATTCTCCTGAGAGTATATTTATATTACCATTGGTCATTTATATAGGCGGGCATGGTTATGATACTATACTCATCGGGACATTCAATATTTTATTTCTGCCAATGAATGTCACTTAATAACCCGTATTAGGTATGTATTGTGTTATTTCTTAATATACCTGTCCTATTATGGAAATTACATATTAAGCTACAGTCATTATCTGGTTTAAAATGTCAGATACACGAGACTATTTTCGGACCAAAGTGCAGAAATCGTTGGAATAAATCTCATGTACAGAAGCGTCACAGCCATGATTGGTTTGAAATAGAACCGTAACACGCACCCGTGTTGATTACGAGGCCACAGCTCCCAATTATCAACCCCTATCGGGATACTTTCTCGGCTATTTTACAGAAGAATAACACGGGTATACTTTATATATAGTCATGTTTGTCTTCAGAATGCATTTCATATTTTATACGCCACGAAAAACAAAGAAATTGCGTCCACGTGGCTTGATTTTCAGTGATAACATGTTGATATTTACGCGTTAACTCGCCAATATCGAGTAAATTATGGTCTAGAGTTCAGGTTTCGATAACACGGCACTTCTGCAGCCTCTGTTCATTCAGGAAAGTATAATATATTCAAGATATCTAACATTATACGTGATTTTGTCACAAAAATGATTATTTTCAATCAGAAGGAACCGTAACAAATCAGGCAAGAACCATCACAATACCGGCGATAGAACGACTTCCGATGTTACAGTTCCTACACATTGGCCAGCGCTGGAGACTGGCGAGCAAGTCGGTCTGGAGCCCCTGAACCGACTGAGCCACCTAGGTCATCTCAACTACATTGGAACGATGATGATTATGATGGAGTTGTCGTTTAACTAACGGAGGGGTTTACATCAAGACATATTGTTCTTTCTTCAGTTTGACCTGGCCTTCAAGTCTGCAAATAGTGTGTCTGTCATTTGCAGAATGAGGTTACCAGAGGGTGAAATTAGTGACGCTACCTCGCACAGTTGTCGTTTATTCAGCGGAGGGGTATGCATCGAGATAAGGCGCAATGCGGGCTAGCGTCACCAAATTCACCCTCTGGGAGCCTCATTCTGCTTAGGCCTCAACTGCTATGAGAGACCGAGGATCAGACTGACGTTCCCCAGTTGAAGTTGGTGATATTCACAAATTAGTCCCCTCGATTATGCATTTATATTCTGCAAATTAGGAAATATAGAATCTAGAAAAATGTAAAAAAAAACAATGTTAATTTGTAACTATAGATACTGCCAGTTGATGAGCCTAAGCAGAATGAGGTTCACAGAGGGTTAATTTTGTGATGCTATCCCGCTGTGCGGGATAGCATCACTAAATTCACCCTCTGTGGACTTCATTTTGCAAATGACACACACACTATTTGCAGCCTTGCAGACCTTTCGTTACTAAGCAAAACTATACTCACCACTATCCTTACATCCCACGGCGGCAATATGGTGCATCACTCTCGAGTTATTTATAGCTGGCTGCGTGGCAATCAAATGGTAATCAGCCTGATCGTCGAAGTCATATACCATACATATGTATGTCGTAGGCTCGGCAGGAATATTGGTGTGTGGAAATCGGAAAGTTGTGCTCAGCACATCTGAAATTACGAGATAAATTGCATACCCAATTTCGACCGACCAGCAGCTGACAGTACTAATAATGATAATATACATGGAGGTTTAGAAATCCATCCAGCCCTGGGTACACACACTGGTTAAATATCAATATTATATCTCACGTGACTTTCTCGCATTCTGATTGGCTGCACACTGCTATACTATTTTACGATAGTACCCCAGTAGGATTCCTACATGCCTACTATTCGGTAGATCATTAGATTTATTGGTGAATTGTAATGATGTTTCAAATGTCCTATCATAGCTATCCAACGTATTTAATATTTTGTCCGTTTAGTTGGCAAGCGGCCAGTCCTAATTTTGTAATGACAGTGGACGTTATTTATAATTTCCTTTTCCGCTTTAATCGATGATAAGCAAGTTATCTTCTAAAATTTCGCCAAAATGTCTTTGCTAATGACATATTTATAGAAATAAATGCACGAATCACGAAGAGATGCTGTTAAATGTAACTAATAACATAGTTATGCTCCCCTACCAACGCCAAAAGATTGCCGCAAATTGTAAAATCTGAGACCGATTTCCAAAATTCAAGGTAAATAAAAATTTGACAAAATCAGACACAGCAATTGCGTGAGAATTTGCACCAATGTTCGATATAATATAATAAATAATGAATGACTTGTCGTTGACTATGCCAAAATAGTGGTCCTCGAGGAGGAACATACCACTCGCCTGCGGCTCGTGGACTATTCCTCTCGAGGACCACTATTTTGGCATAGTCAACTCCAAGCCATTCATTATCTATATAATAATATACGTGTACTTATTGTATAGCAAAAAGATAGTTAAAGGCACGAATTGTCTTGGTTGTCGGCTATTATTTAGAAATGAAAGTTACCAAATTATGAAAATTTCATCAAGAGTATACTAATTATATAGTATCATGATAGTATGACTATGCTATATTATCAACAAAACACACTTTCTGTGAGCCGAGCGTTTGTTTATACACAGCACGTAAAGAGTTTGAGATAAGCAAAGCACTGAACATCGTGCAATCTTTTGGGAGAGTGATACACGGTGTCCCATTCAACACCGAAATTTTAGTGGCGAGGATTAGCGAGCGCTATATATATGCCAGTATGTTATAAATAACATGGCGTCAGTTTTTATCCAATGTTCACTAAGTTGGATATCCCCGGTGTTGAGTGTTTTACTTATCGCACATGCTTTACGTACTGTACTATAACATAATATTGCTTTTGATTACTGACACGGCGTACGATCTTGACAACAATATGCTATTTGCGCAGGGGGGGTGTGAAAAATCAAATCCGTCAAAAATCCGCAACTAAAAAAAATATTTCCTGCTTGTTTTTTAGTGTTTTGGCAATGAGTTGGGCTTCAAAACCACTTTGAATGAGAGAAATAATGTAATTCTAACTGGTAAACTGACTGCAGGCAGTTATCGTGTTGTATTTTATTGCAAATTTTGAAATCCAAGATGGCCGCTGGCAGCCATGTTTTTTTGGCCGATTGACCTCAAAATGACTCATTCCTATTTACATGTCCATGTTAACATCCATGATCAATAGTATGCACATAAATTCATATACAGCTGTTTACAGTGAATTTCCCCCCGCAAATCTCTGTTTTAGTGTTAAAAGGGGGGTGGGTGTCCAAAAATGGTCGGAAAAAACTGCCGAAAACGGAAAAAAATTTGGCGGTGGGGGTGGGTGGGTACAAAAAATGATCGAAAGGGAAAAAATGCCATACGTGCCTGAATTTTTTTTCCGACCCCCCCCCCCCCCCCCCCCCCCTGATTTGCGCGATATTTTATATGCATGCAGTGCTACACGTTTTATCGCAAAACTTCTAAACGGTTAAAATGACCGCGTTTACGTGTAGGCGGAATGATCAGGTGACTTTCGTCAGCAAATGCAGCACACGTTACACGTACGTTTTGGCTGAACCTGACTGTTTGCACATCCACATAGTCAGACAAGAGCGTCATTGTTAAACATGAATTACACGCAGATTCCATTCAGGTATACTTAAATTTAAATCTGACATGACCCCCATCAATTCATTCATTCGGTGACAAAATTATGATAAAAAAAAAACTATATTCTGCAACTCAGTGATATTGAGGATTATCGCACCTACCTCGGAAATAATAGGTGTCGGACAAACAGGACGACCCCGACTATAAAATATTTTCGAACAAATAAGGTATCAACTTGTTTTTAAAATAAACTAGCATAATATGCTCGTAACAGTCAAAGTGCTATGTTTCGTGTCAGTTCCTTAGATATTATGTTTTTGTGCGTTTACACCTTTTGAATGCGTGGTACTCAACAACCTCGAAACAGGGCATATAGCATCGGCGTCCAGACGCGATGTTTTGCACATGCAATATTTAAAGGGCCTTAATGCGTTTATATACGGTATATACAGTGCAAAAATCATACACAGTTTGTTGAACCATTATTACCAAGAAAACAATAGAACAAATGTGGTTACTTATTAGGTAAGTGTGCGACATTAATTTTTACTACACCATGCATGAAACCGAATTTCGACGCGATCTACGGCGGTTCATTAAAGATGCATAATCCGAAATAACGCTCGCAAATTACAATTTCGGGGGCTTCAGGGGGGGGGGGGGTAAAAATATTTGATTCGAGTCGAGGAACCTACCCATCAAAGCTTAGAGTGATCAGATATCGATCTTTTAAATAAATGATTTTTCACCGCCGATAATATTAAGTGGCCCAGTAAACAGTCGACGAGAAGACCGTCTCGGACCAAATTGCGGATGAAGATGGATAACTCTAAAATCAAGTGGCTTTTTTGTGTCAAATATTTGCGAACCGGCAAAATTTCTTCGAACAAAATGTTGATAAATAACAGGTTTTGGGCAATTTTATACTATATTTGACTGTGATCAGCATTATTTTTTGGGCAATTACTCGATTCTGATAACTGAAGCGGCATTTCAAAAAATATTGTTGTTGTTGGGATCTGATGATATCGGGACCATCGAACCGGATTGAGTACCTTTAAACAGGGCTTAAAACCACGTGACTGCCGGTCACCTATTGCTATCAAATTAATATCCCCTCTGGGAGCAATTGATCGACCAAAGGTTATTGCTGTTCAATTCACAGTGGATAAGTGCACGCTTCAATACACCGGAAGGTGCGGAACGCGAGGCGCTGACATTCTATTTTGGACAGGTGTTTTACTGCACTCGCTTTGGAAGGACACAATTTCGGTTAAAACTCGATAACCAGTTTCAATTACAGACACGTAATTGTGTGATATAATTTGACTTATTAGCAAATCAAACCATGTCACAAAACTATCCGGTATTCGTATTTTAAAGACGAAAAACGCCCTCCGATCCTCGATGAGTTTACAATGTTGCCGACCGAAAGCGGCTTCAAATGTAATTTTCATACATTCCCGATGTATTTCGAGTCCGATTCGTTATGTTTGCATTTAGCTTTCTAATGTCATGACAGATAGAAATTCATTTCAATATCATTTACACACGATAACTGCAGAAAAACACCCAAAAACTCCAAATAAACTTACCCTCTCACATTTCAGTGAACGCAGAGTTGCCAAAAATAAGGGAGAAATTATTTTCTACAAAGGTCAGCTCCTATGGACTGGTGTTTCTTATTCAATGTTATTATTTTATACATCAGAATCAACACCGGGTATTCAGGAAAGAGAATGATATCACATCTTTAACATTTAATTGTAATATTGGCATTTCAAATATGCAACATAATCTCACCCGTTTCGTTAACAGCGTCACATTTGAATGTTTCTTCTTCGCATGAGACCCAAGATTGGTCTTTCCCTGAGCATATTTCACTATCCAGAGGTTCACAGATTCCTCAAAAATAAAGTAAATATTATAGTACAAAGGGCGCTTTTGGTGAGTGCACTAGCTGTTTACATCTCGCTGTTCGAATAGTAATACAATCCACCAAGTCAATATGGTAGAACGTGCTATACACCCATGATTGTTTAACCCTTTCTGTGCTAAATACTCATTGATGAGTAGTTCCCTTAGGAAATGTTCAGATAATCAGTTCAACAAACAACAATAATATCTCAGATGCTATAGAAAAATCCAAGGCACAGGTCATGTCCCTGCTATACTGGCCTTACCGCTGCCACCGCATACACGGAATGAGAAGAAATCACTATATTTTTTTTATTTAAGACTTTGTTCGGTTACAATACATTCTGCATTATTATGAGAATCCGAACCATCCATATTCATTTAGAAATTTGGCGAGATATTACCAAAATGATTTGTATCCAACAAAACTCTTGATTAAAACATGTAGAAACATGGAAAATCAGCCCAGATACCAGATTGAGGTTACCCTTTCTTTTTCTTGGATACCAATCCCCACTGATCGGGTTTCGAACCAGCTTCACCGTTGCTGAACGGCCCATGGCAGCCTGGTGTACCAAAATTTTTTAACAACCCCACATACAGAAAATTGCATGCAGCAAGTAATCATACCTGGATGGGTGACGCTATGTGTTTCTTTAGCCGTTCCGTTTACCCAAATGCAATCCGGGTCTCCGAGTTCCTGACCGTTCGTTCGCCCATCTCCGTCAGAATCCTTATTACACAGATCAGGAGTCCACTTCTGAAGGTTGAAAAAGTCAAAGGTAATAAAAGGCCGCTTGGCCACATGTCCACCGAATAAGGTGGCTTTATTTGACCGGTTGATTTTTTAGAAATGAACAATTTGATTCTGGGAGCAACCATTAAATCAAACTTTGATCCAACTGTCTATGTGTAAGCGGCTTGAATTTTTTAGACTGTCACCAAGATACATGCAACTTCTAAAATCGACGCCTTGTTTGTTATATAGTCCCAGGCATGTACAAAGGGCAACTCTCGGAGACAAGTACATATAACATTCAGCTGTGCCAAATATCTACCCAATGTCTATATATAGTTATCAAGTTTGATTATATATCAGAATTATAATCCAGTCCAAAAAGGAGCATAACTCCGTCATAAATGGTCGGACCGAACTGTATTTTCATGTGATTAATCCACATTTGACGTATCTGGGTCAGTCTGAAAGCAAGTGTATACCCTTCAGCACATTTTCAAAACTGTGTACCCTTCGGTACTTGTTTTTAAATGAGAGTGACCTATTCAGTGTTACTAAGAAGTAACTGGGATTTTTGTGCTGAGCAATAATGTCCACATACATTTAGTGTGTTGGTCTGGTGTATCAGGTAATCACAGCAACGGCTATATATACGAATGCTGCTCAAATGGGCACATATATTTACTCGTATCCACAACTTAAATCATGCCACGAATCTCTGCTCTAGCTACGCCCGTATAGAGATCATATTCCACCAGTTCAAACCATGGGAACCTTTTGATCTTGTGACCATGAAGTTTTTACATTTAAAAATGACAGTGCAAATAATATATTTCTTAATTAATAATGCATTTCATTGCAGGTGAAAGTTCCAACTCGAAATCGCACGATTTACGTGACTTTTATGTGTGATTTTGCTTTGCGTCGCTTATATACAATCGTGGAATTTCTCCCGGGTAATTAATTCAATATGTATTGCGATATAGGCTCATAAAAGTCACAAAAATCATGAAATATCGAACTGGGACTACCCCCTATATTGTGATATATAGATTATTGATGAACAAGTGTTAACAAAGAAATATATTACCTGCCTTGTATGTTCGATCTTATATGGAGTTCACTGTCAGAAAGTTAGAACATCAAAAAGTTCACAGGTTCTGCACTGGTGGAATATAGCGTAGCAGAGTAGAGATTCGTGCAATGATCTGAGGCACAACTCCGCAATTTCGAAGGATTATTATTACAAAATTCCGTTGCAACCATTTTATATTTCGGGGAAAATAACAAACGTCTTTGAACTTACCATTCCATTGGCAGCAAAATCCATCCCAAATGGGTTTCTCCGTCCTGTCCCCGCGACCTTCATGTGCCCCACCCCACGCCAGATATGATTGACCAAACATGGATGTTGGACTTTGTTCCCATTTGGTATTTTAGTCTGGTATTCGTGGTATGATGATACCCGATTAACGAGTACAACAAAGAGAACCAACAACAAGGAGGACCTGAAGAATTAAGTTAAGATATCATTCAATGCATGGGAAAAGAAAAGGATGCTCAGTATATATACAGAACAACTCAACATGCTTACGATATCATATCTCTTCCCAGAAAGTTTTAAATAGATTCCGGGGTATATATAAGATAATAGATATGAATCGAGGACACCTGCATTCTTAAAACCACGGGTACCCTGGAGTATCTGGGCAGGAACTGCAGACAACCCGATGGTCCCCAACCATTCCACCACATTTTCACATGACCAAATTCGATTCGGAATAGGATCCTTTATGCCGCCATGTTTTTTCTTCACTGTAAACTATTATATAGGCTGTAAATATAATGTTAAAATACCGATGGAAGAGTAGCCACCAGTAATATACCATGAAGAAGGGCTGTTGATGTGGCTATGGTCTCGCATTAGAGGGGGGTAAGAATTATATGAGTAGCCGACTGTTGAATATATAAATGAGTGTACTGTCTCGAAATGCCCATATTCAGCGTTTCGTTGTACTGCGGTAAGCAAAACAGGAGATCTGTTTCAGAGATGATGGCCACGTTAAGTTCATCCAAACATGCTCACCTCGATGTATATATTGTGCGTACAAAGGACAACAGAAGAAAAAATGGTTTGCGTCTTCACATGGATTTATATGGAACAAGCTATATATCACTTTTGCTATCTCACTGTTGAATCCCGTCACCATATAAAAATGACTGTTGGCTAAATAACATTTTATTCCCACTCAGAATATAAATTACAACATAAGATATTGGTAATGCATGTTGCCATGCTCCTTACATTTATTACTAGCAGGGTTACCAGGCGTTGCCCAGGTTAAAGTGATACAAGAAAACTAAGATGCATGCATCAGGTCGGCCGTGAACTATCTACCATAGAATTGTTGTAGCTATTGATTATACATTTTGGAACACCTGTCTGTATGTATGTGTCTATGCATGAATGCATGTGTGTATGTGTTATAGACTCTAACACTGCTCGACTGATCCGACTCGGATTTGGTATTTAACGTGTCAACTTGACCTCGCTCATAGGCATGTTTCTGGACCTTGACCGATCCGACTAAAAATTGGTGTGTAGGACTACTTCGATCCCGGGAGCAATATGGACGGGTCCAATTTCACGTGGAACCATGTTCTCGAACGTGCTGATGTAGGCATGTTTCTGGACTATTTGGACGGATCAAATCTTGATCCCGACCTGACTTTGACATTCAAAAAAAATCAATTCAAGGTCAAATCTGGTAAAACGGAAGTATTTCAACGAAATATAATACCTACTGTTACTTTTGTCCCAGGAGTGTTTCGGGTGGGTCAAATTATGACCCTGACCTGATCTTGACATTCAAAATTGTCAATTCAAGGTCAAATCGGGTAAAGCCGGGCGGATTTCGACGGGTACTTTTGTCGTGACTTTTGTCCGGGGAGTGTTTTGGACGGGTCAAATCGTGACCCGACATGACGTTCACCTTTAAAATGGTCAATTCAAGGTTAAATCGCGCAATTCTCCGAAAATCAGAGGGGAACACCCCGGACGAAGTAGGGTCCACCAGCTACTATTATATATTTCTAGATTTAGTTACAAACTAAAAACCTGTATATTGTACAAAGAAATGTTTGACAAATATATCTGTATCAATATTACCATACGGGTCATTAAAATAGATACGACGAAACAAATTTTGAAGGGTGCATGGTATCAGGTAAATTTTTATATTTCAAATGATGACAGGAATGCGGAAAGTTGAAGTACCTACGTAATACTGGCTATCCGAATGAAGAGATATACATGTATATAAAAACCAAAATAGAAGATGACTGCTGGCGACAATGTTTTCTAAAAAAATTCAAAGCATTCGATAGCTCCCATCTAGTTGTCAGCCCGAAGATCAATATAAAGTGTGGTGACTATCAGATGAGGGATATGACTGTACAGTTGCTAAACAATTCAGTCACGCAAAAGAGGATCAAACAGTAAGATACCAAATTGCTGCCTGTGGTAATGTTTTTTAACGAAATTCGGGAAAATTAGATTACTCTCACCCTGGTTATCCAGAAGATCATTGTGGAATCTGGTGACGATCGGACAAGGGGTGTCGTCTGTAGGATCAACCAAATTATTTAGCCATAAAAATAGTAAAATTAAAGATCACCGCTGGCAGTGATGTCTTCACAAGGACAGCTTGAGAACAAAACATGGCTCACATCTAGCGGTGACCCAAACTATCCACATGAGAAAAAGTTCTCCAATAAAAGCTGGCTGCAGGGTGCGCCAATTGATTCAAATTCGAAATTTAACAGGGTGTACTGCTTGTGGCCATGTTTTCCCCGCAAATTTGATAGACTGATGGACAAAACCACTGAATCCGTTGAATCAATATACATGTATACATGGATTAATTTATATGCATTGTTATACACAGTACTGGTATATAAAGGTACTGAAAATAACAATATTACTAGTACACACAAAATAAACCATATATCATGGCTATGGGTTCTAATATCCGAATATGACAGCTGATAACTTGGTGTGAATTGAAGAGTGGTGGTGTCTCAAGCATATCTAACCCTCCACGTTAGAAACATGCCATTAAATGTCATAAGTATAATCTAGCTTGAGGACAGAAGTTATCCATAAAAACCCCCTTAATTCAACCAGGTCCTCGCGCGATGTATGGTCGATCACATGATGATCTAGGGGGGATTAGAATTGTTGTATAAAAACAGCACTGCATGTAAATATAAAATAAAATAGTGCTACATCTTATTACAGATTATTGCCATATATAATCAGTGACTATACAGACAGTCTGACAAAATAAAGTTTCAGTGACACTCTATCCGAAGAGGGGAATAATCCCATCTGTTACAGTCAATGGAGCAATTATGAATCTGGAAAGGTGAAATTTCTAACTAATACTAGATATCGACATGACGCGATAACATATAACGAGTGGAGCGAGTGGAGCGAACAAGTCAGATTCCATTTGGCTTAATTAGTTCCTCGGCTGCTAGAGCGTCGGTACGAGTGATTTGAGCGGTCTGTAACCTTAATTGGAAGCAACCACCCTCGTGCTGATGCCGGCGAGTGAGACGGTTTTGGATTAGGCTTAGTGCGACGGACAATGGAGCTAATCCCTGACGCCGCGTTAGCAGCACTAGAGAGATCTCAAATTGCGGATATTGTTAGCTGGAATCTCCAGTCTAACAGAGGCTATTTGACTCTCTGTGTTGAATTCAGGACGGGAGATGCTGGAAACCAGAGATCTTCCACCTGGAGCAAGACCAAGACCAGCCGTACCATGAAGAGGAGCCTCCTAAGAGAAAGACACCAGCTCGAAGGAGAAGGGACGCAGCCAGACGGGCGAAATGGAAGAAGAAGATGGGGGCGACCGTTGATCGACCGGTCACCCCTCCCCGTGTGGTTCAGCCATCCAGTGTCACAGCCGGTAGGCCGGAGTTGTCTGAGAGACGCCCAGACGACCGGCCTGCATGGAGACAGGTGACATTAGACCAGCTAGAAGGGACTCCGTAGATCTGCCGGAGGACCCTGCTGTCGACACAGAGACGAGCGGAGACAGTGACACGGATTCCACCCCCGATGTTCCTGCCGCCAGTTTCGATGTGGAGATGGAAACACCACCCAGCCATTCTCCACCAGGGGCGGAATCTACCATCACCGCCCCTCCGACGCCGAGGTATGACGAGAAGCCGGCGACGTCCATCACCAAAGAACAGATGGAAGAACAACGTGACAAATTCAAGATGGCGATTGTGACACACCACGCAGCAGGAAAGACGTACCATCTCACCAAATACGAATTCTTCCTGCTGCGGGATCGCCAGGTCTACTGGCATCAAGACAAAGATGAAAGAACCTCTGGCACAGTTAATGTAATCCAAACACCGACATATGGCCGATACACACTTGAATATTCAACGCGTCCACGACCACCAGGAAAAAGAAAATGAACACCACCAAAGAATTTATAAATTGCTATCTTTTTTCAAAAAAAAAATTTCTCCCCCTCTTATTACCTAATAAAATCAAAATCATGAGGGATTAAGGAAAGGGCCCTTCGGCCCTTTCGACAATCCCGGGGCTAGCTACCCCAAACCACCCATGAAAAAATATAAAATAAAATAGTGCTACATCTTATTACAGATTATTGCCATATATAATCAGTGACTATACAGACAGTCTGACAAAATACAGTTTCAGTGACACTCTATCCGAAGAGGGGAATAATTCCATCTGTTACAGTCAGTGGAGCAATTATGAATCTGGAAAGGTGAAATTTCTAAGTAATACTAGATATCGACATGACGCGATAACATATAACGTAAATGCAATATGGCCGCTGGCGACCATTTTTTCCTATAAAATTAAAAAAATATTTGATAGCTCTCATCTGATAGATCAATATCAAGATAAATATCAAGTTTAGTGATGATCGGATGAGTGAAGTGGACTGTGCTAAACGGTTTAGTAATGCTTAAAAAGATTTTTACCTTAATATTTTTATGTTCACTTTATAAACTTCACTGAGTCATCTTTGTCATGTATTGAGTTTGATATCTTTTGTTAACAGTTTATAAATCATGTATGTCTCATGTTTGTTATTTTAATTTATGTGTTTATTATCATTAAATAAAGTTGCATTCCTTAAAAAGATTCTTACCTCAATGTTTTTATGTTCACTTTATAAACTCCACTGAGTCATCTTTGTCATGTATTGAATTTGATATCTTTTGTTAACAGTTTATAAATTATGTATGTCTCGTGTTCGTTATTATATTATATACACTTTATAGTGTGTTTCAGAACGAAAACAAAATGAATAAAATCAACAAATTTGTAAATTTAAAAACAATTCAAACGTGGTTGTATTCCATGTCCCAGCCCGGACATATACACCAAATTTCAATAATATTCATTGAGAAACAACGGACCAAACGCCATATAACACCCCGTATGCATCTTTTATTCCGAGTTGGCCTTTTATTCCGAGTTGGCACGCGCCGATTGGGGCGAGTTAGCCCTGGGGCGAGTACGCCGATTCCGACACCTTTTCTATTTGCAGCAGGTTAAGTTTGCGCGTAATTTAATTTACAAAGTTCCCCAATTGGTATCGTAAATAGAGCGACCTTATTTGACAGAGAATGCCTCTGTTATTGATTATAAAGTTGCTATACATTAAAAACGACAATTCACATGCTCGTTCAAGCGCAGTAGTCTATTTTCCCCATGTTAAAGGACATCCACAAATACTAAATAACGCTAACTTACTGCCGAATGTTTTACACGACAACTGTTAACATATTTGGGCTGAATTCATCTGACGCGGTATTATTCCTCAAAATAAACAACAAAACCATCGTTACTTGGAAATGTAGTTTGGGCTAACATTTACATAAATCCTCCACATCATTATTCCGACACACACGTCAGATTAAAAACACACATGAAGTAACCGGCCAAATTGGCCGAAATGAAATCATCTGATGTGGACATTTGGTGGGAATATTTTTTTAAATACCGCTTCAGTTATCAGAATCGAATAATTGCCCAAAACTATTGCTAAGCACAGTCAACTATAGTATAAAATTGCCCAAAACCTGTTATTTATCAACATTTTGTTCAACGAAATTTTGCCGGTTTGTCAAATATCTGACTCAAAAAACACTTGATTTTAGAGTTATCCATCTTCGTCCGCAATTTGATCCGAGACCGTCTTCTCGTAGACTTTTTACTGGGCAACTAAAGTATCGGCGGTGAAAAATAATAGATTTCAAAATCGATATCTGATCACTCTGAGCTTTGATGGGTGGGTTCCTCGACTTGAATCAAATATGTTTACCCCCCCCCCCCCCCCCCCCCACCCCAGCCATAGTCTGGTCATTGAGACTCGATTTTGAGGTGAACCTAGAACAAATTGTTTACAAGCTGTTTTTGTTGTTATTTTGTCTGGCAGAATCTGGGGAACAATATATATAAAATCCGATTTGGGGAAAATTTTCTATAGCTCGTTGAAATGGGGTCCTATTTATGGCTTTCTGTGTAAATTTTGCTGTTCCTTATTAGTCTAGTCAACCTGATGGAAAGAAAAACCCAACCGTGAACAAATTACTATGCAATGATTTTGGTGTGTTTGAATGTGACTATATCCATATGATAACATAACCAAAATCCCCATGAATCCCAGGGTGGGAAAATCGTCATTTTTGGGTCAAAAGACAGGAATATGTAAACAAAAATGGTGAAAATTTTAATTTTCGGGTTGAGACTCAGATATATCCAAAATTCGCTTTGGGGGAAATTTTCTACATAATCATTGAAATAGGGTCCTATTTATGGCTTTTTGTGTCAAATTTGCAATTCCTTATTAGTCCAGTCAAACGGATGGAAGGAAACGCCCAACCGTGAAAAAAAATTGCTATGCAATGAATTTTGGTCTTTTTGAATGTGACTATACTCATATAATAACATTTATTCCACACCCATTGACGTGAGTCCCATGTATTCAACGGAATCCCAGCCATTGAATACATATTAGTGTATACCTCTAGTGGAATACAAGACGGAACTATTCTTGTTGACGTTGTCGCCAAGAATGATGACGTACATTACGTCGATCATCCGCTTCCGGTGATCCCCCCATAATTAATGGTTATTTGTCAAACTTAAATCACAATAAATGTAGCTATAGTAACAATGAAGGTGACATTCATGGGTTGAACTTATCTGACTTAATGGTGTAGAATAAATACAGAACACAACTTGCATCATAATTTCGAATATTTTATCGAACTCGTTGCGGACGGCGCAAAGTTATATTTCGCTCGAGCTACGCTCTCGCGAAATATATCCTTGCGCCATCCGCAACTCATTCGATAAAAGAGTCTCGATTAAGATGCGCGTTGTGTTCTGTCTATATCCAAAATCCCCATGAACCAGAATGGGAAAGTCGTAATTTTTGAGTCAAAATGCTGGAATATGTAAAAAAAAATGGTGAAAATTGGAATTTTTTAATAAACAAATCTGCCAACCATAAACGCTCAGTCGAGTTCCCTGACAGCCAAATGTGAACCATATGATAACATCTAAAATGGCCATGCGTTTAATGAAGGGACAGTCGTTAATTTTGGATAAAATGAAGAAAATATGTAAGAAAATTGGAATTTTTGTCTGGGAACCAGGTCGGCCAAAATGCTTCTCCAGACTGGGGCCCCAGTATTAAACTTGATCCATTTTTTCGTAAGGATGTCTGCTCCAACAAATTTGACGCTAACATGTGGCCGTGAATGTTACGGGGCAATATGGCGGCAATTTCCTGGAGTGTACTACCATTCACTACAGAGTCCTCTAAAGGTTTCAGAAATATCCAATGAGTGTCCATAACCATCAGATGAGTAAAACATACAATGAACACCAATTGATTGTGTCAAATCACTCAATCGGTGCCCCAAACCACACAATGGGTGTACCGTGGTCACCAAACCATCCCTCGGGTGTTCGAAACCACACGAGAGGCAGGCATCAAATATGTAGCCCATGTCATATATCATACAACATACAACTGTCGTCTCAATCCATTCAACTGTAATGTACCAAACGGCCCAACCAGTGACCCAATTCGGCCACGTAGTGTCCCAGTGCACAAAACAAGTATCTAAAATCTATAGCGAGTGTCCCAAACCACTCAATGGGTGTACCGTGGTCACCAAACCATCCCTCGGGTGTTCGAACCCACACGAGAGGCAGGCATCAAATATGTAGCCCATGTCATATATCATACAACATACAACTGTCGTCTCAATCCATTCAACTGTAATGTACCAAACGGCCCAACCAGTGACCCAATTCGACCACGTAGTGTCCCAATGCACACAACCAGTATCTAAAATATATAGCTAGTGTCCCAAACCACTCAATGTGAACACTCCACCCAATTAGTGCCCCAAAAGCATCCCATTGAAGTCACAAATCACACAGCGGGTGACCCAAACCATAAAACTAGCATCATAAACCATCAAACAAGTTCCCTATCCATCCAACTGGACAGGACTGGTGTTACGAACCAACAACCAACTGCCATATCAATACATCTACAATAGTGTACAAAACCTTCCATCGAGTATTTCACACGATCAAGTAAGTTTGTCAAACCATCCAATGAGTTTACCAAAACATAGTTTTATATATTTGATGGATGCTTTTGTACACTAGTTTTGGACACCTATTAAATGACTGGGACATTCAGTTGGTGGTTTGAGACACTAGTTGGATGTTATAGACACTCCTGATGGTTTTTATCATCATCGTGCGGCTTTGGGACACTCATTGGATGATTATGGACACTCATATGTTGGTTTGGGACACCCATTGGATGGTTTGTTGTACACACTTGATAATTTGAGACACCCACTTGTGTGGTTTGGGACACCACGTACATGCATTGGGCGACTCGATGTGTGACATATGGCAATCGTTAGATATGGAACACATATTGGACTGGTTTGGGCACTAATTGGATGGTTTGTGACACTATTCGGGTGGACTGTGTTACATATTATGTGGTTTGGGACACTCGTTGGCTGATTTGGAATGCCCCTTCTATGGACTGGGACACTTACCGATTGATTTAAACATATTTTATTATCCCTCAGTCAATAAACAAAATACAAATAAAGATAATAGAATTGATGGATATGGATGAGATTAATTTGGTATATTATTAAGAAGGCGGTTGAGACACATGTTGCTTGGTTTTACACTCCTTATGTGGTTTGGGACACGCGTTAAGTTGTTTTTGACACCCATTGGATGTAGTTCGATACTAGCTTGGTTGCTGTGGACATTCATCAAATTATATTCGATACAGGATATGAGAAGATATAGTTAAAATCAATGACGAAATAGATATTTTTGACTTTCGATTGCAATATTCGCCGCCATTTTGGGACACTGTAGGGACAAATTCTCGACATATAGCTCATTATTATCGGATCAGGGTCCGACATCATTTACTGTTGTGCTAGCCATTACATGTTTTTCGTCTAAATGGAAATAATCTGGTGAACTTTAACGAAAATTCCCGAAAATTCCCAACTTTCAGTAGCCATAGTGTCCCTATTTTTGGAAGTGATTGCCTTGTTTCTGCTAAAATGGGCACTAGTGGTTCATATCTGATGTCTAATGAGTATTCACTACACTGTTGTGTTCGATTTGCGGTTATTCTGGGCATTAAAATAATATTTGATTTTTCTTCGAAATTTAGTACTTCGAATTTGAAGGGCCCAAATTCCCAATCCTCGTGATATGGCTCACAATTATCAGACATTTATTTAAAATGGTGTATGTTGGCACAAATGGCCATTTAAACCAAATTTCTTATAAATGGAAACGATCTGGTGAAATTTAGTGAAAATTGTCCAATTTTACCAATTTCGGTCGCCATTTTGTCCGCCATTTTGAATTTTGACAATCAAATTGTACACGAAATAACTTACGTCTGTCATGACAACAATAATAATTTGTTTATGTTGTATATTCCTGCCATCTGTATACTGTAATTTAAATGACATTCATGTGTATATTTCATAAGAAACGGAAAATCATACATAAAAAAACACAAATAGGACCTTTTTTTCAAAATGCTCTAGAAAAATTTCCCCGAAGCGGATTATTTTGGATATGTTATTCCTCAGGATCTGCCCGACAAAATGACACCCAAAATAGCTTGTAAACAATGTGCTCTATGCCCAATGCTTCAACGACCAGACTACCAAGGAAATGGTAAATTGCTAGCGTTAATTCGGATTATGCATCTTTAAGACATCAGTTCATTCAAGAATGGCATATATCCTACACAGATCAAGTAGAAGGAATACATATAGCAACCTAAACCGAGCCTTCAAACCTGAAAATAATTAAACAATCAAAAATGATAACATCAGACATACAATCACGAAGTTTCGAACTTGTAACTTCCCTTTAACAGTCGAAGTTGGCAGCTGGAATGAAATAGCGCACAAGGATCGTATCTTCCCATTATGCATCAGGAACCAAATATATAGAGGATCTACAACTCGTCCCCAGTTTATAGCGGAATTTACAAAACGAGTCCAGTAAATTACTGGACAAGTTTTGTAAATTCTGCCATAACCTGGGGACGAGTTGTAGTTTCTATTTATTACATGATCCAAACCCTAGATAAAACATACTTACATCAACAAATGGGACATGAAACTGACATCGGCTTCAAAAAGACCTGCGATGAGGTTTCACTTAACTATGCGTTGTTTGCCCGCGTAAAGAAATAGTCCCAGATAAATAAAGATTCTTTGACGTATTTAATGGCGTAAATGTAATTAAATCACTTTTAAAACTATTCGTGCATTAGAGATTGTTGGAAAAATATTGGAATTCATAGTATTTTGAGACGTTGCGTACGGAATGCTAACAGACGACAAATCGGAACTCAAAGGTCAACTGGCACTATTTTCTATTATGCAACGAACGTTTAAAGTGATGTGAAACGTAAATTGAACCTCACAATTGAGTTCCCTGCGTCATTCTGTGGGAAGAGTGAATAAAATAACTCAGATACACGAAATCCCCCATCCTGAAGTCACTTTGTACACATTATACGGCCATTCGGCTAACTATTTATATTCATCAATCGTCCCGATTAATCTCACCATAATAACACGAAAATACAAACCGATGCGTTGTCTTGTGCAGTCACGGAAATGCCCGAGCACTTCCGACTCGATTGGGATTGAATCGGGTTTCGTTCTCAGAAATGGCTTCTAGGGAGGATGACCGTTCGCTGGAATAGCGTCATGCACATCAGAATATTAAAGCGAAAAACAAATTGACATCGCAATCGGTAGTCAATTCGACAGGGAAGGAATAGAAAGGGAATTGTTACGTGAAATCACAAACGGAAGAACATTGGCCGAGTTAGTGGCAAAGATTATAATCGAACAGTGATCCAGAGGTAATAATTCCAAAATGTTACTATTTATAGAAAATTGTAAGCGCATTGACCGAATTTTTACATCAATCGGGCCGCAAGCACAGTACCGTGCAGAAAGAGTTGTCTTACTTTTGTAACTCAAAACTGTTTAATTACATTATACCTGTACAATAGTACAAATAATTGGTATTCAATATGCCAGTACAGAACATTTGTTAGCTCATTGGCCATGAAATGTTTTTAATGGCAAATTCTGTTGTCAAGCTTTAGTAAGCACTATTCATTCTGATGGATGATAACTATAATGGAAAGCCTTTTTCACATGTATTAGCTAATTGCACATTAGCGTAAGTGAATTACAATTAAGCGTAATGTATAAAGCGTACTTCACTTACGCTTAACCGTATGATGTAGATAAAGCATTACTCCTATGAGTAATAGAATTATGACTAGTGTGTTAAGCGTAATTGATTAATGTGTGCTTAAGCGTAATTGATTTACGCTTAAGCTCACTGGTCATTTATTTTCATTGATAGATTAATTACACTTAATCATAAATGAATTATGCTTAAGCGATTATACGAGAAGCCGTTTTCACATTTATTCTGATTCTGCTTAATCGCAAATCATTTACGCTTAAGTGTAAATCATTTGCACTTAAGAGCAAATCATTTATACTTAAATACAAATCATATGCGCTTTAGCGGAAATAGTATGGGAGGCCCTTTTCACATTTATTATTTATTTGCGCTTAAGCGCAAATATTTGTGCTTAAGCATAAATCATTATGCGCAAATATTTGTGCTTAAGCGTAAATCATTTGCGCTTAAGCACAAATATGTGTCTATCAATTTATTTGCGCTTAAGCGCAAATACCTAACACTCCATTACATCCCTCTGATGTGAATGATTGAGTCCATCTCATATTATATTAGCTGGGCCCATAGTAATAGCCCCATACAGACTCGAAGTTGAAGAAAAAACATATTTCCATATGCATATCAGCATCTCTGTCCCTGGTGTCCCAAGATTTGGTGCCTCACTCCCAGAGCTCATGTATATTTTATTATCTCCTGCACAGATATATACCATTTCCATGGCCATAAATAGGGAATTAGGGGTTACTGGGGTTTGCTTCCCTCATATGGTGTACTCATTGACTTGAAGTTGTGGAAAAACCCCTATTTTCATAATATCAGCATCCCTGTCCCCAAGAATTTGTGTCGCCATCCCAGAGATATAGTATATTTTATAAAAGAGACATATCCTACACAGATCTATATCATTTCCATGGTCATAAAACAGATCTTGGGGTTTCTGGGGGATTGTTTCCCTCATATGGTGGGGCTATATCAACTTTAGTGATGTGTTTAGGCCTGTGCGATGTAAAATTAATTCAGGGGGGATCATTGCATATTGATTTTTATTTGCGCTTAAGTGCAAATGATTTGCGCTTAAGCGCAAATATGATCTATTTGCTTAATTGCAAATGATAGAGGTTATTTGCGCTTAACCGTAAATAAATAATAAATGTGAAAAGGGCCTCCCATATAATAGATCACATTTATGGCAATTTTATGCTAAAGCGCAAATATATTATTAGACACATATTTTTTTGCGCTTGAGCGCAATTGATTTACACTAATAAATAATATATTTGAAAAGGCTGTCTCCCATGCGATTTCCTCTAAACTCAAATTTACTCTGGCAATAAGACATCAATCAAACATCGGTTTAGACTCCCCCATATACTATGAGATGGACTCAATTATTCAGACAGAGGAAATCAGTTGGAGTTAGGTATTTGCTTAAGCATGCGATTAAGTTCAATAAGGAAATATCTAATTGCGCTTAGCACAATAAGGAATATCTTATTGCACTTAAGCACAAAAAGGAATATCGTATTGCACTTAAGCGCAATAAGGAATCTCTAAGCGCAATAAGGAATCTTCTTATTGCACTTAAGCGCGATAAGAAATATTCTTATTGCACTTAAGTGTAATTAGAGATTCCTTGATTGGGGGGGGGGGGGCTTTAGCTCAATTATTAATTAAATGTTAATTTGGCTTCCTCCCATAGAGGTGAGATAGCTGATGAACCCAATTACACTCAAGCGTAATTCAAATGTATTACGCTGATCGTAAGTTAATTATGCTTAAGCATAAATAATTTATGCTTAAGTGTAATTAGCTACTATAAAGTGAATCTGGGATAAGGGGAGTACTCTAAATTGTTCTTTCGACCAGCTGTTTCTACCAATTAAAAAAAATTCTCATTTATTTTGAAACTAATGAAAGACAATGGTATATTTTTTTACTAGTAATATTCATTATAAACTTGTACAAATCTGAAAACAAACAAAATTTTAATATTTAAGAAATTTAGAGTTCCCTCTCTTACAGCAGCAACCACTATGCCAGGAAGACCAATCGATCTAGTTCAGCCCGATTGGGCTATTATAATTTATAGATCGATCGGTGGTTCATGCACTCTCTGCGTTTGAAATATTGCTAATAATTTCCATTTACATAAGTCAATAATGCCATTGCAGATAACTTCATCTTAAATTCGACCAAATGTGTTGACGTTTGATAAGAAGGGCAGGAATTCCCCGATTTGTTTATTTTCAATCGATGAGAAGCATGACGACCTGGATCAGCTGATCGGTTCGGAGGTGTGCCAATCGTATTTTGCATGCTGTGCACGAATACCCATTCACGCCTAAATTTGCAAACAATCCATATATAACATATACACAGTGTGTACACTTTGTTAGTTGCCAATTAATTCTCGACATTTCAATTAGAAAACATGAGATATCGATGCAAAAATCAAGACATAATCACATTATCTAGTTTGTGTTTTGTTGAATCTACTTTCGGTTATCGACATGTCGGCTATTGTTTTGGCTGTTCTCTTAACCGTGCGTGCCAGCCGATCGTCGTTTTTCGGGCGGTTCCGATTTCTTCCGAATATAATTCCATGACCTCCACGCGATGATTCGCGCCGAAAATGTGGTTGTATCTGAGAAGATTTCTTACTCTGACCGCAGTTTTCAACAATTTAATACGGGGCGAATACCGCATCAATAATATGCAACCTTGGGGTTTTATTTCTAGTTTTTTATGACCTTTCTTATGGTATATCGGAGACAGTTCTGTCTGACATGAAATATATACCCACCGGGAGTGAAGCTAATGACTTTAATATCACAATTTATAGAACGGTTTTATTGAATGGAATAAGGGTAGGATCATTACCACCGAAGCCAAAGAAATTGTAATTTAATAGCGTCTGATCGGACTGAGTACGTTTAATTGACTTATTGAAAAATCAGGCCGAAACAAGCAAAGCGTATAAACACTATGGCAAATATATCGGAAATAGCGTTCATCATTGGTCATTTGGATCATTGCATATGTGCATATATGCATAAATATATACTGTAATAGTTGAGTCAGTTTATAAAATAATTTTATAGGAGATAAACTTAATAATGTGTTCACCATAACAATATAATTAAAAACTTGGGATGTTCGGTAACATGGAATTGTTGACACCATAAAGACACACATTAGGAATACACATGAACTTTTCAAGAGTAATACATTTTTTTGAAGTGATATGAGACCATGAAATTTCTCCCGTTTAGGTTCTCCCAGAGATAGTAGCTACTCACGTTCGTGTGGATATGCACAAAGCCATCATTGCGAGGTAGATTCTAAAGAGAAATTAAAACCCAGCTCTTCAACCCCGTATCTTTATATTATTATAAAATCAATATTAGCACACTAGATATTCAAACAGACAACCCATGACTGTGAATCATATACGGTACCTAATTTATCACGAGACAATCGTTGCTTGTCACTAATGCCTAAATTTAGCAACATACAAAAGCCTGCATTCAAGGGCCTACTTGAATGTCATTAAATCATCTTATGAAAGCCATTGTATAGATATAGCTTGATCATAAGATGGTCATGTGATCGAATATGAGGAATTGAGACACAGCTCTGCAATCCCCCCTTTCTCTCTCTCTATTTCTCTCTCTCTCTCTCTCTCTCTCTCTCTCTCTCTCTCTCTCTCTCTCTCTCTCTCTCTCTTTCTCTCTCTCTCTCTCTCTCTCTCTCTCTCCCTATCTTTCTCCCACTCTCTCTCTCTCTCTCTCTCTCTCTCTCTCTCTCTCTATATATATATATATATATATATATATATATATATATATATATATATATATATATATATATATATATAAAAGTAGGATATGTATGTCTGTCTTTCTGTTAGGATTTTTCTCCCAGACCCCCTAGACCGATTATTAGCAACGTTGGTGTCATGACTCGGGGTAACCTGGCGGAGGTTATAACGGGATTTTTTTTTTTTTTTTCAAAAATTTTATTTAAATTTTTTTAATTAAATAAATAAAAAAGTACACACAAATTCAAATAAGCTCACTATGGGCCTATTTCAGAATCAAATAAATATGTATATGAACCTATTTGCAGACCAGATGTACGCTCTTTATATGTGTGTTTTCATTGTGGCCCGCGCCATCCAACGGAATAACGGGTATAAGTCCACCAATAGGCCCCTAACGTACAAAGCGGCCGCAGACCTCTTTGTGCGGGGGCGATAGCCCACTCCGACGCCGAATAAAGTCTGAGTGAAGGGAGCCTGTTTCAGCTATTATTATTATAAAATCAATATTAAAGGCCCACTTAATTTTCGAGTTACCGAATATTTTTTATAGTGCCTCGATATACGGCTTAATAACAATCTATGCCATACAATATGATTAAAATACTATAATTCATCACCATTTGAAACATTTGTGTCTCAGAAGATGCCCATATAGAAATAGAAACAGCTGAAATCATTAAAAAAAATTCCCGTCATGGCTCCCAGAATCCAGCAGAATTCGAACTAAAATTGTATTTTCAATGGAAGGGAAACAACTTTATCTTTAAAATATAGTTATTCGCCCTCCATTGAAATTAAGACACTTTGCACAACAAAACCAGATGAAACTTAAGCACAAAAACACGTCGGTAACTCAACAAAAACAACCTGTTAACAGTTTAATACACCGGATAAGTTGATAATACAATGTTTTGGAGCTTCCTCCATCAGATGATGTATAATATGGCATATATTTTATATATGTTATCTGGGGGGTTCGATAATTAAGTGGGTCTTAATACACTGTATATCCAAAACAGACAACTCATGACTGTCACTGATACCTAATTTTGACAACAAACAAACGCTGACTGTTACATAATGCTTCTCGCCGAGATGGTAATTATTTGGCCAGTCATTATCAGCCCAACTGAATTATCTAGATAATGAGAGAGTGGCTAAAATGGAGAGTGGCTAAAAATGCAAGCTTGGCGCCAAGCTTGACGGTTTTTGAGGGAGGTGACTAAAAGATAAACTTGGCGGTTTGATATTTTAAAAAGCCTTTTAAACGCTGTTTTCGCCTGGATTGTCTTGGAATAGCACCAGCCAATTACCTATATGGCCATATTTCGTACATTAATCTTCAATATTGGCAGTTACGTCCCCGATTGGTTGGTTAATAGGGGCGTGGTCACCGAATGAAAACATCGCCATTTTACGCAGATTTCTTGTCGATTTTTGGCCGATTTCTCTTTCTATACACAAGTTGGTTGTACCAAGTTTTTTTTTCGAAGCATGTTCAATGATTATCATTCCTCACTCTCATAGTCAAGTTTGGCGGTTTTGAACATTGTATACTGAGAATTTTCTACATTTAGATGACCGACCACGGAACAGCCAAATTTTAAATCAAAATATGAAGCTCAATTTCCGTCGATTTCTGGTTTCTAAAACATGTTCCATCTGGTTTTCATGTAAAAACATGAATGATTATTATTTCTCATTCCTATAGTCGAGCTTGGTGGTTTTGAACATTTTATATTAAGAAATTTTGACTTTTAAATGACCGACCACGAACCGCCAAACCGTGGCGATATGATACCCGCCAAATATTGTCAATGTGTATACCCAAAAATTATCGCCCATGCAACTAACCAAATGTATTCTATTGATGTAATTAACACACGTTATGTTATATACAACTTTTTTATTTCGATGTATCATTGGGATTTAAAGGTACTCAATCCAATCAGACGCTCCTAGATTACTATTTCTTTGGCTTCGGGGGTAACAAATATTTGATTCGAGTCGAGGAACCCACTCATCAAAGCTCAGAGTGATTAGATATCGATGTTTGAAATTTGCTGTTTCTATTGTTTGTGAACCACATCTTTCCAGGACCACGTGCTAAAAACGGACAAATTGCGGTTGTAAGATGGATAACTCGAAAATCAAGTGGTTACTATTAACATTAATACCCCCGAAACCAAAGAAATAGTAATCTATAAATGGCATGTAAATATAAGATATATTCGCCATGCGTTGAACGGTTGCAAGGATAATATATGCCAGGGGAGCAAACTACTATAATTTAAACCATCCGACTTGTGGTTTAAATTTGGCATCGTGTTTTTATTTAAAATTCGAGCTTGGCGGTTCGGTGGTCGGTCATATAAAACCATTATATTGTCAGCTTAAGTACACCATATATATAATCATATTATGTATAACCTGACGTTTAAATTGTTCTCATTGATTGATATTCCAACCAAAATAAGCGGAGAATTTATTAGACCAACAGTATAGCATCTGAAATGTCCATCAATTTGAAACTGTCCAACCTCAGGGGATGTTTGTTTGGAAATTTCCAACATTTGAAAAGCTGGAGGAATCCATTTGGAAGAGACCACCCCGAGGTGGAGGGTTCAAACGAATTTGTCTGGTCCACAGTTGGATTTAAATTTCAAGTTGCGAGTCCCTTGTGTCTTATTAAATGAGCCACTGTTATTTCGCGATAAAGGATACGGTGAATTGCGTGTAATGTGTAATGTTTAATCTTGGTATTAAATTCTTTGCTTCCGGCAAAATGACACTTGCTATATTGGATCTAAAAAACAGAGCATCAAGAGCACTTTTCAAATTGTGCTCAAGTCTTGATCACGATTTACCTGTCGAAGTATCAACAAAACTATTTGACACATGTGTTAAACCGATCCTCACCTACGCATCCGAGACATGGGGTGACAGACAGTTAATAGACAGTCAAATGAAATAGAGAAATTTCACCTAAACTATGCAAAATATCTCCTCGGTATCAGTAAAACTGCAACAAATGTAGCCGCACTTGCGGAGCTGGGGAGATTTCCAATAAGACTAGATATCCTGAGAGATATGGTAAAATTTTGGCTCCGTATAGAAAATATGGACACGAATAGACTGCCGGCCAAATGTCTGGCAGAAATGAAAACATGGACTAATTGCGCATGGCTTAACTGTGTCCGGAAAATCATGATTACATATGGCTTTCAAAACGTATATGAAAACCCGCGTAATATAGATCAACAAACATTTTCCAACAATTTTCTCCAAACCATGAAAGAAAAATATGCCAGTTCATGGAAAGTCAGTGATATTTATGGAAAACCCACTGAGAATAGTAAGGTAAAATTCATACATACGAGCTATCAAATTACCTCAGAAATTTACCGCGAGGTGGCCATTAAGTGATTTCTAAATTAGTGACCAGCTGTCATAATCTAGAAATTGAACGCGGCCGATACACTAAGCCTATTACCCTCAGACCGGACCGTGTATGTAAACAGTGTCATACAGGGTCGTTGAGGACGAGGAACATTTTATAATACACTGTCCTCGATATAATATCCAACGGATATTACTATACAAGAAAACTAAGATGCATGCATCAGGTCGCCCGTGAACTATCTACCATATAATTGTTGTAGCTATCGATTATACATTTTGGAACACCTGTCTGTATTTATGTGTGCATGTGTGTATGTATAAATGCATGTGTGTATGTGTTATAGACTCTAACACTGCTCGACCGATCCGACTCGGATTTGGTATTTAACGTGTCAACTTGACCTCGCTCATAGGCATGTTTCTGGACCTTGACCGATCCGACTAAAAATTTGTGTGTAGGACTATTTCGATCCCGGGAGCAATATGGACGGGTCCAATTTCACGCGGGACCATGTCCTCGAACGTGCTGATATAGGCATGTTTCTGGACCAATTGAACAATAGTTTGGCCATAAGCTGTATATACTGGGTACTGTCCAGATGGAGGCGATCACAAAAAAAATCCCTAAATAGCCCGAACGAAGTCGAGTACATCAGCTAGTCTCATATATATTTTGAAGACCTCTGTCTGTATGTATGTTTGTCTGTCTGTCTGTCATTTATACAAATCTACGATTCTCGACCGATCGGGACGAAACTTGGTGCGTGTGTGTAGTTTGACCAGGCGGTGAACGTTGTCGTATTGGCGAGCCCGTGCGGCGCCCGCTTCGCGCATGCGCAGACGAAATCTCGGAAACGGGTGGAGCTATCGACTTGAAATTTGCTATGTGAATGTATCTTGCCCCGGAGATCTTGCCCCGGATACGAATTTTATCGGGTCGCCGAGCCCGTGCGACGCCAGCTTCGCGCATGCGCAGACCAGATCTCGGAAATGGGTAGAGCTATCGACTTGAAATTTGGTTTTTGAATACCGGGCTGGGTAGAGCTATCGACTTGAAATTTGCTATGTGAATGTATCTTGCCCCGGATACGAATTTTATCGGGTCGCCGAGCCCGTGCGACAACAGCTTCGCGCATGCGCAGACCAGATATCGGAAACGGGTGGAGCTATCGACTTGAAATTTGGTTTTTTAATAGCCCGGACAACGTCGGGCTCATCGGCTAGTCTCATATATATTTTGAAGACCTCTGTCTGTTTGTTTGTTTGTTTGTCTGTATGTCTGTCATTTATACAAATCTACGATTCTCGACCGATCGGGACGAAACTTGGTACGTGTGTGTAGTTTGACCAGGCGGTCGACGTTGTCGTATTGGCGAGCCCTGCGACACCAGCTTCGCGCATGCGCAGACGAGATCTCGGAAACGGGTGGAGCTATCGACTTGAAATTTGCTATGTGAATGTATCTTGCCCCGCATACGAATTTTATCGGGTCGCCGAGCCCGTGCGACGCCAGCTTCGCGCATGCGCAGACCAAATCTCGGAAACGGGTAGAGCTATCGACTTGAAATTTGGTTTTTGAATAGCCCGGACAACGGCGGGCTCATCGGCTAGTCTCCTATATATTTTGAAGACCTCTGTCTGTCTGTATGTCATTTATACAAATCTACGATTCTCGACCGATCGGGACGAAACTTGGTACGTGTGTGTAGTTTGACCAGGCGGTCGTCAACGTCGTATTGGCGAGCCCGTGCGGCGCCCGCTTCGCGCATGCGCAGACGAGATCTCGGAAACGGGTGGAGCTATCGACTTGAAATTTGCTATGTGAATGTATCTTGCCCCGGATACAAATTTTATCGGGTCGCCGAGCCCGTGCGACACCAGCTTCGCGCATGCGCAGACGAGATCTCGGAAACGGGTAGAGCTATCGACTTGAAATTTGGTATGTGAATGTATCTTGCCCCGGATACGAATTTTATCGGGTCGCCGAGCCCATGTGACGCCAGCTTCGCGCATGCGCAGACCAGATCTCGGAAACGGGTGGAGCTATCGACTTGAAATTTGGTTTTTGAATAGCCCGGACAACGTCGGGCTCATCGGCTAGTCTAATATATATTTTGGACATTTGTCTGTTTGTCTGTTAGCTATGGCCGGGAAAACTGACGGACAGATTTGATGAAATTTGATACCTAGGGGAAATTATTTCCAGGGAGTATTTTGGACGGGTCAAATCTTGATCCCGACCTGACTTTGATATTCAAAAAGATCAATTCAAGGTCAAATCTGGTAAAACGGAAGGATTTCAACGAAATTTGATACCTATCGTTAATTTTGTCCCAGGAGTGTTTCGGATGGGTCAAATCATGACCCCGACCTGATCTTGACATTCAAAATTGTCAATTCAAGGTCAAATCGGGTAAAGCCGGGCGGATTTCGACGGGTACTTTTGTCGGGCACTTTTGTCCGGGGAGTGTTTAGGACGGGTCAAATCGTGACCCCGACATGACCTTCACCTTTAAAATGGTCAATTCAAGGTTAAATCGCGCAATTCTCCGAAAATCAGAGGGGAACATCCCGGACGAAGTCGGGTCCACCAACTACTATTATATATTTCTAGATTTAGTTACAAACTAAATACCTGTATATTGTACAAAGAAATGTTTGACAAATATATCTATATCAATATTACCATACGAGTCATTAAAATAGATATGACGAAATAAATTTTGAAGGGTGCATGTATCAGGTAATTTTTTTATTTCAAATGATGACAGGAATGCGGAAAGTTGAAGTACCTACGTAATACTGGCTATCCGCATGAAGAGATATACATGTATATAAAAACCAAAATAGAAGATGACTGCTGGCGACAATGTTTTCCAAAAAAATTCAAAGCATTCGATAGCTACCATCTAGTTTTCAGCCCGAAGATCAATATGAAGTTTGGTGACTATCAGATGAGGGATATGTCTGTACAGTTGCTAAACAATTCAGTCATGCAAAAGAGTAAGATACCAAATTGCTGCCTGTGGTCATGTTTTTTAACGAAATTCGGAAAAATTAGATTACTCTCACCCTGGTTATCCAGAAGATCATTGTGGAATCTGGTGACTATCGGACGAGGGGTGTCGTCTGTAGGATCAACCAAATTATTTAGCCATAAAAATAGTAAAATTCAAGATCACCGCTGGCAGTGATGTTTTCACAAGGAAAGTTTGAGAACAAAATATGGCTCACATCTAGCGGTGACCCAAAATATCCACATGAGAAAAAGTACTCCAATAAAAGCTAGCCGCAGGGTGCGCCAATTGATTCAAATTTGAAATTTAGCAGGGTGTACTGCTGGTGGCCATGTTTTCCCCGCAAATTTGATAGACTGATGGACAAAACCACTGAATCCGTTGAATCAACATACATGTATACATGGATTCATTTATATGCATTGTTATACACAGTACCGGTATATAAAGGTACTGAAAATAACTATTTTACTATAGTATACACAAAATAAACCATATATCATGGTTATGGGTTCTAATATCCGAACATGACAACTGAGAACTTGTTGTGAATTGAAGAGTGGTGGTGTCTCAAGCATATCTAACCCTCCACTTAGAAACATGCCATTAACTGGCATAAGTATAATCTAGCTTGAGGACAGAAGTGATCCATAAAACCCCCCTTAATTCAATCAGGTCCTCGCGCGCGATGTATATATGGTCGATCACATGATGATCTAGGGGGGAATTAGAATTGTTGTATAAAACAGCACAACATGTAAATATAAAATAAAATAGTGCTACATCTTATTACAGACTATTGCCACATATAATCAGTGACTATACATACAGTCTGACAAAATAAAGTTTCAGTGACACTCTATCCGAAGAGGGCAATAATTTCATCTGTTACAGTCAATGGAGCAATTATGAATCTGGAAAGGTGAAATTTCTAAGTAATACTAGATATCGACATGACGCGATAACATATAACGTAAATGCAATATGGTCGCTGGTGACCATTTTTTCCTATGAAATTCAAAAAATATTTGATAGCTCTCATCTGATAGATCAATATCAAGATAAATATGAAGTTTGGTGATGATCGGATGAGCGAAGTGGACTGTGGTCTGTGCTAAACGGTTTAGTAATGCTTAAAAAGATTCTTACCTTAATATTTTTATGTTCACTTTGTAAACTTCACTGAGTCATCTTTGTCATGTATTGAATTTGATATCTTTTGTTAACAGTTTATAACTCATGTATGCCTCATGTTTGTTCTTTTAATTTATGTGTTTATTATCATTAAATAAAGTTGCATTCCTTAAAAAGATTCTTACCTTAATGTTTTTATGTTCACTTTATAAACTTCACTGAGTCATCTTTGTCATGTATTGAATTTGATATCTTTTGTTAACAGTTTATAAATTATGTATGTCTCGTGTTCGTTATTATATTGTATGTGTTTATTATCATTAAATAACGTTATCATTTAAAATAAATGTATTCACGTCCTCAATTATTATTTCACAAAAAAGCTCAATTACCCCAAAACACAATAGTTTAGAGTCGCCAATTAGTTAATCCGATTACCTATAACACTAAGCACATAAGCCGCTTAACTTTTAAATGGGGCCGACCGTTTACACTTTATAGAATGAAAGAACGAAAAGTTGAATAAAATCAACAAATTTGTTAATTTAAGAACAATTCAAACGTTAATGTTGTCCATGTCATAACCCGGACATATATACTATATTTCAGTATTGTCCATTTATAAACAAAGAAGATAATGCGACATCAAGTCCGCTCACACCTTTTATTTTGGAGCCGGTCGCATACACTTTATAGTGTGTTTCAGAACGAAACAAAATTAATAAAATCAACAAATTTGTAAATTTATAAACAATTCAAACGTTGTTGTATTCCATGTTCCAACCCGGACATATACACCAAATTTCAATAATATTCATTGAGAAACAACGGACCAAACGCTATATAACACTCCGTACACACCTTTTATTCCGAGCCGGACTTAGCCTCGGGTACATTCTGAGTGTGTACCGAATTGGAACACGTCGACTGGGGCGAGTTGGCCCTGGGGAGATTTGACCGATTCCGGCACCTTCTATAATTTACAGTATGTACCCGTTTACGCGTAGTTTACTTTTGAAAGTTCCGCAATTAATACCGTAAATAGAGCGACTGTATTTGACAGAGAATGCCTCTGTTATTGATTATCAAGTTGCTGTACATTAAAAACGACAAATTCACATGCTCGTTCAAGCGCAGTAGTCTATTTTCCCCATGTTAAAGGACATCCACAAATACTAAATAACGCTAACCTACTGCAAATGTTTTACACGACAACTGTTAACATAATTGGGCTGAATTCATCTCATGCGGTATTATTGCACACCCAATGGCTTATTTGTGCGAAATACAGCAAAATACAGAAGAATTGAAACGTTCAATACAAAAATGTGTATTGTTCTTGAACAATACAAACCTATTACGTCAACAACGTCACTGGCGACGTTAACTTTAACAGAAAATGTCTTCGCTAAATTATGGGGTGTAGTCGACATTAAGCACACGTTTGTTCAATTAAATACAACAATATCGACTTAAATGTTAGTATGTTACAAGCTGCAACCTTCAGAATGTGCAATAAACATAGAACAACACAGTTGTGTGAACATGTTAACGTTATTGCACTCGTTTGTCGTGCCGCGAGGCAAAACTCGAACCTCCGGTTCTCGTTTTACCATCGCGTCACAACAAACTCGTGCAATAACGTTAACTAGTTCACACACTTGTGTCGTTCTATCTATTTATTCCTCAAAATAAACAACAAAACCATCGTTACTTGGAAATGTAGTTTGTGCTAACATTTACATAAATCCTCCACATGATTTATCCCGACACACACGTCAGATGAAAAACAGCCACCAGAGAAACGCCCAAATTGGGCGAAATGAAACAATGGAACAAATTACAACAAATTTCATGGAACTTGACGCTAACGCCAAACTACGTATTCTTTTTGCAGTTGATGATCGACTTTGTAATAGGGCCCTCAGTAATTTTATTCAGACAGCTTCTTATTTAAAACGCGAATAATGTGACAATAACGGGCCAATGCTAGACAATAACTTTATATTTCAGAATTTATGCTTGTATATTACCCATTGATTACCATACCATGTTATATGTTTGTTTTCTTTATTTTCTGTATGTGTACATGTACATGTATATTGCCATACCCAAATGTATTTGTTTGTGGTCGCGCAATAAAGATATATCTATCTATCTATACCTTAGTAATTCTAGTACAAAATCCTAATTGATTTGGGGGGACTAAACTAATATAGGCCCGGGAACCCAGAAGTGCATTACCTGCAGTAAGTGAGATATGTATAGGATATCTAGTGTTTTAGTGAATACCGAAAATTATCTCATGAGTGACCCAGACAAATGCCTATTTTTCGCGGGTGGCTTGCCACGAGCGAAAATAAACATTTATCGCAGTCACGAATGAGATAATTTTCGTTTTTAATTCTATTTTACGCGTGCTGTGCATATACCCATTATAACTGGGTCACATTCAAACCTAATACTTAATGATAAAATTATACTAATGCTAATATATATATGGTTAACATTAAATTTTAACAACTCGATGATAGTTATTCAAGAAACTCAGTTACGTTATAGACTTCCGTAACATCAACGCTAAAAATGAAAGTGTCTTTTCCATATCTTCACTGCTAGCGGTGGATAACGATTATTATCTGTTAGCGATTTCTTCTATAATATATTGTTGAGCGTATAACAAATCACTGTTTGCACAATCTGAATACATCGATAATAACTGGATAAATATTGCATTCAAACACCGGTTGTAATCTATACAGGACTGGTATTTAAATAATTATCAAGTGAAATTCCAAAAATATTTCTTGTCTGCAATAATAATGGATAAATATATGAAGTGTGTATTTTATTGTATACCATGGTCACGTACTATACTATAGTAATAACGGTCACTGTGAAAAAGTTGTTACTCGTCACTGTAGGTATAGAGGCACGTTGTGGTTATAAACCTTTCACATACATTTTGAACGGCAAAGTGACCTCTTGTGACGTCCACACAGTGAGGTTGCTCTGTCTATTTATAGCGATTACATGTTGACGGAAATGACTTTCACTTTACCGCGTTACAATAACACCGTGGGAAAGTATTCCAAGTTGACACATTAATAAACAAAACGTTAGTTATACTTTCATAAATCTGTGATAATATGATAAGAACGTACTACGTTATTCGAAAACTTACTCCATCTAAGGCCATGATATGTAAATGTACAATTAGATTAGATGAATAATAATTGTACCCGCACAGGTTGATACTTTGAAGTATATTCTCAAGTCGCATGTGCCGGTTTAAATCCGGTTTCAATGGTGCCGTGTATTTATATTTCACGGACATGTACCGGTATATAACAATTGAATGTATGTTCCACGCACTGTTACTGAAAGCATACATATCATTTGGACCTTATTGGTTAAGACATGGATGGCCTTCGTTCTATGTTATAATTTAGCAATACCAGTTACTAAATTATAATACCCTGACCCTGTATGTTGTAAAGAATATACTAATATTATACTATAATAGTATAATACTATGATAGTATGAATGCCATATTATCCTCAAAACACACATTGTGTGAGTCGAGCGCTTGTTTATATACAGCACATAGAGAGTGATCAATAAGAACAACACTCAACACCGAGGAAATGTGTTTAGGAGACTTATTCGCAGTGACTCATTCAATGCCGAAATCTTGAAAGGTGAGGGTTAGCTAGCGCTATACTGATCAATACGTTATGAACAATTTGGTGGAATTTCTAACCAAAGTTCACTTAATGCATGGGGTATATCTGGCGATTAGTGTGTTGGTATCTCATACTATTTACATAACATGGGGTTCATATACATGATTTAGAAATAGCATTTAATACAACTATTAGTTATTTAAGTCAGGCATTTAGGTTCATTGTACCTGTGTACATCTGGTGGGCTAAGTCCTCATTTTGGAAGATTCGTCAGGACTCTATATATCAGCCATTTATTAACTCTGAAATGTTTGTAAAAGTAAAACATAAAATGATCCAGACAGACTGATGGACAAAACAAAGCAAAGCACTGCCACTGATGGTTATTTAAACCAAATATCCGGCTACCACCTTTGACCAAAAAATCTTAACAAAATATGTACCATGCAAATTTCCATTGCGAGCTATTTATGAATACTGAATAGAACCTGGTATAAAATTGTCTACTGTGAGGGTTTACGAGCAGATAATTTAACCCATTCACAATACAAACCGTTCATAGCACCATGCATACATGGCCTCATTAGCCCGAAGACGAGTGTGACCCGCCACACAGTAGTATTTCAACCAGGCTATACTCATGATTCATTCAACGAACTGGATAATGCATGTACACTTCTGCTACAGTGATTGGTACCTGATAGCACTATAGGTGCTAATGATATGATATTATTATTATATGCATATCGCGATTCAATTTAGTCTTTTAGACTAGGACAAATTATTGAAATTTCAGCACGCAGTGACGAATGGTGACCTCGTATAATGATAATTTTGTTTCTCATTTATAATAGCATCCTATTCCATGCCTAAGCTAAAATAAACACTCTGTAACAAATGAATTTGGTACCCGGAGAAGTTCCAAAAAAAAGGGAACACTATCAGTTCAGATTATGCATTGCATGTACGCAGTAAAACACATTTCAAATAACTTGAATTATAGGTATAAACGGACTGAAATGTAGAAATTACAGTAAGTTTGCAGCACAACCTTCCCCGAAGCAGCATGCAATTTGCCCAAAAGTTCCAAAAATAGAGAGCGCCACTGTGTGGTAGGATTTACATGTCATCATGACATAAACTAGATCATGCCATGAATCTCTACTAAAGCTAACGCCCGTAGAGATCATATTCCACCTGTACAAAACCCGGGAACTTTTTTTAAGTTTTGACAGGGAACCTTATAAAGTCAAAAAAAATAACATGGGGAATGTACTTCTTTGTTCATACATGTACCTGTGGCTTAATGATTTATTCATCGGTACGTCAGTGAAGTTCCCAGCTCGATATTACAGAATTGCTTTCGCGTTATGTCGCTTAAACCAAAGAAAAAAGATTGTATGTTTCCGGTAACGGAGCGAAAAAATTAGGGTAGGTACTAGGTAGGGAAATTTTTGTTTTTAATTTTATTTCGATATTTTTTATCCAGCTGCAGAAATATTGAACTACATTGACCGAAGTGACATAAAATGCCAACCCGTATTGTGGGGAAAGTACTAGTATTACTTGACCAACAGTGGAAACTGGAAATATACATTAAGGTTGATAAAAAAAATCAAATTTCATGCTTAGGTATGTTTTTTATTATTCACATACATGACATGTAGCACATTTTCATAAATTTGGCTATAAACTTGGTAGGAAATTGATGTCACTAACTTTTTATAAGAATTTTACCAATAATACCGCCATTATATATACTGTACTGTACTGTACTTGTATTGTGACGACTACATCCCATTGTCTGGGGATAGCCAGTACGTCCACCCAGCATGCCTGGTTTTTGGAGACAGTAGCTATACCCCTAACATATGTGGTGATAACCTCTATAAATGTATATATACACCCACCATGTCTGTTGATAGTGTTCCATAAGTCCCAAACAAGACATAAAGCACTGTAAAAGCAGGCAGGAGATAGTCTGAGATACACTCTCAGGAAATTAAAATTGCAAAATGTATGCCAATCAATCCACAACACATCACACACCGGGGGCCTTTGAGACAGCCGTCAATTCATGGTCACTTTTCACAGGGATATGTTAGAAACCATGTGTTTTGCACACCAAAGGTCATCAATATTTATGAGCATTAGTGGTAACAAAACTCTAAATTTTAGAAAATTTTGACTTTTTCTCAAAATATCAATAAAAAGTTTATGGTCGGCGGGTTATTTTTAGGGTCGGTCGATGTACGGAAACATAGTATCTTTTTACTTTGGCCTTACGACAATAATTTTCGTGACGGGGAATAAAATAAATATTTATCACGGAATCGGGTCTCAAAAGTCACGTGAATGAATACATCATTTAAGCAACAGGTATGAACAAAGAAGTACAATCCCCGCGTTACTTTATAAGGTTCCCTGTCAAAACTTAAAAAAACTTCCTGGGAATTGTAAAGGTGGAATATGATCTCTACGGCGTTCTAGCTTTAGTAGATATTCATGAATCATGGCATGATCTAGACATAAACAATCTTACTTCTTCTTAGTTGTGTTGATATGTCGTTTGGGACAAGCGTGTCTCCGTGTATTTATGTATCCTATGTATGTTACTTTCACAAAACTAGCCCTAGTAGTATTCACATTCAAATTAAACAAAGCGGAATGTATATACAAATAGTACAATCCTTGAATTCACGTTGTGATCACAATGTGATCACGATTCATGGTATTCACCGGAAATCTGGCCATTAATTAGAATCAGATAATTTTTAACTAACGCCCGCTAAATTCACGTTGACAAGACGAAGTCAGAATAATTCCTCACGTCCAAGATGAAGCCTAATTTCATTTCAATTTCAAGGATTTTAATTTTTGTTTTGAGAATTGTCCCGACCTTGTCCTTCACCTTGTTGGAATAACCGGAAATGTGTTTTGATTTTTTTTCCGGTCTTCGCTAATGACAGCTGTTGTTAAGCGGGACACACTAATAGTTGTAGTCCGAGCCCGAGCCCGAGTCCAGTAAAATGTGTAGTTGGGATTTTCAATTTCGTTTATAGTCGTTAATATAATTCCAATAGTGATGAATTTTGGTTGGTGGTAAGTTATGCCAAATACAAATAAAAAAAAATTAAAAGATAATTTGTAAGTCTTATATTTCAACTTTTATCGACATTTTTCGTTCTCCAGCACACTAAAAGTTGTAGTTGGAATCAGCCGAGCCGGCCGCCGAGTCGCTAATTAGCTGTTAATTGCTATTGTTAGGAATATGTTGGCGGCTCAAATCAATGGATTTATCAGTTAAGACAAGGGTGTTTGCAACTCTAGACTATTAGTATTGGGTGTTTTGTATCATTTGAGGTTTTTTGGGAAATAATAATTTAGAAAGTGAAATACATGATAAAATAAATTTAATCACAAAACATAGAATAATATAAAGACATTAAATTCACAGAATAACATGCGGCATACAGTTTCATGTTCGGTGCTGGATGGCACCTCTCAGAATACGTTCAATTCTCCTTTTATATCGGACGATTTATTTTATCATGTATTTCACTTTCTAAATTATTATTTCCCAAAAAACCTCAACTGATACAAAACACCCAATACTAATAGTCTAGAGTTGCAAACACCCTTGTCTTAACTGATAAATCCATTGATATGAGCCGCCAACATATTCCTAACAATAGCAATTAACAGCTAATTAGCGACTCGGCGGCCGGCTCGGCTGATTCCAACTACAACTTTTAGTGTGCTGGAGAACGAAAAATGTCGATAAAAGTTGAAATATAAGACTTACAAATTATCTTTTATTTTTTTTTATTTGTAATTGGCATAACTTACCACAAACCAAAATTCATCACTATTTGAATTATATTAACGACAATAAACGAAATTGAAAATCCCAACTACACATTTTACTGGACTCGGCCTCGGGCTCGGACTACAACTATTAGTGTGTCCCTGTTAAGCTTTGGAGTTGGAATAGAGACTGCTGAGAATTGATAAATTAGACGCATTTTTGCGATTAAATTCATTCAGTTGATGGCACCTATGATCTAGTTATCTTGCCAAGTTAACTTTCAGTTAATCATTCATTGAAACATGAACGGCAATAACAAAGACTCAGAGTTTGAAACTGTCAGTTTCAAACACAAACTTGACCAAGTCAGACTCAAACAACGGAAGTCTCAAATCACAGTAAAAGAAGTGTTTTGGTGACATTTTTCGGTCCGAAACAATATATGAAGTAGAATTTTTTATTTAGATCACTCACCTTCTATGTATATAGTTTTCATCTCATCCTTTTGTTGTGTGATAATAGGTAATTTGTGGAAATACTAACGCCGAGGTGGTGAGTTCTGTATTTGAACTACAATTCTTAGCAACAACCATGTCTATGCAACGTCAAATCTGATTGGTTAAGATAGACAATATGACTAATAGGAAAATGGTTTTCATTGCGCCTTTCATTTAAGAGAGCGCCACTTTACGTTACGTTAAGCGCGTGCTCTGATACTATTCTCAGGTAACGTGAACTATATATAGAACACAATAATACAGCTTCATAGGTATACGGATCTCATGCGCGTTACCGTCATGAAAACTTTCAGATTTCGCTTCGCGAAATCTGATTAAGTTTTCTATTAGCTTGTGATGCATGTGATATTATGTGACCAAAACAATCTTATCATAAATTGTAATAGCTTTTTATACATTTTCACAATTCCCTTAGGTTTCATATCCCGTTGCCAGGTAACAGTACTAGTGTTCTGATTCGCCGCGCTGTCCATGGATGGTTGAAGTGTTGACATATTTCTTCGATGTTTTAAGGTCTAACTTTCTTATATGATTCTTATCGTGGTATTGATGATTTACAGTAATGCTCTAAATAATCGACTCCTTAACCACAGCAGAATTATGGGTAACTTTTCAGGATTTAGTCGGAAATATGGCTTGTTGCCATTCATCGAAAAGCTCTCACTGAAAAGCTATATTTTTGTAGTCTTATTCCCAGAAAATAAAATTCCCCACGTTTGGAGTATACATCAATGCCCGAAGTATATGATCATTTAAAACATTAAAATTATGGGGATTTTTTCAGGATTTAGTCAGAAATATGGCTTGTTGCAATTTGTTGGAAAGCTCTTACCGAGAGCTTTCCGATGAATGGCAGCAAGCCATATTTCCGACTAAATCCTGAAAATTTCCCATAATTCTTCTGTGGTTAAGGAGTCGATTATTTAGAGCATTACTGTACCACATTCGCTAAAGCTCGTGCGGTAAATCATCAATCCCATTCGTGGTGTAAATTTGGTTTTTAGATAAACTACGTATGTATTCTATGCATATATATATATATTGTTCAACCACTGCCCTTTCAGCCTATATATCGGTGATAGTGATGTTTCCAAGTATATCCGTTTAAACCCAGAATCCATTCCGAGTGAAACAACAAGAACGTTATTTGTTAGTCTTTTCCTGCATTGATATCATATGGTTTTATATATGTGGATGTTTAATATTAACATATGCAATCAATAATACACGTTGGCTCACATGAAACATAAATATGTTCTTGATTTTTTTATTTCTACATAGACAACAACATCCGGATAAAACTAGCAATGACAAGGGTAAGCAAAACAGATGATGGTAAGCGACCTGCATTTACGTCGTCTTGTGAACAATCCTGTTTCAGTTGACGTAACCGCTTACCATCGCACTGGTGAAGATTCGAAACAAGCCGCTGTCCTTCGGGGTTATAAGGCGTATTCATTAAAACCTCGATCATATCGCGGACTTCACCTTCTGCAAAACATGCATCTTCGCGTTCGAGTTTGCTGATTTCTTGTTCGCATTCTTCTGGACATTTGAAATTTCCGGGACATTTAGCAGACAAACGTGATGTAATCTCGATAGCTCTCGCGAAACCCTCATAACTAAAAAAGCTTATGTCACAGTTACCGATCATCATCGTGGGGTTCAACTTCGGATTTATGTCTGTCAGAGACAGCGACTTGAAGGATAAACAGGATTCCTTGAGCGGCATGTTTTCGGCTGGGTAGAAATAGATGAATCCGAAGCACATTTCTTCGAGTGTACCCCAGCCTTGGTAAGTCGTCTTGTCCTCCATAATTGTTTCAAATGTGCAAACTGTTTTTATCTCATCTCCCGGATTGACAGTCATCTTTCCTTCCCCGAATCTAAAAAAAACAAAGAAAATAAGAAATATCCGGAACTAAAATTACCTAAACCGGGGCGTGGCTAGAGGGTGTCCATTGGGCTGTGCATCTTGAAAAATCCAACCTGCCCTTGAACCAAACCAATCCACTTGACCCCCTCATTTTGAGTTTTAACATTCCAGCTGCATGGTACCTCATGTTTTCCAACGGTTGGACATGTCCAACCTGACACACCTTAAGGTTGGACATTTTCAATCGATGGCCATTTCAGACCAAAAGTAGAAAAATATGCTACTGTTGGACTAAACACAACAAATTCCCAACTAATTACTGGTTGGATATCAAGCAATGAAAATAATTTCAACCTATATGCATGTGGTGTTAAATTTCCAACTAGAATGTTGTGCGACACCCCTATCTGAACACATTTCACGAGCGGGTTCATATATTGGATCTAACTATTTCCTGGTGTGTATATAATGTAAACCTGGTGGTATTGCTTTGTCAAATCGAATGGGCATCTTTTATTGGTCTTAGTTCGTGTACTCACGGTACTGGAGACGGGTTGTCATAACTGTAAAACTCGTCATTCGTAATATACACCGGATCTCGGTTCTTGGGCACAAGCTGCATACTCTGTGCAATACCTGCACGAACAAGAATTATTTATTATCTCCCCCATTATAATATCCATATTACACGAACAAGCATTATTTATTATCTCCCCGTTGTAATATCCACATTACACGAACAAGCATTATTTATTATCTCCCCCATTATAATATCGACACTACACGAACAAGCATTATCTATTATCTCCCCCATTATAATATCCATATTACACGAACAAGAATTATTATTATCCCACCATTATAATATCCACACTACACGAACAAGCATTATTTATTATCTTCCATTATAATAACGAGCATTATTATCTTACCCACTATAATATCCACATTACACGAACAATCATTATTTATTATCTCCCCATTATAATATCCACATTACACGAACAATCATTATTTATTATGTCCCCATTATAATATCGACACTACATGAACAAGCATTATTTATTATCTCCCCCGTTATAATATTCGCATTGCACGAACAAACATTATTTATTATCTCCCCATCATAATATCGACACTACACGAACAATCATTATTTATTATCTCCCCATCATAATAACGACACTACACGAACAATCATTATTTATATGTCCCCCTATCCACACTACACGAACAAGCATTATTTATTATCTCCCCATTATAATATCGACACTGCACGAACAATCATTATCTTCCCCACTTGCAGTGGGTAAATGTCTAAACATTATAAAAGTCTGTAAAACATCACCACCTAGAAGATCATGGAGAAATAGATAAACTTTGTTCTGAATTAATTGTTGATAGCTGTTCAATAACGAAATTTTGCGTTCTGAAACTATTGGTATGTAAACAAAACTGTTACAGTTATTTGTTAAATAAGTGAAAATATTAAGTCTAAATATGATTTTCAGAAAAAGAGTTTCAAGGCTTCGACCTTCTCCTGTGATTACTGTCAAGAGTTAATCAAACTTTAGTATCTAAATGGACTTTGATCGGTAATGCCACTGTAACAGTAACTGTAATGTTCACATAACACTGGATTCAATATAAGTGATCTCGTTGTTGCCAGCCCAAAATATGCATATATTTACACGATCCTTCCCAAGGGTTCTCCCTAAGGGTACGTTCATACACTGGCAAGTTTGCACTGCATTTTTGCAGTCAATTTCTCATAGAAAACCTTGGGTGCCAGAATGTGAACGGCAACATGCATATAACATGGATGCATTTACCAAAGCTAACGGCATAAGGTGTAAATTTTCGGTAGTTCCACATGTAACGGTGCTACTAACACTTTGCCTTGAAATGCCTGTAAAATTTATTCTTGTGAGATAATTGCATGCTATTTACAGGCAAATATCGATAGTATCCGCTACTAGTGAAACTACATAGTTTTCGCTAATGAGGTTCCTAGTTGGTGAATGTGCTGATGCTAGCCCGCCGTGCGAGATATCGTCACTAAATTAACCCTCTGGGGACCTCATTCTGCAAGTGACAGACACACTATTTGCAGACTTGAAAGAAAATAATACAAGAGATGGACTGTCGTCCGGTGCATACCACCTTGTGGCATACCGGTGAACATCCATACAAAATTTTATTGAGATCCGAGCATTACTGTTCAAGTTATGACCTGAACAGACATCGGATGGACCAAACAGCCAACATTTCAAGATAAACAAAGATGAATAACTCTAGAATGGAAAAGCCAAACAAAACAACTCTATTGAACGTCCTCAGTACAACTGTTGAAGTTACGACATGAACAGACACCAGACGGACCAAAAAGCCAACATTTCCAGATAAACAAAGATGTATAACTCTAGAATGGAAAATCCAAACAAAACGATGGAACCCTCTATTTAATGTTCTCATAGTAAGGAACATCCATACCTAATTTCATTGAGATCCGAGCACTACTGTTCGAGTTATGACGTGAACAGACATCGGACGGACGGGCGCCTGGACGTGCGTCCACACGACCGCACGTATGCACTGCCGGACAGGTGCAAAACAGTATACCCCCCCCCTTTTTTTTAAAGGGGGTATAAAAATGATCATTACCCAGATAGTGCATGTGGTTGAGGGCGTAAGTGACGTGGATTGGTCCACTGAGTAGTCTCGCTGTGTCCGACGATCGACATACGGCCTCTGCCTCTTCACGTGACCGGTGCGGCGGAATCTCCAAGTATAACTGTCCGACTGTGAATGAGCTCATGTTATGTGGTCGCATATTTGGTGTGTAGTACAGCGTGAATCCAGTAGAATCAGTTAGACCCTCCTCCAAAAACACATTCGTCCAATGGAACTGTAAAAAATCATATTGTATGACAGCATTGCATATGCATCTCAACTAAAGATGATCTATCTCTTCTGGGCCACAATTACAACAACAACATATTTTGTTATAATCCATAGTTAATTCAAGACTACAAATAGTTATTTTGTGAATAAAATACAGATCGGGTTGTGTATGTTATTTGCATACAAAGGCATAGTAAAGTGGTTTGTTACGGTCGTGATGAAATCTATCTAAATGCAATTTGCCGCGATTGAGGGTGCCAACAAGCTGGTAGGCTTTTGGTACGCTACAAAGGTTTTTGCGCGTGTTTCAGTTTTAAAAAATAGCCCATAAAACTGTCCCGCGGAAGTGATAATACATTATAAATAAAATTTATATAAATTGATATAAACTTTTTCCGGATAGGTGTCCTCGATTAATGTCTATTAGTTTATACCGCGGAATCAATTAAAAAAAATTCTGGGAATTGATAGACCATCTTTAATTATGTAGTAATTATTACTTTTCATACAAATCGTCGTAAACAGAAGCTGTGGCTTACACATGAAGGTCTTGGGTCCCTGTTATCTCGGCCCTATTTACATAAATGGAGGGTGATCGGGCAGGAACTGATTTGCATTTTCATCTTTGTAAAGATGCCATATCCGATTTGATGCTACATAATTAACCCTTTCTATCATAAATGGATTCCCCCAGTCAGTTAAATAGTGTACATCGGAATGGACTATTATTGATTTGCAGCGATGCTAAAGCGATAAAAGCAGACGACAGATAAAATAAAAGTTCAGAATGAGGGTTATTTATTGAGGGAAATATTTAGATAATAAGTTCAACATACGACATATAGTCGTGTGTTGAACTTATTATGTGAACATTCCCTATATGACAGTATATGTGATAACTACTCACCAATGACTCTTTGGTATATGAATGGTTAAGAACTTTCAATGTTTCGCTCACTGAGCAAAAGAAATATGAAAAGACACTTGTAATCACCATCATTCACACAAGCATCGCGAAAATCCACAACATTATTCAGAAGTAATACATTGAAAACGAAAAACGATCACAAAAGTTCATAATTGAGAACGCTCTTTGTGCCACCGCACACGCTGCGATTAAAATCTTAAGTGGGGAAAATCGCAGGAGGAAGCATCCAATGCGCATGCCCACGACAATATCGTAGCCAAATCGTAGCAATCAAGCACTGTTTGATTTTACCAGGAAAATCGTGGCGTGACTTTGGCAACGCGCGCGATCGTAGCTGTCACATGACCACTGTCGCACTGGTCATGTTGTAAATACCACGAAAATCGTAGCTGCAAAGATCGCAGCACCGTAGCGTCTGCGGGCAAGCTACGATTTCTCCACCTACGATTTCCCCCACTTACGATTTTAATCGTAGCGTCTGCGGTGGCACTTTGTCGTCTACCTTTATGTGACGGAAGCATGGACGCTCTTTATGAGATGCGAACATTGTAATTTCTGCTGGGCTGACAAAAAATAAAGCGTGTTAAAACTTTCTCGTTTGAAAGTCGAGGCCATCATAACCTTTCATTAATGGGCTCATGGGTCTGTTCTAATTATTTGTTGGTATAGTAAACGTGCAGATTGAGGTCTTATGGTGTCAAACCGGGAAAGGTATCTTTACATGAGGTACGTTTCCCGGGCTTTAACGGTGACATAGGACAACATTTGCAGGCACCTTGGGGACTCGGACTGAAAGTATAAATCATGAAAAATTGGGATGTGGTAAACATTATTATTGGAAGAGGGTGCCCAGCCTTGAGTTCCCATGATATTAAAGTGATGTGAAATACTCCGGTAGGGTGATCATATAGAAATGGAGAATAATCGTGATGCGTCCCGAATCGAGTAGTAAATATTTACAATTGAGAGTAGTTTTTTACATGGAGTAGTACGGTCGATTTTCTTTAGATTTTCGGTGATGTTAGCAGAATGTTACATTCCTGCAGTTGGAATAGCGCCTGCACACTAACTTATCAGTTTCACTGACTCGACCAAGTGCATAATATGCCTTTAAATATTTGACGAAACATGAACAAATGCCACTGTTGTGAACCCATGAAACTGTTAGTTATAATAATATGATGATACATTTGTGTTTGAAATAAGATGTCGAGCACGAAATGCAGTTATTCACAGTCTAGGTCAACTCAGACTCAGGTCTAACGATTGAGTCTGAAGATGAATAAATCATTTCAAACGACCAATCGATAGTCTCATGGGTTATCTCATGGGACTATACCCGGTGTATGATCAAAATTCAGATGATATATACGTGTATATGTAGGTCCAAAGCAATTCAATGCAACATGATAATTGGGTGAAGATTAGTCAAAAAAGGTATATAATTTTACAATAATTGAGTGTGGGTTCACATAGACTGAGCTCTTCCATTCGTTATTGACCGATTCGGCTGAAACTGCATCAAGTACGATGCTTTGATTTTGTTTACTGACTGGCATAGGAATGTGCTACGGTGATATTCGGTGGTATAAGATCAGAGAAATCGGAGACTGTTCGACTATCACACATACGTTGTAAACTGTAAGTCGAAATTCAGAAGTTGATTGCATCATACACGATTAGTATCGAAACTACTGTAACTTATACCCATAAATTAACATAAAGCCTAACAAAATGCACATATGGAACAAAACTGACACACCGCTATATATGAGTTAGTGCACACTATTGTTTTGTTGTTACGCTTTAAGTACATGTCACATCATTACTCGCATGTATATAAGGATTAACTGTCATGTGGACTGTTTTTATGAAGATCTAACCGTGATGTAAGTGGCAATAACTTGTGTAAAACATACAAGTTATGACCACTTACCTCACGGTTACATCTCCATAAAAACAGTCCACATGACAGTTAATCCTTATATTTATATACATTTAGCGAAAAAGACACTTTTGTAAATGTATTTAAATCGAAAAGTGTATCGTGACAAAACCAGCCCAAAATATCCCATAGCACCCTTGGTAAAAGTTAACAGGAACAATTTCTCTTTATATTGAAACCCGATGATTTATTAAGTCAATCCTGCGCGAGTCCAAATGATGTCACATCATTACTCGCATGTATATAAGGATTAACTGTCATGTGGACTGTTTTTATGGAGATGTAACCGTGAGGTAAGTGGCAATAACTTGTGTAAAACCCGAAGCAAGTTATGACCACTTACCTCACGGTTACATCTCCATAAAAACAGTCCACATGACAGTTAATCCTTATATTTATATACATTTAGCGAAAAAGCCACTTTTGTAAATGTATTTAAATCGAAAAGTGTATCGTGACAAAACCAGCCCAAAATATCCCATAGCACCCTTGGTAAAAGTTAACAGGAACAATTTCTCTTTATATTGAAACCCGATGATTTATTAAGTCAATCCTGCGCGAGTCCAAATGATGTCACATCATTACTCGCATGTATATAAGGATTAACTGTCATGTGGACTGTTTTTTATGGAGATGTAACCGTGAGGTAAGTGGCAATAACTTGTGTAAACCCGAAGGGTTTTACATACAAGTTATGACCACTTACCTCACGGTTACATCTCCATAAAAACAGTCCACATGACAGTTAATCCTTATATTTATATACATTTAGCGAAAAAGCCACTTTTGTAAATGTATTTAAATCGAAAAGTGTATCGTGACAAAACCAGCCCAAAATATCCCATAGCACCCTTGGTAAAAGTTAACAGGAACAATTTATCTTAATATTGAAACCCGATGATTTATTAAGTCAATCCTGCGCGAGTCCAAATGCGCCCAAAACATTACGCGTTCGTCTTTCCAAAGCCTATGACGCGTCGATGTAATTATGAGGCTGCAGTTATGAGCTGTTGCGCGTTCACCGAGAAATAATTGCAACTAGCCACGTGGGCGCGGACCAATCAGAATGCTGGATTTAGTGATAATCACACTTAGTATGTAAATATAGCTCAATACTATACAAGAAAACCATAGTCAGAAATGGTAACGCCACCAAGATAATATTATTAGCCATAAATATAAATTATAATATAAAATATATTGGTTACATGAATGCACCGCTCAGAATTCCGTTAAAACAACTAATCCTTCAAATTATTACAAAAAACTACGGCTTATCACTGCAGGTTTTTCATTCACCAAACCAGAAAGCTTCTAAATGCGGATAAAAATTGGGTTCCCGCCATAAAATCTGCAAGTGTGCATGCCCCAGCCATTTTTCATACCTGAACATTGAACGCAATTAACGCGGTCATAATTTAGTTACATACTGCAACTATAATACACCCATCGAATACACACCCCACGAAAACCCGAAATGTGTTGTCCTGCGAGATATCCCATCGCTATAGCTCAATTTGACACGGCCAGATTAGCATTTCTACAATATCCTAAAACAATAAAGCTTCTCAAATTACTATTTACATTTCGTCATAAAAGCCATATTGCGTCGAGAGGCTTAAAGTATAGTAGTACACCAGTGGGTCCACATTTGCACCGAGCGCCCACGAGTGCGTTGAGCACAAGCCTGGGTTTAGTGCAGTTGTCATTTGCAGAATAAGGTCCCCAGAGGGGGATTTAGTGACGCTATCCCGCATAGCGGCTAGCATCACAAAATTCACCCTCTGTGGACCTCATTATGCATGGCCTCATCTGCTATGGGAGACATAGACTCAGAAAGAAATTTCCAAATGGTGAATATTGTGATGTACACCCATTGGGCACCTCGATTATGCAATGTGTCGTCTGCCAATTTGGGGATACAGAGAAACTAAACTAAAACAGAAATAGAATGTAAGTTTCTATAGAAATTTGATAATAAAGAAACAGAGAAGATGAGTCCTAAGCAGAATGAGGTCCACAGTGGGTGAATTTAGTTATGCTAGCCCGCTATGCGGGATAGCGTCACTAAATTCACCCTCCGGTTACCTCATTCTGCAAATGACAGACACGCTATATAATCAGGCTTGGTTGAGCAGTTTTTTCTGCTGTTGTTACGAGTCTCATTGCTCATATATTAATCGACTCACTTATTGCCAAACTATAACATAATCATCCCAGTGTCACATAACGCATTTTTGATGCATAAATTGTCACTTGGTCTACGCTCGCGTCTATACAAATGCTGTTCAGAGTCCTCGTAAATAAATAACTTTCCTTCTATAATTGTTACAGATCATCAATAAAACCGTATATTTATTAGAAATCATTTACTGAATAAATAAGACTCGATCACTGTGTGCCTTGAAAATTCCGCTTGAGTTTAACTCTTCTTGTTCTTCTTCTGCCGCATAAGGCAAATCTCTTTTAAGAGTGTTTAAAGCCTGGCGCATGCATGATAAAAACAGTTAAAATGTGTATATACAGTTAAAAACAGGTCCGGAGTTACTTATTCTTTTTCTTATCAGTGGTGAATGCTGGGTGCATGGCTGGCCGGCAGCTTGTCCAACTCCACTCTGAAACTCTTTGTGTCGAATTCTGGTGTGCAGGTTCCCTCTGAGAGTTTGTTCCACTGTCTGGTGGTGAGTGGAAAAAAACGACTGTTGGTATACGTCGATCCCAGTGGTGCTTTGGTATAATTTGTGTTTGCCCCGTGTCCTTTCATCGCCTTGCCTGATGTACGAGTCTGGGTTGATGTCGACCGTTTTATCTGTAATTTTTCTGAGCATCATGAGGCGGTCTTTCGCTCTTCTGCGATGGGGAGATTCCCAATGCAGGTCCCCTAGCATGTCTGTCATTGCTCCTGGTATTCTGGACCAATAGTTGCTGGTGGTGAATCGGGCGGCTCTGCGTTGGACTCGTTCTAGTTGAGTGACCAATCTCTCTGTGTGTGGGTCCCAAACTGTGGAGGCATACTCCAGTATAGGTCTGACCGTGGCTGAATATGCTGCTGCCTTAACATCTTTCCTACAGCCTCGCATATTTCTTCTGAGGAATCCGAGCGACAGCTGTGCCTTGGGTGTTATAAGGTCAACGTGAGGTCCCCATCGCAGTTGGTTATTGATTACTACTCCCAGATACTTGCTGTTTGTTACTGTTTCCAGAGTGTGACCATGCAATTTGTAGTCTGTTAAGATGGGACGTTTTTTGTTGATAATGTGGAAGATGTTGCATTTTTGAGGGTTGAATGACATCTGCCATGTGGATTCCCAATTCTCTAGGCATTGTATGTCTCTTTGCAGTTTTCTAGTGTCTGATTTAGATGGTACCTTTTGGAACAGAAGACAGTCGTCGGCGAACAGTTTTGTTGGAGAAGAGGTGCAGTTAGGAAGATCGTTGATGAAAACTAGGAAAAGCAGTGGTCCTAGCACAGTACCCTGGGGCACGCCGGAGATTACAGCTGCTGTTGTAGAGGTGTGGCCTTCGAGAATCACTTGTTGTGTGCGATGATTTAGGAAGTCCTTGATCCAATGGAGGCTTATTGTGTCCATGCCGTAGTATGACAACTTGTGGAGCAGTCTTTGGTGTGGCACTTTGTCGAAAGCTTTGGCAAAATCCAGGAGGATGACGTCAGTCTGGTGGCCTTCTGTCATATTTTTTTCGATGACGTTGATGGTGACTAAAAGCTGCGTTTTACAAGACCGTCTGGACCTGAAGCCATGTTGTTCATCTGCTAAGATCTTGTTCTTGTCTAGGTGGGCCATGGTTTGGCTGTGTATTATATGCTCCATGGTCTTGCAGGGAATTGATGTGAGTGACACAGATCGGTAGTTTGATGCTTGGTGTCTGTCTCCTTTCTTAAAAATCGGTGAGACTAGAGCCTTTCTCCAGTCATCAGGGATGGTGCCAGTGTTTAAAGAGAATTGGTAGATGTGCTTCAGTATGGGTGCAAGTTCCGAAGCAAACGACTGGAGGAATTTGGCCGGGATTAAGTCACGGCCTGTTACTTTGTGCGGGGTTGTGTTCTTCAGCAGTCGGAGTACCCATTTTCAGTGATGTTGATTTTTTCCATCTGGTTCTGTGGGCTTGCTCCTTTGTCTGGTATAGAAGAAACATCCTCTTGAGTGAAGACAGACTGGAACTGTGCATTCAGGATTTCTGCTTTACTCTCCTTGTCATTGTGGAGTAACCCATCTGATCAAATCAAGGATGCCACCCCGCTGTAATCTTGGTTCTTGCTTTGTAGATAGGACCAAAATTTCTTAGGTGAGGAATGGAGTTGAGGGCTGGTGACATCTTTTAGGTATGAATTGTGCGCTTTCCTCGTTTCTGTTTGTGTATCCCTTTTCAATTTTGAGTATCTTTCCCAATCTGTTGTGTTATTGGTCTTTCGTGCTCGTTGGTAGGCTCTGTGTTTCCTTTTAGATAGTATGTTGATGCTGCTATTCGCCCAGGGGTTTGTAAACTTAGGGCTGGAGAGCTTAGATGGGATGTGTTTGTCTATGATGTTAAGACAAATGGTCTTAAAGTCCATCCACATGGTGTTGATGTTAGCATATCTCTCTCGGCAGATTGTCTCACGAAAGATCCTCAAATCCAGGCTGATTTGACTACTCTCTGCTCTATTCCATAGTAGGATCTTCCTTCTTGGTTTTTTCTCTCTTTTCGCTGTCAGTTGGCTGTCAATTAGGATGTATCATGATCTGATTTCCCTATTGGTGGAAGAGGTTTGCAGGTTTGTCTTGTTTGTTCCTTTCACACTGACGAGTAGTTCCTATCTAGGTCATTTTTTAAACTTATTATCTGAACATTTTCCACAATGAATATGAATTATTCTGCTCTTGTATTATCTGTTTTGTTCTGTCTTTCGTCTGGTTTTATTACACGAACAGCCACTCAAAGTGAATACTAGACCGTTCCAATGCACACTTTTATAACTGAATGGGAGTACAGATATGAAATTGCTAAAAGCACTGAAAGCAATCAAGTTTTTAGCCCAAGTATTGACACGAATAAATTTTCGAAATTAAATCCGCTATATATATATATATAAGTCAATGCATTGGCACGGGATTTTCGCAAAATGTCATTAAGCTGCAGTCATGGAACGGTTAAAGGTACTCAATCCGATCAGACGCTCCTAAATTACTATTTCTTTGGCTTCGGGGGTAAAAAAATATTTGATTCGAGTCGAGAAACCTACCCGTCAAAGCTCAGATTGATCAGATATCGATATTTGAAGTTAATTATTTCAATTGTTTCTAGCCCAGAAACTCATGTTCAAACAGGTTCAAACGGACGTTCTGGCAGATAAAGATAGATAACTCTAAAATTACAACACGGTAATACCTATACATCTGTTCGTGTACATCAGACACACAAAGAACTTTCTCCAGATAATGCGAAATCGCGCATATCCTCAAGAATATTGCAAATTTTCATAGTCATATGTCGATATCACTTAAAGGTACTCAATCCGATTAGACGATCCCCATATCATCAAGTTGAACCAACAACATTTCTTCAAAATACGCTTTAGTTATCAGAATCGATTAATTACAACAAAGTAATGCTAACCATGCACTGTCAACTATAGTATAAAATTTCCCAAAACGTTTTTTTTATCAACATTTTGTACAACGAAATTTGTCCGTTTTATTAAAATTCTAAAATACAAAGCCACTTTATTTTAGAGTTATCCATCTTCATCAGCAATTTGGTCTGTTTGGTGAATATTTTCCAGGCGGAAAAAGTACATATCTCGAGAAATAATAGATTTCAAACATCGATATCTCATCACTTTGAGCTTTGATGAGTGAGTTCCCCGACTCTAATAAAATATTTTTTATCTCCGAAGCCAAAGAAATAGTAATTTAGATGTGTTTAATCGGATAATGCATCATTAATATCAGACTTATTAAAGCTCACATTTATGTCTGAACACTTGATATATCATTTTGCTCATTGAATGCTAAACTGCCTCCGCATTTTAGTTTTGAAATCCGATGTATATACCTGTATCATTATTTTCTTGTATCCACTGCGTCCGAGTAGAAATCCGGCTTGCTCGCTAAGACATTCTCCTGGCATTCCGACTGTCCATATTCCTAAGGCCACCTCACAGTTTTGAACGCCAGCAAGACATTGGAATGGCTCAGTTGTGGTGTTCACTGAATTAACAACATATTCACTGGCATTAAGCTATCACATATAATAGAATTATTCGGATATTGGATGGATGGTCGCTAACATAGATGAATACTAATGTTGCATGTGATTCATCTTAACCGGCAAAAGAAATCGCTACTGGATAACAAATTTCATGGTGTTAGTCAATTCGTTGACCAACTTGTTCCCTCAGAATACTTCAAATCAAACCAAACTGTGTGACTATCTCGGTCAGTATTCTCCCGTGCAGGTTTATTTTATATATATACCGTTCAAAGGTAACCATATTATTCATTTGGAGGAGCGTTCAGGGTATATAGATGATAGGTACAATTTTTGATTGGATATGGGAATTATCTCATGAGTGATGACAAAAAAAATGAATTTTCACGAGTGGCTCGTCACGAATGAGATAATTACCATATCCAACCAAAAAATGTAGATGTTCTGTTTATTATATGCCCCGCTCAGTTGGCCTATGGCTCAACTCGAAAGAAGAGTACAAAATGCAAATGTGTTTACACAAGCACAGCTATCGTAATGAGCTTGAGCATATAAAAAATAGTTCCATTTTTCAGACAGATTGGTTGAGGGTTAAAGGGGCTAACGTCATAGTATTTTTAACAAAACAATTTAATTGATTACATATTACATTTTTGTTCAATGCTAGTTGAATGTGGCGAAGCGATGTTAACCCATCTAGTACCGAATCACTTAATTTTAACGCGGATGGATACGAGTGAGATATCGATATTTCGCTAGAGGATAACGATTCTTATCTTATGCAAAATACTACTATTTGATAGCTTAGCATATACTAATTAAGCAGACCACATATACAAAAACAAATAATACAAGAGCAGAAGGATTCATTGTTCATATTCATCGGTGGGAAATATTCAGATAATAAGTTCAATAAACGACCACTACTCGTAGATGAGTGTTTAGTAAAGAAAGGGTTAAGAATGCATAATTTCATTAGTAATGAACACTTTATTTTTTTAAATAGACTGCCACTTAGAATTGGCCGGAGACACGTATGACATACAGTAATGCCCTAAGTAATCGACTCTTGAAACACAGCAGAATTATGGGGAGGGTTAATTTAGTGATGCTAGCCCACTATGCAGGATAGAACGTTATACTGCAAATGACAGGCACACTAAACCTGGAGCATGTACACATCAGAGATACTGTGGTCGAGGTGTTGTGTGAGTGCTTGAGTAAAACCCCGAAACCCAATTTGTCAAAATCGGATTACGTTTGTTATGATGTGAAATAAACGCCCGATGAATAATCCAGGAGGCAGAAGTCCGATGAATGGCAACAAGCCATATTTCCGACTAAATCCTGAAAAGTTACCCATAATTCTGCTGTGTTTAAGGAGTCGATTACTTTGGGCATTACTGTAGATGTATATGTTATCTCGCGGTGGTGCAATTTAGTGACAAGTGGTCGTCGTAACTGCTATACCATAGTTAGGTATGTCGCCCATCGATTTAGAGTGTATAGAAGTCCAAAGAACCGCGTCGGTTTAAAACTTCACACGTTCAGTCCTCAAATTAAACATCGTCGGACAGACGTCATAATCGCAGGTGCACAGGTTCCCATGGTACTAAATATCAGTGCCAAGATTAAAAAACATTGACCGAAAAATGTAGGAATAAAAGCTCGGACAAAATTATGCATGTTGCAAAAACATTTCTAAGTCGAAAAAGGGGGATAACTCCACCAAAACGTCGGACAGACGTCATAATCGCAGGTGCACAAGTTCCCATGGTACTAAATATCTGTGCCACGTTTTTAAAAAATCGACCTAAAAATGTGGGAATAAAAGCTCGGACAAAAGTACACATGTTGAGAAAATTTTCTAAGTCGAAAAAGGGGGATAACTCCACAAAAGGTCCGACAGATGTCATAATCGCAGGTGCACAGGTTGCCATGGTGGTTGATGTCTGTGCCAAGTTTCAAGGAAATTGATCAAACAACGACTGAGAAGAAAAACTCCGGACAAATTTGTGTCCACGGACGGACGGACGGACGGACAAGCTACAGTATGCCCCCCCCCTAACTTCGTTGCGGGGGTATAACTAACAAGGAATTTTATCGGTGGAGGGAAAGTCTAAGTGCACTAAGGTAAATCTAGCAGTGAGTTCATTGGCTGGAAGAATGACAAATTGTGCTCGACGAAAACAACGACAAAGATTAACTGGCAACTCCCCCATAGCGATATGGGATACAAAGTCAGCGATGACTTCATCGGAATTTGAAGCAATATCGCCAGCGCCTCTGTGTAGGAACTGATACATCGTTCTATCGCCGATTTGTGATGGTTCTTGACTGATTGGTTCTTGACTTGACGGTTCCCTGATGATCCAAATTATACATGTTCGCGAGTTTTTGACAGTTAAAACGCAATTTTTGAGCCATCTATGTGATAATTCGATTAGTTTTTCCATTCCCCTCATAATCTATGGTCCCAAATAACGTAAACATAATGAAAATCCTATTGTACGAGTAATAACAACGACGAAAACTGCGAATTGTGATATCTCGATCGAGTCGGTTCTGTCCCAATTTAATCGGTTCTGTCCGGGAAATACGATGACTATTATTTGGAAGTATACGTGAAAATAACCAAGTGAGTACAACGAAATATCAATTATGTTGAATTTACACCAATTATGATCAATTACGGTGAGTTACACTGCCTTCTTATATATAATTATGTGTAACAGTATAGCTATAGTAACAGAATCGTTCACTTTATTGTGACGCAAAGCATGCAATTTGACATAAATGATCAGTGTGAATTGTGAAGACTGATTTTTCCAACAACAAACCAATCATAATGGTCGACTGATTCAAAATGGCCGCCACTTTTGTTCAATATGGCCGCCACATTTTTTTTCAAATTGGCCGCACTGTTTTTTTTCAAAAAGTCGCATTTTTCAGCTCGTATTAAACTTATACGAACCACGTGACTTCCATTCCTTATTCGAACATGGCCGCCGCCCATGCAAAGGGGTTCATATAGGCGACCCATGCCATTTTCGGTTCCTTTATATATTAAGGTCAAACAAAGGATGCTGTAAGTTCCCCCCCCCCAAGACGCCTTAAAGAGTCACCACAAACCCCACCGATCCAAAATTGACGGCGGTCAACTGAATTTGGATCGGGGGAAGTGTTTATGGTGTTTTAATTTCATTTTGTCCACAGTTGTCATTTCACCTTGAGGCAGTATCTATATCTATATTTGCGAATGTCTGTCTGCCTGTCTGTCTTTGTTCTATAGAAAATTCACAGGGGACCATCTAGATGATACCAAAGGGGTATACTAGGGATAACTTTGTACGAGAAAGATAATGGTGGGGGTTAGAATTTTCTAAAGTGACGCCGTTGTTGTCAGGGGCAGAAAATGGGGAGGGGCAGAATTTTTTTTTGTCGCCGATTGCCACGAAACTTACATATAATCATCCCCATGATATGAAGAATCTAATAGTGTGGTTTAAATATGACAAAAGTGGCGTCGTTCGAGTCAGGGATGCACGGAAGGAGAGATCAAAATTGATCAAACTAATTTTAGCGCCGATTTCCACCAAATTGATATATATTCTTTTTCATGATAAAAGGAATCTAATTGTGCGATTTAATAACGCCAAATTGTTGTCGTTTGGATAAGATTGGGGGGTGGGCACTAAATTTGATAAAAATGGGGTTAGTCGCCGATTGCCACCACACTTATACAAAATCATCCTCATGGTATGAGGAGTCTAACGGTGTGGCTTAAATATGTCAAATGTGACCTCATTCGAGTCAGGGGTGCACTGAAAGGGAGAGGGGCACCAAAATTGATATATAATATTTTTAGCGCCAATTTCCACCAAATTGATACACGTTCTTATCCATGATACGAGGAATCTAATCGTGTGATTTAAAGATGCCATATTGATGCTGTTTTGGTGAGAGATGGAGAGGGGAGGGATGGGCACCAAATTTGATAAAAAATAATTTAGTCGCCGATTAGCACCAAACTTATAAATAACCATCTCCATGATATCATAAGTGTAATTGTGTGGTTTAATGATGTCACAAGTGGGGTCATTTGAGTAAGTGGTGTATAGAGGTGAGAGGGACACAAAAACTTATAAAAATATGTTTATCGCCGATTTCCACCAGATTGATACATATTCTTCTCCGTGATACGAGGAATCTTATCGTGTGGTTTAGATACACCAACTTGGTGCCCTCTGAGTGAGAGATATGGGGACCTAGAATTTGATACGAATTTGTATACTCGCCAATTTTCACCAATTTTATATATATGCATCTCTAATCTCTAATGAGTCTAAGTGTGTGGTTTAACGGTGACAAAAGTGACACCGCTTGAGTCCAAAATAGAGACGGGAAGGTCACCAAAACTGATATATAAAAATATTTTTAGTACCAATTACCATCAAATTCAGACACATTCTTCTCAAATGATACGAGAAATCAAATCGTGTTGTCTGTCTTTCTGTCTGTCTGCATGCGTTCTGTAAATAACTTCACGGTGTGCAATCGAGATGGCACCAAGGCGTTATAAGAGGGGTAACTTTTAACAAGGTCACAAGGAAGATAATGGTGCGGGTTAAAATTTTCTAAAGTGACGCTGTTTGTGTCAGGCGAAGAAAAGGGGAAGGTCGGCAAAATTTAAAAAATATGGCGAAATAGTTTTGTCGCCGATTACCAACAAACGCATAGATAATCACCTCCGCGATATGGCGTTGTTCGAGTCAGCGTTGCAGGGGGGCATCAACAATTTATTTGATAAACTATTTTTAGCGCAGATTTCCACCAAAGTGATATATTATTCTTCTCTATGATACGAGGAATATAATCGTGTGATTTAAAGACGCCAAATTGCTGCCGTTTGGGTGAGAGATGTGGAGGGGGGTCATAACTATTCTAAGAATTTGTTTAGTTGCTGATTACCACCAAACCTATATATTATCATCTCCAGTATATCATGCATCCATGATTCTAATGGACGTGGTTTAATATGTCAAAAGTGGCGCCGTTAAAGTCATGCATTTTGCAACAAAGCTCATACAAATATATTTAGCACTAAATTCATACACGTTCTTCTCTAATGATACGATGAATTAAATCACATTTGGTGGCGTTTGGGTCACTGATGGCGAGAGGATATATGCACTATCATTGATAAGATTGTTATTCGCCGATATCCACCTATAAGTTATATATAGTCACCAGGCCATCTCCATATCATTTTAAGGAGTTTTGGGCGTTCAAATTTCACAATCTCGACAAATGGTGACTTAATTAAGTTACTTGAACAATTATATCTTCTCAACTGTCATATTTATATGGGGATGGCAATCAGGGCATTCACATAATGAGCTAGCATAAAGAGATACATAGAAGAGATACACACATTCTTGCAAACTGAGATACCTCGAACCGTCAGAGGATTGCATATAGATTATAACACAATTGAGTCGGTTCCATTCAATACAGTTTTCACAAAAAAATTACAATTTGTCAAGAGATATGGAAATGTATCGAATGCCTGTTCAAAAATAGTGGTCACAGTGTGCAGTCAAATATATTTTCTTCTGATATAAAAGAAAACGCAGTCAGTAGCACATGACTTCTCAGGATTATCTAACACTGACATCTGACAAGGGTATATCTGCACGATACAGCTGAATTTTTAGAACAGACTCATCGACTGACATACACAACTCAAAATCTCGCTCTGTGTCTGGCACAGGTAGCTGATATACTTGCGCAGCAACATTTCTTTTAAACTGAGAATATTTAGCCAATATATAGCACCATGAACAGAGGAGCACCTGGAAATTTCTTTAAAACATCTGTATCTTCATGGATATATGATAGCCAGGTGTCCTCAAGATCTTAGTCAAACCCACTAGGCTATATGTAAAACCCAATGGTCGTCTTTTATGATGTTCATGTATCATATTATAACGTCTGAAGTATACGCAGTTGTAAATAAAAAAAATACTTCATTATTGGTGGAACGGATTAATCGCGATAAACAAAATGACAATCGACAAGGTGAGCCACTACTTATATTCCATGACTGTAAGAATCGTGTTTTGTGATGCTATTTGAATATAGAATTTATGAGAATACGTGTAACACTTTGAGCAAGAGTGTTCTCTATTCCCAACAAATATACACAGCATGCAGAGGGTTTCACGTCACTTTAACATGGGCAACGCCGGGTAACCCTGATAGTGAACGATAAAGTGAGTGCGAGTCGATTTAGCCAGTCCGTGTACCGGTATAGGGTTTGTAATTAAGTTCGTTTTAACTCTATTTTGGGCTTACTTGTGCAATTTGGGTTATTTATATAAATGCTTCGTATACAATTTAGAAGCTAAGTATATACGAGGGTATTAACATTTCACTTGATGATATTTTGGATGGTTCGAGCGAAATGAAAATTATATTTAATAAAATTAAATAAATACACATAAAACATGGTCTATTCACAATATGTTGGTGCACAACTCCATGACAAAACATCATAGATTAATGGAAAAAGATTATGTGCTTATTGCTTGGTTGTTTTATTTGTTCAGTCGTTCCTTGTTTACGTATTGCATAGTTTTTTGTTGTTATTAAATAACATTTGATATTTTAATTTGATTTATTTCATTATGTATTCCTATGTGATCAAAATGGTTGGAAAATAAAAACTGTAATCAGATGTAATAGAAAAGTAATCAGTTACATTTTACTGAAGTAATTGTAATCGTAATCAATTACATTTGAAAAAAAAATATTCAATAATCGTAATCATGTAAATTAAAAGTAATTGTAATCGTAATCGATTACATTGGCATGTAATCGCCCCGACCCTGGCTAAAATTGAACACATATCCCACATGGAACATTCAACCACAGACCTTCATTTATCACATAAAGTCACTTGGTGGTTTGCGCTCCAAAATACACGTAATAATAGTCGCTTTTTAAGTTTTCCCGATATAGAAATAGCTCGATAAACACTTGAAATACCTTTCTATGAGCAGTATAATAATGTCACAGAAAGACACATTTGAGTCATGAAAAATACAACTTTGAACCCGATGTTTGCACGACATGGAACAGAAAAGAGCGCTCCGTGTTGGTCTATTCTTGATATGGTAGAAATAAAAGAGCCCCCATTATCGGGTTTAAAACGTTTGTTACACACAACTAAATGATCCCAAAGTGCAGATATCGTTCGAATAAATATCACGCAAAGAACCTTGGAATAGAACCTTAACACTCAAAAAAGTTGTGATTAGGCGGCTAATGAATTGAAAAGGCAAGATGTGCCGAAACAGGTATAGCTGTTTGTACATACATGTAATAAATATTCAACAATGAACGGATACCTTTCTTAATTTTCAAACTATTCCATTCTTCACGTCAGCAGTCACCTACCTCAGAGGAGAGTTTCTTCATTATTTTATAAATATATATATATATATATATATATATATATATATATATATATATATATATATATATATATATATATATATATAATTATGCGTGATTTTGTCCCGAAAATGATAATTTTTAATCATAATGAACCGTAACAAATCAGTCAAGAACCATCACAATACCGGTGATAGAACGACTTCCGATGTAACAGTTCCTACACAGTGATTGTAAGATAAGAAATTTGTAACTGGTGAACATTTTGACCAAAGTTGGGGATATACACCAATTAAGCACCCCCTCCCCAAGTCCCCCCCACACCACAATCACGTCATAACCTATCAATGATTTAGTTGAACGTAATTTCATAAGATATATTCATGTCTGGGCGACAAACATGTGTTAATGTCCCGCATGCGGACTTCAGATGAGGAAATATGACTTCACTGGCATTGAAATATTGTCACACCTGGATCTTTCAATAATCCCCAGATTAAGTAAATGAATATAACATCTCATATTCTCCTCAGAGTAGATTTATATTACCATTGGTCATTTATATAGGCGGGCATGATTATGATACTATACTCATCGGGACTTTCAATATTTTATTTCTGCCAATTAATGTCACTTAATATCCCGTATTAGGTATTTATTGTGTTATTTCTTAATATACCTGTTCTATTATGCAAATTACATAAGCTACAGTCATTATCTGGTTTAAAATGTCGGATACACAAGACGATTTTCGGACCAAAGTGCAGAAATCGTTGGAATAAATCTCATGTACAGAACCGTCACAGCCATGATTGGTTTGAAATAGAATCGTAACACGCACCCGTGTTGATTACGAGGCCACAGCTCCCAATTATCAACCCCTATCGGGATACTTTCTCAGCTATTTTACAGAAGAATAACACGGGTATACTTTATTGTCAGTGTTTGTCTTCAGAATGCGTTTCATATTTTATACGCCACGAAAAACAAAGAAATTGTGTCCACGTGGCTTGATTTTCAGTGATAACATGTTGATATTTACGCGTTAACTCGCTAATACCGAGTTAATTGTGGTCTAGAGTTCAGGTTTCGATAACACGGCACTTCTGCAGCGTCTGTTCATTCAGGAAAGTATATATAATATATTCAAGATATCTATCATAATGCGTGATTTTGTCACAAAAATGATTATTTTCAATCAGAAGGAACCGTAACAAATCAGGCAAGAACCATCACAATACCAGCTTTAGAACGACTTCCGATGTAACAGTTCCTACACAGTGGCCAGCGCTGGAGACTGGAGCGCGAGTCGGTCTGGAGCCCCCGATCCGACTGAGCCACCGAGGTAATCTCAACTACATTGGAACGATGATGATTATGATGAAGTTGTCGTTTAATTAACGGAGGGGTTTGCATCAAGACATTGTGTTCTTTCTTCAGTTTGACCTGGCCTTCAAGTCTGCAAATAGTGTGTCTCAGTGTCTGTCATTTGCAGAATGAGGTGGGTAAATTAGTGACGCTACCTCGCACAGTTGTCGTTTATTCAGCGGACGTGTATGCACCGAGATAAGGCGCAAGGTGGGCTAGCGTCACCAAATGCACCCTCTGTGAAGCTCATTCTGCTATGAGAGACCGAGGATCAGACTGAAATTCCCCAGTTGAAGTTGGTGATATTCACACATTAGTCCTATCGATTATGCATTTATCTTCTGCAAATTAGGAAATATAGAAACTAGAAAAAAGTACAAAAAAACAATGTTAATTTGTGACTATAGATACTGCCAGTTGATGAGCCTAAGCAGAATGAGGTTCACAGAGGGTTAATTTGGTGATGCTATCCCGCTGTGCGGGATAGCATCACTAAATTCACCCTCTGTGGACTTCATTTTGCAAATGACACACACACACTATTTGCAGCCTTGCAGACCTTTCGTTACTAAGCAAAACTATACTCACCACTATCCTCACATCCCACGGCGACAATATGGTGCATCACTCTCGAGTTATTTATAGCTGGCTGCGTGGCAATCAAATGGTAATCAGTTTGATCGTCGAAGTCATATACCATACATATGTATGTCGTAGGCTCGGCAGGAATTTTGGTGTGTGGAAATCGGAAAGTTGTGCTCAGCACATCTGAAATGACGAGATAAATTGTATACCCAATTTCGACCGACCAGCAGCTGACAGTACTAATAATGTTAATATACATGGAGGTTTAGAAATCCACCCAGCCCTGGGTACACACACTGGTTAAATATCAATATTATATCTCACGTGACTTTCTCGCATTCTGATTGGCTGAACACTGCTATACTATTTTACGATAGTACCCCAGTAGGATTCCTACATGCCTACTATTCTTTTTCTATTTATAGTAACAAATTCATTTCGCGAAATCGGGTTGCCGCCTGAAGATACGGCCAAACTTAAACTATACCTTGTACGATACATATTGTAATATCGGTAGATCATTAGATTTATTGGTGAATTGTAATGATGTTACAAATGTCCTATCATAGCTATCCAACGTATTTAATATTTTGTCCGTTTAGTTGGCAAGCGGCCAGTCCTAATTTTGTAATGACAGTGGACGTTATTTATAATTTCCTTTTCCGCTTTAAGCGATGGTAAGCAAGTTATCTTCTAAAATTTCGCCAAAATGTCTTTGCTAATGACGTATTTATAGAAATAAATGCACGAATCACGAAGAGATGCTGTTAAATGTAATTAATAACATAGTTATGCTCCCCCACCAACGCCAAAAGATTGCCGCAAATTGTAAAATCTGAGACCGATTTCCAAAATTCAAGGTAAATAAAAATGTGACAAAATCAGACACAGAAATTTCGTGAGAATTTGCACCAATGTTCGATATAATATAATAAATAATGAATGACTTGTCGTTGACTATGCCAAAATAGTGGTCCTCGAGGAGGAATATTCTATCCTCCTCGAGGACCACTATTTTGGCATAGTCAACTCCAAGCCATTCATTATCTATATAATAATATACGGGTACTTATTATATAGCAAAAAGATAGTTAAAGTGGCACGAATTGTCTTGGTTGTCGGCTATTATTTAGAAATGAAAGTTACCAAATTATGAAAATTTCATCAAGAGTATACTAATTATATAGTATCATGATAGTATGACTATGCTATATTATCAACAAAACACACTTTCTGTGAGCCGAGCGTTTGTTTATACACAGCACGTAAAGAGTTTGAGATAAGCAAAGCACTGAACATCGTGCAATCTTTTGGGAGAGTGATACACGGTGTCCCATTCAACACCGAAATATTTAGTGGCGAGGATTAGCGAGCGCTATATATATGCCAGTATATTATAAACAACATGGCGGCAGTTTTTATCCAAAGTTCACTAAGTTGGATATCCCCGGTGTTGAGTGTTTTACTTATCGCACATGCTTTACGTACTGTACTATAACATAATATTGCTTTTGATTACTGACACGGCGTACGATCTTGTCAATAATATGCTATTTGCGCGATATTTTATATGCATGCAGTGCTACACGTTTTATCACAAAACTTCTAAACGGTTAAAATGACCGCGTTTACGTGTAGGCGGAATGATCAGGTGACTTTCGTCAGCAAATGCAGCACACGTTACACGTACGTTTTGGCTGAACCTGACTGTTTGCACATCCAAATAGTCAGAAAAGAGCGTCATTGTTAAAAATGAATTACATGCAGATTCAATTCAGGTATACTTAAATTTAAATCTGACATGACCCCCATCAATTCATTCATTCGGTGACAAAATTCAGATAAAAAAAACTATATTCTGCAACTCAGTGACATTGAGGATTATCGCACCTACCTCGGAAATAATAGGTGTCGGACAAACAGGACGACCCCGAATATAAAATATTTTCGAACAAATAAGGTATCAACTTGTTTTTAAAATAAACTAGCATAATATGCTCGTAACAGTCAAAGTGTTATGTTTCGTGTCAGTTCCTTCGATATTATGTTTTTGTACGTTTACACCTTTTGAAACCACGTGCATGATTCCCCACCGTGTATATACGCCCTGTCACTAACTTGCGGCCATATTGGATCCACCAGGTTGTTTCATAGATTCATCCAGTGCCGGCTCCGTTGTTTTAGTGCTACACGTCAAAGTTTTGGAGAAGCATTTCCATATATGGAGCTTTTGAATTATTCATGACTTCCATATATGGAAAGCTAAGTAAAACCACGGAACCGGACCTGGTGGATCCAATATGGCCACGAGTTAGTGACAGGGCATATAGCATCGGCGTCCAGACGCGATGTTTTGCACATGCAATATTTAAAGTGCCTTAATGCGTTTATATACGGTATATACAGTGCAAAAATCATACACAGTTTGTTGAACCATTATTACCAAGAAAACAATAGAACAAATGTGGTTACTTATTAGGTAAGTGTGCGTCATTAATTTTTACTACACCATGCATGAAACCAAATTTCGACGCGATCTACCGCGGTTCATTAAAGATGCATAATCCGAATTAACGCTCGCATATTACTATTTCGGGGGCTTTCGGGGGGGGGGGTAAAAATATTTGATTCGAGTCGAAGAACCCACCCATCAAAGCTTAGAGTGATCAGATATCGAATTTTTAAATAAATTATTTTTCACCGACGATAATATTAGGTGGCCCAGTAAACAGTCGACGAGAAGACCGTCTCGGACCAAATTGCGGATGAAGATGGATAACTCTAAAATCAAGTGGCTTTTTTGTGTCAGATATTTGCGAACCGGCAAAATTTCTTCGAACAAAATGTTGATAAATAACAGGTTTTGGGCAATTTTTAATATAGTTGTCTGTGATTAGCATTATTTTTTGGGCAATTACTCGATTCTGATAATTGAAGCGGCATTTCAAAAAATGTTGTTGTTGTTGTTGTTGTTGTTGTTGTTGGGATCTGATGATATCGGGACCATCGAACCGGATTGAGTACCTTTAAACAGGGCTTAAAACCACGTGACTGCCAGTCACCTATTGCTATCAAATTGATATCCCCTCTGGGAGCAATTGATCGACCAAAGGTTATTGCTGTTCAATTCACAGTGGATAAGTGCACGCTTCAATACACCGGAAGTTGCGGAACGCGATGCGCTGACATTATATTTTTGGACAGGTGTTTTACTGCACTCGCTTTGGAAGGACACAATTTCAGTTAAAACTCTATAACCAGTTTCAATTACAGACACGTAATTGTGTGATATAATTTGACTTATTAGCAAATCAAACCATGTCACACAACTATCCGGTATTCGTATTTTAAAGACGAAAAACGCCCTTTGATCCTCGATGAATTTACAATTTTGCCGGCCGAAAGCGGCTTCAAATGTCATTTTCATACATTCCCGATGTATTTCGAGTCCGATTCGTTATGTTTACATTTCGCTTTCTAATGTCATGACAGATAGAAATTCATTTCAATATCATTTACACACGATAACTGCAGAAAAAACACCCCAAAACTCCAAATAAACTTACCCTCTCACATTTCAGTGAACGCAGAGTTACCAAAAATAAGGGAGAAATTATTTTCTACAAAGGTCAGCTCCTATGGACTGGTGTCTCTTATTCAATGTTATTAGTTTATACATCAGAATCAACACCGGGTATTCAGGAAAGAGAATGATATCACATCTTTAACATTTAATTGTAATATTGGCATTTCAAATATGCAACATAATCTCACCCGTTTCGTTAACAGCGTCACATTTGAATGTTTCTTCTTCGCATGAGACCCAAGATTGGTCTTTCCCTGAGCATATTTCACTATCCAGAGGTTCACAGATTCCTCAAAAAGAAAGTAAATATTATAGTACAAAGGGCGCTTTTGGTGAGTGCACTAGCTGTTTACATATTGCTGTTCGAATAATAATACAATCCACCAAGTCAATATGGTAGAACGTGCATGCTATACACCCATGATTTTTTAACCCTTTCTGTGCTAAATAATCATTGATGAGTAGTTCCCTTAGGAAATGTTCAGATAATCAGTTCAACAAACAACAATAATATCTCAGCTGCTATAGAAAATTCCAAGGCACAGGTCATGTCCCTGCTATACTGGCCTTACCGCTGCCACCGCATACACGGAATGAGAAGAAATCACTATATTTTTTTTATTTAAGACTTTGTTCGGTTACAATACATTCTGCATTATTATGAGAATCCGAACCATCCATATTCATTATTATGAGAATCCGAACCATCCATATTCATTATTATGAGAATCCGAACCATCCATATTCATTATTATGAGAATCCGAACCATCCATATTCATTATTATGAGAATCCGAACCATCCATATTCATTATTATGAGAATCCGAACCATCCATATTCATTATTATGAGAATCCGAACTATCCATATTCATTATTATGAGAATCCGAACCATCCATATTCATTATTATGAGAATCCGAACTATCCATATTCATTATTATGAGAATCCGAACTATCCATATTCATTATTATGAGAATCCGAACCATCCATATTCATTATTATGAGAATCCGAACCATCCATATTCATTTAGAAATTTGGCTAGATATTCCCAGAATGATTTGTAACCAACAAAACTCTTGATTAACCCTTTACCCAACAAACCGGCCAAAAACGGCCAAATAAAGCTGCAACAGCCTAAATTATCTTGGTTCTGTCTCAATAAAACCATACAAATATGGATATCATTGGAACCGGCTCATTGACCACATTGTGATGGTTACAGTTATGCCCTGTGCCAATGCATTCTCTTATATATGCGAGTCGATCATAATTTTATAATTTTTAATGTGTTAAGCCAATGCATTCTCTTATATATGCGAGGCGACCTATGGTCGACTCGCATATATAAGAGAATGCATTGGCACAGGGCCGTTCTGTTGGGTAAAGGGTTAAAACATGTAGAAACATGGAAAATCAGCCCAGATACCAGATTGAGGTTACCCTCTCTTTTTCTGGGATACCAATCCCCACTGATCGGGTTTCGAACCAGCTTCACCGTTGCTGAAGGGCCCATGGCAGCCTGGTGTGCCAAAACATTTTACCAACCCCACACACAGAAAATTGCATGCAGCAAGTAATCATACCTGGATGGGTGACGCTATGTGTTTCTTTAGCCGTTCCGTTTACCCAAATGCAATCCGGGTCTCCGAGTTCCTGACCGTTCGTTCGCCCATCTCCGTCAGAATCCTTATTACACAGGTCAGGAGTCCACTTCTGAAGGTTGAAAAAGTCAAAGGTAATAAAAGGCCGCTTGGTCACAATGTCCACCGAATAAGGTGGCTTTATTTGACCGGTTGATTTTTTAGAAATGAACAATTTGATTCTGGGAGCAACCATTAAATCAAACTTTGATCCAACTGTCTATGTGTAAGCGGCTTGAATTTTTTAGACTGTCACCAAGATCCATGCAGCTTCTAAAATCGACGCCTTGTGTGTTATATAGTCCCAGGCATGTATACAAAGGGCAACTCTCGGAGACAAGTACATATAACATTCAGCTGTGCCAAATATCTACCCAATGTCTATATATAGTTATCAAGTTTGAATATATATCAGAATAATAATCTAGTCCAAAAAGGAGCATAACTCCGTCAAAAATGGTCGGACCGAACTGTATTTTCATGTGATTAATCCACATTTGACGCATCTGGGTCAGTCTGAAAGCAAGTGTACCCTTCAGCACATTTTCAAAACTGTGTACCCTTCGGTACTTGTTTTTAGATGAGAGTGACCTATTCAGTGTTACTAAGAAGTAACTGGGATTTTTGTGCTGAGCAATAATGTCCACATACATTTAGTGTGTGGGTCGGGTGTATCAGGTAATCACAGCAACGGCTATATATACGAATGCTGCTCAAATGGGCACATATATTTACTCGTATCCACAACTTAAATCATGCCACGAATCTCTGCTCTAGCTACGCCCGTATAGAGATCATATTCCACCAGTTCAAACCATGGGAACCTTTTGATCTTGTGACAATGAAGTTTTTACATTTAAAAATGACAGTGCAAATAATATATTTCTTAATTAATAATGCATTTCATTGCAGGTGAAAGTTCCAACTCGAAATCGCACGATTTACGTGACTTTTATGTGTGATTTTGCTTTGCGTCGCTTATATACAATCGTGGAATTTCTCCCGGGTAATTAATTCAATATGTATTGCGATATAGGCTCATAAAAGTCACAAAAATCATGAAATATCGAGCTGGGACTACCCCCTATATTGTGATATATAGATTATTGATGAACAAGTGTTAACAAAGAAATATATTACCTGCCTTGTATGTTCGATCTCATATGGAGTTCACTGTCAGAAAGTCAGAACATCAAAAAGTTCACAGGTTCTGTACTGGTGGAATATAGCGTAGCAGAGTAGAGATTCGTGCAATGATCTGAGGCACAACTCCGCAATTTCGAAGGATTATTATTACAAAATTCCGCTGCAACCAGTTGATTATTTCGGGGAAAATAACAAACGTCTTTGAACTTACCATTCCATTGGCAGCAAAATCCATCCCAAATGGGTTTCTCCGTCCTGTCCCCGCGACCTTCATGTGCCCCACCCCACGCCAGATATGATTGACCAAACACGGATGTTGGACTTTGTTCCCATTTGGTATTTTAGTCTGGAATTCGTGGTATGATGATACCCGATTAACGAGTACAACAAAGAGAACCAACAACAAGGAGGACCTGAAGAATTAAGTTAAGATATCATTCCATGCATGGGGAAAAGAAAAGGATGCTCAGTATATATACAGAACAACTCAACATGCTTATATCATATCTCTTCCCAGAAAGTTTTAAATAGATTCCGGGGTATATATAAGATAATAGATATGAATCGAGGACACCTGCATTCTTAAAACCACGGGTACCCTGGAGTATCTGGGCAGGAACTGCAGACAACCCGATGGTCCCCAACCATTCCACCACATTTTCACATGACCAAATTCGATTCGGAATAGGATCCTTTATGCCGCCATGTTTTTTCTTCACTGTAAACTATTATATAGGCTGTAAATCTAATGTTAAAATACCGATGGAAGAGTAGCCACCAGTAATATACCATGAAGAAGGGCTGTTGATGTGGCTATTAGAGGGGGAGAAAATATGATGTAAGAATTATATGAGTAGCGGACTGTTGAATATATAAATGAGTGTACTGTCGAAATGCCCATATTCAGCGTTTCGTTGTACTGCGGTACGCAAAACGGGAGATCTGTTTCAGAGATGATGGCCATGTTAAGTTCATCCAAACATGCTCACCTCGATGTATATATTGTGCGTACAAAGGACAAAAGAAGAAAAAATGGTTTGCGTCTTCACGTGGATTTATATGGAACTAGCTATATATAACTTTTGCTATCTCACTATTGAATCCCGTCACCATATAAAAAATGACTGTTGGCTCAATAACATTTTATTCCCACTCAGAATATAAATTACAACATAAGATATTGGTAATGCATGTTGCCATGCTCCTTATATATATTGTTGTAATAGTTTATTCTCAGACACATATGTGTAACATGAGATATATAACATATATACAAGGTTGTGTGCACATAATTATACAGTAATACAAATAAATTTAATTTTACCGAAGTCACTACATGAAAGCAAGTACATAAGTGTAAACCTGCAAGGAAATGTCAATCAACTTCAAGTATAAATATTAATAAAGCGGTGTTATTTAATTTCATTGATCTTAAGCCCCTTCGTGATGTAAATTGACAGTTTCTTCATTGTATTCTCGTTAGTGTCATTGAGAAGGTCATAAAACGCTTCATGGGAGCCAGTTTTCCATATAATTTCAGGTATGTATCGGGTTCTTAGCTCATGCAGTTTAGTGCAGTTCATTATAAAATGAAATTCGTCTCCGTGTTCATGTTTACAGGCAAGGCATAATCCACTATCGGCTTGTATTGTGCTTTCTTTTTCTTCTTTTTCCATTTGCTCACCTCAATTGCCAATATGTGGTTAGCAGTTCTTAATTTTTGTATGCTAATATAAATACTAAAGGGCAAATTATACTATGCTGATAGGGAAGGTAAATGTTTCAATTTAATGTACAGCTCACCACGTGTAGATTTCTCAACATCGTTTTTCCACTTCAAATGGAACTGTTTAATTAGCGCCTGATATAGACTAGTTGTCATCGAGTTAGTCAATGGGATTTGTGTCTCCCAGGTTCGACTGAATCCAGTCACATTTGGTGGGAATAGAGACATTGTTTTTAAATGCCACTTCAGTTATCAGAATCGATTAATTGCCCAAAACTATTGCTAACCACAGTCAACTATAGTATAAAATTGCCCAAAACCTGTTATTTATCAACATTTTATTCAACGAAATGTTGCCGGTTTGTCAAATATCTGACTCAAAAAAACACTTGATTTTAGAGTTATCCATCTTCGTACGCAATTTGATCCGAGACCGTCTTCTCTACGACTTTTTACTGGGCAACTAAAGTATCGGCGGTGAAAAATAATAGATTTCAAAAATCGATATCTGATCACTCGTAGCTTTGATGGGTGGGTTCCTCGACTTGAATCAAATATGTTTACCCCCCCCCCCCCCCCAGCCATAGTCTGGTCATTGAGACTCGATTTTGAGGTGAACCTAGAACAAATTGTTTACAAGCTGTTTTGTTGTCATTTTGTCTGGCAGAATCTGGGGAACAATATATCTAACATCCGCTTTGGTGAAAATTTTCTACAGCTCGTTGAAATGGGGTCCTATTTGTGGCTTTTTGTGTAAATTTTGCTGTTCCTTATTAGTCAATCTGATGGAAAGAAAAACCCAACCGTGAACAAATTACTATGCAATGTTTTTGGTGTGTTTGAATGTGACTATATCCATATGATAACATAACCAAAATCCCCATGAATCCCAGGGTGGGAAAATCGTCATTTTTGGGTAAAAAAAACAGGAATATGTAAACAAAAATGGTGAAAATTTTCTGGTTGAGACTCAGATTTTAAAGTGAACCTATATTAAATTGGTAACAAGCTGTTGTTGGTGTTATTTTGTCGTGCATAATCTGGGGAACAATATATCAAAAAATCGCTTTTGGGGAAATTTTCTACATATCTTTGAAATAGGGTCCTATTTATGGCTGTTTGTGTCAAATTTGCAATTCCTTATTAGTCCAATCAAACGGATGGAAGGAAACGCCCAACCGTGAAAAAATTGCTATGCAATGATTTTAGTCTTTTTGAATGTGACTATACTCATATAATAACATATCCAAAATCCCCATGAACCAGAATGGGGAAAGTCGTAATTTTTGAGTCAAAATGCTGGAATATGTAAACAAAAATGGTGAAAATTGGAATTTTTTAATAAACAAATCTGCCAACCATAAACGCTCAATCGAGTTCCCTGACTGCCAAATGTGACCATATGATAACATCTGAAATGGCCCTGCGTTTAATGAAGGGGCAGTCGTTAATTTTGGGTAAAATGAAGAAAATATGTAAGAAAATTGGAATTTTTGTCTGGGAACCAGGTCGGCCAAAATGCTTCTCCAGACTGTGGCCCCAGTATTAAACTTGATCCATTTTTTCGTAAGGATGTCTCAATCAGTGCCCCAAACCCACAATGGGTGTACCGTGGTCACCAGACCATTCCTCGGTTGTTCGAAACCACACGAGAGGCAGGCATAAAATGTGTAGCCCATGCCATAATGTCATACAACATACAACTGTCGTCTCAATCCATTCAACTGTATTGTACCAAACGGCCCAACCAGTGACCCAATTCGGCCACGTAGTGTCCCAGTGCACAAAACAAGTATCTAAAATCTATAGCGAGTGTCCCAAACCACGCAATGTGAACACTCCACCCAATTGGTGTCCCAAAAGTATCCCATTGAAGTCACAAATCACCCAGCTGGTGACCCAAACCATAAAACTACCATCGTAAACCATCAAACAAGTTCCCTATCCATCCAACTGGAAATGACTGGTGTTACGAACCAACAACCAACTGCCATATCAATACATCTACAATCGTGTACAAAACCTTCCATCGAGCATTTCACACGATCAAGTGAGTTTGTCAAACCATCCAATGAGTTTACCAAAACATAGTTTGATATATTTGATGGATGCTTTTGAACACTAGTTTGGGACACTTATTAAATGACTGGGACATTCAGTTGTTGGTTTGAGACACTAGTTGGATGTTTTAGACACTCCTGGTGGTTTTGATAATAATCGTGTGGCTTTGGGACACTCGTTGGATGAGTATGGACACTCGTCTGTTGGTTTGGGACACCCATTGGGTGGTTTGTGGTACACACTTGTGTGGTTTGGGACACCACGTACATGAATTGGGTGACTCGATGGGTGACATATGGCAATCGTTAGATGGTATGGAACACATATTGGACTGGTTTGGGCACTAATTGGATGGTTTGGGTGGACTGTGTTACATATTATGTGGTTTGGGACACTCGTTGGCTGATTTGGAATGCCCCTTCTCTGTACCGGGACACTTACCGATTGATTTAAACATATTTTATTATCCCTCAGTCAATAAACAAAATACAAATAAAGATAATAGAATTGATGATATGGATGAGATTAATTTGGTATATTATTAAGAAGGCGGTTGAGACACATGTTGCTTGGTTTTACACTCCTTATGTGGTTTGGGACACGCGTTAAGTTATTTTTGACACCCATTGGATGTATTTCGATACTAGCTTGGGTGCTGTGGACACTCATCAAATTATATTCGATACCGGATATGAGAAGATTTAGTTAAATATCAATGACGAAATAAATATTTTTGACTTTCGATTGTATTATTCGCCGCCATTTTGGGACACTGTAGGGACAAATTCTCGACATATAGCGCATTATTATCGGATTAGGGTCCGAAATCATTTACTGTTGTGCTAGCCATTACATGTTTTTCGTCTAAATGGAAACAAGCTGGTGAACTTTAACGAAAATTCCCAATTATACTTCTTTCAGTAGCCATAGTGTCCCTATTTTTGGAAGTGATTGCCTTGTTTCTGCTAAAATGGGCACTAGTGGTTCATATCTGACGTCTAATGAGTATTCACTACACTGGTGTGTTCGATTTGCGGTTATTCTGGGCATTAAAATAATATTTGATTTTTCTTCGAAATTTAGTACTTCGAATTTGAAGGGTCCAAATTCCCAATCCTCGTGATATGGCTCACAATTATCAGACATTGATTTAAAATGGTGTATGTTGGCACAAATGGCCATTTAAACCAAATTTCTTATAAATGGAAACGATCTGGTGAAATTTAGTGAAAATTGTCCAATTTTACCAATTTCGGTCGCCATTTTGTCCGCCATTTTGAATTTTGACAATCAAATTGTACACAAAATAACTTAGGTCTGTCATGACAACAATAATAATTTGTTTATGTTGTATATTCCTGCCATCTGTATACTGTAATTTAAATGACATTCATGTGTATATTTCATAAGAAACGGAATATCATACATAAAAAACACAAATAGAACCTTTTTTTTTAAATGCTCTAGAAAAATTTCCCCAAAGCGGATTTTAGCGGATTTTGGATATGTTGTTCCCCAAGTTCTGCCCGACAAAATGACACCAACAACAGCTTGTAAACAATGTGTTCTAGGTCCAATGCTTCAACGACCAGACTACCAAGGAAATGGTAATTTGCGAGCGTTCATTCGGATTATGCATCTTTAAGACATCAGTACATTCAAGAATGGCATATATCCTACAAAGATCAAGTAGAAGGAATACATATAGCAACATAAACCGAGCCTTCAAACCTGAAAATAATTTAACAATCAAAAATGTTAACACCAGACATACAATCACGAAGTTTCGAACTTGTAACTTCCCTTTAACAGTCGAAGTTGGCAGCTGGAATGAAATAGCGCACAAGGATCGTATCTTCCCATTATGTATCAGGAACCAAATATATAGAGGATATACAACTCGTCCCCAGTTTATAGCGGAATTTACAAAACGAGTCCAGTAAATTAGGTCTGAACCTCGCCAATATTAACAATCATTTCACAATGGGATGGAGATTATTAACTATCATTTCACAATGGGATGGAGATTATTAACTATCATTTCACAATGGGATGGAGATTATTAACTATCATTTCACAATGGGATGGAGATTATTAACTATCATTTCACACCGGGATGGAGATTATTAACAATCATTTCACAATGGGATGGAGATTATTAACTATCATTTCACACTGGGATGGAGATTATTAACAATCATTTCACAATGGGATGGAGATTATTAACAATCATTTCACAATGGGATGGAGATTATTAACTATCATTTCACAATGGGATGGAGATTATTAACTATCATTTCACACCAGGATGGAGATTATTAGCAATCATTTCACAATGGGATGGAGATTTTGTAAATTCTGCTATAAACTGGGGACGAGTTGTAGTTTCTATGTATTACATGATCCAAACCCCAGATAAAACATACTTACATCAACAAATGGGACATGAAACTGACATCGGCTTCAAAAAAGACCTGCGATGTCGTTTCACGTAACTATGCGTTGTTTGCCCGCGTAAAGAAATAGTCCCAGATAAATAAAGATTCTTTGACGTATTTAATGGCGTAAATGTAATGAAATCACTTTTCAAACTATTCGTACATTAGAGATTGTTGGAAAAATATTGGAATTCATAGTAATTTGAGACGTTGCGTACGGAATGGAATGTAAACAGACGACAAATCGGAACTCAAAGGTCAACTGGCACTATTTTCTATTATGCAACGAACGTTTAATATCACAATTTATAGAACGGGTTTATTGAATGGAATAAGGGTAGATCATGCATCGAATCAAATATTTTTTACCACCGAAGCCAAAGAAATTTGAAAGTGATATGAGACCATGAAATTTCTCCCGTTTTGGTTCTCCCAGAAATAGTGGCTACTCACGTTCGTGTGGATATGCACAAAGCCATCATTGCGAGGTAGATTCTAAAGAGAAATTAAACCCAGCTCTTCAACCCCGTATCTTTATATTATTATAAAATCAATATTAACACACTAGATATTCAAACAGACTGTGACTCATATACGCTGCTTGTAACTAATGCCTAAATTTAGCAACATACAAAAGCCTGCATTCAAGGGCATACTTGTATGTCATTAAATCATCTTATGAAAGCCATTGTATAGATATAGCTTGATCATAAGATGGTCATGTGATCGAATATGAGGAATTGAGACACAGCTCTTCAATTCCCCCCTCTCTCTCTCGCTCTCTCTCTCTCTCTCTCTCTATCTATCTCTCTCTCTCTCTCTTTCTCTTTCTCTCTCTCTCCCTCTCTTTCTCCCACTTTCTCTCCCTCTCTCTCGCTCTCTCTCTCTATATATATATATATATAAAATTAGGATCTGTATGTCTGTCTTTCTGTTCAGATTTTTCTCCCAGACCCCCCAGACCGATTATTACCAACGTTGGTGTCGTGACTCGGGGTAACCTGGTGGAGGTTTTAACGGGATTATTTTTTTTATTTTGATTTAAAAGATTTTAATTAAATAAATAAAAAAGTACACACAAATTAAAATAAGCTCACTATGGGCCTATTTCAGAATCAAATAAATGTGAATATGAACCTATTTGCAGACCAGATGTACGCTCTTTATATGTGTGTTTTCACTGTGGCCTGCGCCATCCAACGGAATAACGGGTATAAGTCCAACAATAGGCCCCTAACGTACAAAGGGGCCGCAGACCTCTTTGTGCAGGGGCCACAGCCCACTCCGACGCCGAATAAAGTCTGAATGAAGGGAGTCTGTTTCAGCTATTATTATTATAAAATCAATATTAAAGGCCCACTTAATTTTCGAGTCACCGATTATTTTTTATAGTGCCTCTATACACGGCTTAATAACAATCTATGCCATAACATATGATTAAAATACTATAATTCATCACCATTTGAAACGTTTGTGTCTCAGAAGATGCCCATAGAGAAATAGAAAACAACTGAAATCATAAAAAGATTTTCCCCATCATGGCTCCCAGAATGCAGCAGAATTCGAACTAAAAATATATTTTCAATGGAAGGCGAACAACTTTATCTTTAAAATATAGTTATTCGCCCTCCACTGAAAATAAGATACTTTGCACATAAAAACCAGATGAAACTTAAGCACAAAAACACGTCGGTAACTGACAAAAACAACATGTTAACAGTTTAATACACCGGATAAGTTGATAATACAATGTTTTGGAGCTTCCTCCATCAAATGATGTATAATATGGCATATATTTTATATATGTGATCGGGGGGTTCGAAAATTAAGTGGGTCTTAACACACTGTATATCCAAAACATACAACTCATGACTGTCACTGATACCTAATTTTAACAACAGACAAACGCTGATTGTTACATAATGCTTCTCGTCGAGGTGGTGATTATTTGGCCAGTCATTATCAGCCCAACTGAATTATCTAGATAATGAGAGAGTGGCTAAAATGGAGAGTGGCTAAAAATGCAAGCTTGGCACCAAGCTTGGCGGTTTTTGAGGGAGGTGACTAAAGATAAACTTGGCGGGTTGATATTTTTATAAGCATTTTAAACGCTGTTTTCGCGTGGATTGTGTTGGAATAGCCAATTACCTATATGGCCATTTTTCGTACATTAATCGTCAATATTGGCAGTTACGTCCCCGATTGGTTGGTTAATAGGGGCGTGCATGGTCACCGAATGAAAACATCGCCATTTTACGCAGATTTCTTGTCGATTTTTGTCCGATTTCTCTTTCTATACACAAGTTGGTTGTACCAAGTTTTTTATTCGAAACATGTTCAATGATTATCATTCCTCACTCTCATAGTCGCGTTTGGCGGTTTTGAACATTGTATACTGAGAATTTTCGACTTTTAGATGACCGACCACGGAACCGCCAAATTTTAAATCAAAATATGAAGCTGAATTTCATCCGATTTCTCATTTCTAAAACACGTTCCAGCTAGTTTTCATGTAAAAACATGTAATATGTTTATCATTTCTCACTCTCATAGTCGAGCTTGGCGGTTTTCAACATTTTATATTAAGAATATTATACTTTTTGATGACCGTTTGATAGAGCTGATTTCGGGTTGAATCAAGATTGAGTCTTTCTGGGGAATTAGCATTTATTTACACAATACAAATATACGGACATTCCGGTATAGTTGGAATCCACCAAACAATTGGACCTCCAGTTGTAATAGGTGAAACGTGACTGAATATTGGAATTCCAAAACATAGAGTGCCATATCACAGTATTACAAATTCTTATATACAAAGCATGAACAGGTGTGAATTAATGACGCATGATTAGATTAACAGATTTGCATTATAAATTATCAGATCACCACAATGGCATTAACAGTTCGACAAATAAGTTATTATTAAAAGTAAAGCTAAGAATACGTGCGATGAATGGTAATTAACGAGCACATGCTTGGGCAGGAATTAACAAGTTGCATAAGAATAGCCAGCTGATTAATACAAAGAGATGTTGTAATTTCGAGAAAGCCTAATCTAACAAAGAAACGAACCTAACGCGAATACTATAGAAACGAATATCGGCAAAATCAATGTAGATAAACAAGGTAATAATTGTCCAAAAATTAGCACTCTGACACCACACTCTCCTCCGGGTGAAATTGGTCCCACAATTTCTCTGTTCTGCATGCAAAATGAATGAGTGTTAAAATAGCTTTTCAGGTTTGTCCTTTTCTGAATGACTTGACATATTGAACTAAACGAATGTCCTCGTTGTCTTTTTCCATCCGCGTTTGAATGCCGCGGCGCACTGACTCGAAATCAATGTGAGGACAATTCTCTAGCCTGTGTCGAACATATCGCCGTACAGATTCGAAATAATTTTTTTGAGCACTACCAATGGGTGACGGTTCTGGATGCTGATTTATGTGTAGCTGTTTTGGCACTACACTTCCAGGTATCTTAATCGCTGGGTAATCAGATATGTAGCACATAGCTTCAAAGTCCAAATCATCTCTATTTACCCACGTGTTTTTAGTTGCTGGGAGTCCGCGCCATTTGATAAGGTATTGTGGTTCATCCTTGTGCAGCCGTTTTCGAACAACTTTTTCAGTCACCTTAACTGACTGGGAATGTTGAAAAGGTTTAGTTGTCGGTGATTCATTCTTGGGAACGATGTCGATGATTTTAGAGTGGAATTGTAGTGATGCCGGAAGCTGCTCCGTTGACGAATCGTGTTTCTGAACTACGGAGTCCGGTACCGTTTGGATAGCACTATTAACACTAGGTGTCGATGGCGAAACCGTGATACCAATATCAGTTTTTGAAATAACTTGAGTTTGTGTACTCACAGAATCCGAAACGATCATATCTGACTGTGTCGCAGCTACACTGGTACAATTAATTGATATCTTCTCCCTCTTTTGGATAAAATCCTCGATGCGAATTCGGTCTCTGAGTATGTTCGATGCAGACTTACATTTTCGTGTTACCTTCTTCCAGTTGAGTGACAGCGACACGTCTCCGTTCTCCGTCTTTAGGCTCCAGTCGAGTCGGTGGTTCAGAAACTCGAAAGTCTTCAGGATGTTAATGATGTTTTCGGGTATCGGCTGCGTCATTCTTCTTTTCTTCCGGGAACGTTGCGTTGCAGTTGGGGAAATAGCAACACTGCCTCGTGATTCTCTCACCAATTTGATAGAGCTGATTTCGGGTTGAATCAAGATTGAGTCTTTCTGGGGAATTAGCATTTATTTACACAATACAAATATACGGACATTCCGGTATAGTTGGAATCCACCAAACAATTGGACCTCCAGTTGTAATAGGTGAAACGTGACTGAATATTGGAATTCCAAAACATAGAGTGCCATATCACAGTATTACAAATTCTTATATACAAAGCATGAACAGGTGTGAATTAATGACGCATGATTAGATTAACAGATTTGCATTATAAATTATCAGATCACCACAATGGCATTAACAGTTCGACAAATAAGTTATTATTAAAAGTAAAGCTAAGAATACGTGCGATGAATGGTAATTAACGAGCACATGCTTGGGCAGGAATTAACAAGTTGCATAAGAATAGCCAGCTGATTAATACAAAGAGATGTTGTAATTTCGAGAAAGCCTAATCTAACAAAGAAACGAACCTAACGCGAATACTATAGAAACGAATATCGGCAAAATCAATGTAGATAAACAAGGTAATAATTGTCCAAAAATTAGCACTCTGACAACCGACCACCGAACCGCCATGTCAGAATTTAAAATCAAAATATGATGCCAAATTTCCGCCTATTTCTCGTTTCTAAAACATGTTCCAGCTAGTTTTCATGTAACAACATTAAAACATGTAAAATGAATATCATTTCTCACTGTGACAGTCGAGCTTGGAGGTTTTGAACATTTTTATTGAGAATTTTTTACTTTTAGATGACCGATGGCCTGTTATTAGGGGGCGTGGTCACAGAATGAAAACCTCGCTTTTTTACGCAGATTTCTTGTCGATTTTTGGCCGATTTCTCTTTTAAACACCAGTTGTTCCCAGTTTTCAATGTTCAATGATTATCATTTATCACTCTCGTAATCGAGCTTGGCGGTTTTGAACATTGTATACTGAGAATTTTCTACTTTTAGATGACCTATCACCGAACAGCCAAGCTCGAATTTTAAATCAAAATATGAAGCTCAATTTCCGTCGATTTCTCGTTTCTAAAACATGTTCCATCTAGTTTTCATGTAAAAACATGATTGATTATTATTTCTCATTCCTATAGTCGAGCTTGGCGGTTTTGAACATTTTATATTAAGAAATTTTGACGTTTAAATGACCGACCACGAACCGCCAAGCCGTGGCGATATGATACCCGCCAAATATTGTCAATGTGTATATACTATGGTGCCATATAATTGATCCACACAAAGTGCCGCGTACCCAAAAATTATCGCCCATGTAACTAACCAAATGTATTCAATTGATGTAATTAACACACGTTATGTTATATACAACTTTTTTGTTCGATGTACCATTGGGATTTAAATGGCATGTAAATATAAAAGATATTCGCCATGCGTTGAACGGTCGCAAGGATAATATATGCCAGGGGAGCAAACTACTGTAATTTAAGCCATCCGACTTGTGGTTTAAATTTGGCATCATGCTTTTATTTAAAATTCGAGCTTGGCGGTTCGGTGGTCGGTCATCTAAAATTCAATAATTCTTAATATAAAATGTTCGGTGAAGGTAACTGAAGAATGGCCTTCACTAGCTGATACATGTGACATGTTATTAAAGGATTAAACAGGGGGGGGGGTCAGGAAACAAATTACGGATGCAAGATGGAAATTTTGTGTTTTTCAGTTTTGGGAACCCACCACCCCGGGAGCGTAAGTTTTTTCCACCAGGGTCTGGGACACCCACCCGGGACCGTAAGTTTATTCCACCCAGGCTGGGACACCCACCCCCAAAATTGATGAAAATCTTGTAAATTCTACTAAATAATGTGTTGTTGGCAGGGTAAGGGTCTCTCATTGTGTCTGCACCGGAACTGAGAGAACGCTGATCAAGTACACCCACAAAAAATAAACAAACAAAGCACATGGCTGAAAAATATGCCAACAAATCCCAGTAATAAAACCCTTTAAATCCCAAATACTTATGGTTATAAAGGTAACATACCCACTTTAACAGGATAGTTGTGTCCCTTATTATCAATATGTTAAAATATGTGCATGTGTAAAGTAAAAACACCATCAATTTGATTAAATAAACACAGTTCCAGTCCTCTCCATGTGGGAAATCACTGGTGAGCAATGAGGAGCTCCCCTTAATTCTAGGCGAGTGGCGAGTAGCTCTCCTACAAAATGTCGAGGCGAGTAGTATCCCAGCAGGAGATGCCGAAGGCATCTGCCGAAATCCTGAGGGGGAGAGTACGGGAGGGGGAGGGGGCTCTCCCGGAAATTTTTGAAAATTAGATGCTCTGAGATTGAATCTTGAGCCTTTTAATGCTCCAATCAGTGAACAACACGTTATTATGAGACTTAAGTCACTGTAGTCATGTATCGACATCGACCATGTAGTTCGACCACGTGGTCACTGTATTTATCGTTTATTCAATATCTTGACTGATATCATTAATATAAACAAATGAGGCCAACGGTTTTTCGGCTTTTTGACAGCTGGCCACATTGCTAATAGTACACAAGCAAGTAAGTTGGTATATTTGAAATAAAGTTATCCGATATATTACGCACATTTGAAGCATGTGTATTCTGAGTTATCGACAGTATTTTATTGAACCACGTGGTCTCTGTTTGTTGTGCAGAAATTGTATTGCCGATGTGAATCGGAATCAGTTCGATTTTGAATTAATTCCTCGATCTATTTTAGTAAATAGCGCGTATAATAAAAGGAATGAACTCGTGGCCTAAAGGCCACTCGTGATGATTCCAGTTTCTCACTGTGACCACTCATGAGATACTTCCGGTATTCACTCAAAACACGCAGGTATCCTCCATGTATAATAAGTTTTAAAAGCCATGATAAACTATGAGAAAAGATGAGAATGGATTTTTTTTCATTGCAATTTTTTTCCTCGACCAAAACCGGACCCACCCCATGGTTTCAACTGTTAAAGGGAGAAATTGTGGACAAAAAATTAAAATATAGAGCCCCCCTCACTTGTTAAGGCTATAGCATGCACTACTATATGAATCTGATTGTTTCAATTCAGTTTCAATTCATTTTGAAGCCGTAACTTGTCTTAGAAATTATTTTGGAACAAAATTGCATGACATCAGAAAAAATCTGCATTCCGGGCTCGGGGACACACACCCACCCGGTCCTTGTATCCTGTAATTTTTTTCCAACCCCCCCCCCCCGGATTAAATCTTGTTTATTTGATTTGTACATCATATATAAATAAGTTAAACTGGTGAATTGATGGGGGAATGGATTTTGTGAGTGGGAAGTTTATTTAACTTGCTGCTGTAGTTCTTTGTTTTTTCAGGTAAAATATTTCTGCGAGATAGCCATGTCGGACACTTGGGGATTTATTTTATTAAGTAAACACGTGACCTATGGTTTTTCTTGAATTTTCATGAATCTGGATATATAGGTAAACATCACTGGAGTGGCCCTCAGGCTACAATTAGGTATATATATCATGTATGTATGAATCAGCCTACATCGATCCATAGCTTGTTTAGTGATACTGGATGATTTATTGGCCGGTTACGATTTTGAAGGTGTCTTTGTGTATTCGGTCAAGTTTTTCGATAAATAATCAGGTGCGGAATCCTGTATGCGTCAGCGTAATCCAAAATGGGAAGGACATATTATGTGTTATAAATTTATTCGAGTGTCTTTCTATCGGATCGTGTTTTTATTTTCCGGTCAATCTTGTCGTCGTATTTCACGTCGGATATCGGTATTGAACAAAAATTTGTCTTCCAATGGTGTCGTAACTGTAGTTTGTGGTAGTGTGTTTCGCATTATTTCAAATAATTTGTCTTAGAATATTTTCACTGCCTTATCAATGTCTTTTCAATGTCTTAAATTTAAAAATATGTATAAATTTATAACGAGCGCGCCACTTTAAAAAACGCATGGCTATCATGATAGATATCATACGTTACAAGGGAGATCACTGAATTGAATACCTCCTCACTTCTAACGTCGGGATTTTTTTACCCTGTGCCAATGCATTCTCTTATATATGCGAGTCGACCATAGGTCGCCTCGCATATATAAGAGAATGCATTGGCCTAACAATTTTTTATAATTTTTTTTAAATAAATGTTTCTGACAATTTTTAGGACATAAAATAAAAAACATCCATTACCCTGCAGGGAGCCCCATACATATATAGAAGCATATAGAAGAGTGACGTCTGCTCATGTTTGTCTGGGGCTCTGTATGGGTGAAATTATAAAATTGTTAAAGAATACAAGAAAAAATTATTAAAATTGTAAAAGATTGTTAGGCCAATGCATTCTCTTATATATGCGAGGCGACCTATGGTCGACTCGCATATATAAGAGAATGCGCGGCACAGGGTAAAAAAATCCCGACTTCCGACTGCATTTGATATGGCGGGTCACATATTCCAACGCCAATCAATCGAGTAAAAACTATATTTTGCAATTATGGCTGACTATGGTACACACTTATAGGATAACAGCCACTCAAGCAGCCACATTAAACAGCAAATTTTGAACCAATCTCTTAATATAATACATCTATTAGCAGCTGAATTGCCAGAGGAGAGGAGCTCTGAGAAGTCGGCAACTTGTACTTTACGTTTCAATGTTTTATTATGCCTTAGCCATAAATCAATATGTAACATAAGCGCATTAGTAAGTTAACTAAATAGTATTAGTTACATGATGATGATGACGATTATGATGATGATGATGATGCGTGATGATGATGATGATGATGATGATGATGAAGATTATGATAATGGTGATGAAGATGATATATTTGTGGTTATGGTGGTATATACACTTATTTACATTGTTGGACCCCCGGTACTCCGATCCTCTGTGCCCACCCCTACACGTACGTCTATAATAAAATGTGTAATTTATACTGTATTATATTGTTAGTCACAATAAAATATGTTCAACATTCTAGGATAAACTGTTCGAAAACTTCTAAACAGACGCTGAACAAAATAATATTGACAGCACCGTACCTGCATGGGTACCACTTTACAGCAGAAAATATACCGTACATTTCAAATTCAATATTCATCGATAAAAATTAACCACCTTTTGTACAAAACATCTTCATGTATCGACATGTCTAATGTTAATCTGCCCAAATAGAATCGCATAATTCATTTGAATCCAAGTGGCGATTGCTTTCCTATATTACAGCAATAATATTATATTTGCATTGAAAATGAACTAAATTACCTATAGGCGAGCACGCACTGATCGTTGATTGGTTAAACCGCCATTATGCCGATTTTATGTACTATATATGCATGAAGTAGCTTCGTAGTTATCATTAAACATATGATAAGAGTGGCAACTTGGATTCAAATATGCGATTGATTTGTGCATACAAGCATTAGATGTTTCGATACATGAAGATGTTTTGTACAAAAGGTGGGTTTTTTATCGATAAATATTGAGTTTTTAAATATACGGTATATTGTATTTTCCCCTATATATATATATATGCGTCGGTGCTATACATGAATTGTGTGTTCAGTGTTTGTTTCATAACTTTGCGAACAGTTTATATATCCTAGAATTATATATAGAAAATAGAGCTTTTACTCGATCAAACTGCTTTTGAATTTTAAGAATCGGTTCAGGTTCAGGCGTTTGTAAATTGTGGCCGTTAGAAGAGGATGGTATCCGATTATGCGATCTCTCTTGTAACATATATATGATATCTATAGCGATGCGTTTTTTTAAAGTGGCGCGCTCGTTTAAAATTTATATTTTTTAATTTATATTTTCATTCGTTTTTAACGACACGTCCCTGCGATATCATCCCAAATTACATCATATAGTATAGTTACATATTATTTTGAAAGAAGGGGGTGATAGCTGATCAATTGAGATGGTCGCATAATCACCGAAGTGGTCTTAAATTTCTGATGCATTGATGCTAGTGGGGTATCTAATCACATTTCTTAGTGAAAAATAATCCATTGTATATTTAATTGTGGACTAGGGATCAGGATAAATTTAATTAAACCTTCCATCATTGGAGCTTCCTGAAATTTTGCGAAAACCATGTGCCATCGCATTTTCTTATGTATGAATGCGAGTCTCCCATAGGGAGCCTCTCATATATAACAGAATACATTGGCCTAACTATATTTACCTTGACCTTGCAAGCCAGTGCATTCTCTTATATATGCGATGCTCGCTATATATATGGGAGACTCGCATATAAGAGAATACACTGGCCTATGAGCTTTAATGTTGCACACCAGCTCGGTTCCCGCCATGGATGGATTAAACTCCCTATAGTAGTATTGTGAGTCTATAGAATCTTTTTAACAGTGACATGTTGTTTCTGCGTACATGTACAGTGGCGCCGTTTCGTGTGTATTTAAGTTAATATAACCCATGGGCGGTATTCTCTGTCAATAAAACTCATAATGCACAGTTCACAATGCAAATAACATGAATAACAAAGCGACCGAACGGACGCTAAAATTATACGCGTACATGTACCTGTGATCTCTAATCTACTCATTAAACATGGACATGGATAGAGGTACTCCGCTGGGGGGTGTCCACCTTGAAATTTCCATCTGCACCCCCCCCCCCCCCCCCCCACAACAAGACAAACTCATATATAAGCAGAATTACATGTGCAGCCTCAGTTGCCCAACTGGTTTCTCAAGCTTTCCAACTGTTGGACATCTCCAACCTAACACCTCCTATATAAGGTTGGAAAATGTCCAACTGATGGCCATTTCAGACCAACATATTCACCAAAAGTTGAAAAATATTCAACAAATTCCACTCATTACATGTTGGAAAATCAAACAATGAGAATAATTTCAATCTATATGTGATGTGTAAAAGTTCCAACTAAATTAATGTCTCTCAGGCATGAAATTTCCAACAGTTGAAAAATTAACCAAAGTTATGTCAACCCCCCTTCCCCCAATTTTGGGGAGAAGACATTCTCATATATTGGTGGCATCGTTGATATATTTACTAAGAGCTCTATTCATATGTCTTATTGCTATAGTCACAACAGAACTGTTTGACTATCTCGGTAAGTTCCGATCTATTTCCCTTATATGTTGGACATTCAAGTGGGAAGTGTTGATCGTCTTGGACCTTGTTTAAATCACACCTTCTGCATAGGGTAAATGGCGCGGCGCATGTGTTCAGGTTATGTATAATTGTCTATTTTTAAAGACGCATAATACGAATTAACGCTCGCAAATTACTATTTCCTTGGCTTCGGGGGTAAAACATATTTCATTCGAGTCAGGAACCCACCCATCAAAGCTCAGAGTGATCAGATATCGATTTTTGAAATCTATTATTTTTCACCACCGATACTTTTTTAGTGGCCCAGTAAAAAGTCGACGAGAGGACGGTTTCGGACCAAATTGCGTATGAAGATGGATCACTCTAAAACCAAGTGGCTTTTTTGTGTCAGATATTTGACAAACCGGCAAAATTTCGTTGAACAACAAGTTTTGGCAATTTTATACTGTAGCTGCCTGTGGTTAGCATTATTTTTGGGCAATTAATCGATTCTGATAACTGAAGCTACATTTCAAAAAATGTTGTTGTTGGAATCTGATGGTATGGGGACCATCGAATCGGATTGAGTACCTTTAACCTCATCAATTTAGGAGAACATATAAACAAATTACAAGTATATACATGTTATATAAATATGCATGCAAATATGATACTAATCACACAATAAAAACCACAATATTAATCTTACAGTATTGACGCCAATGTCACACGCATTCGACCAGGTTCTGATATTTTCAAGTTTCAAGTGTTAGTGAGGTTAGAGACAATCTAATATAGAATTTAGAAATGGGAAGATATATATATATATATATATATATAAGTGCCAGAATATCAGTTGCCATTTTTAAAACCCGAACAGCAAATTGTCAGCAATATCACATGCGTGTGACCGAGCGAGATAAAAATTCCAAATGAAATATTTACTAGACATCAAAGTTTTATATTGGAACACGAGACTGCGTGTTGTCATTTTACCTCATCGAGTGAAGTTAGACCAAAGGTATCAGGCGTCGAATTCAGAAAGTAGCATATATCACATGAAAATGGCATATTTAGGAAACTAGAAATAAATTAGTTAGTGTTTGTTATTGTGACTAAGAAAGGTTTACTTCCACGGTCTACTAAATATGATCGTAATGTGATTACCACTATATATGTCTGCTTTACCTCTGGTTTAGTGTATAAATAAGTTATTTTTGTGTTTCTCTCAACGAGACGCTTGCACAGAGGAGAACTGTAGCTGTGGAGTAAATTATTTTGTCAATCTGGTGCGCATGCAGGTAAGTCGAGTGTCACATGATGGATAGTAGAACCGAAAAACAGAGCGAACAAGAAAACCAAAGTAAGAAATGGTAACGCGCTCAAGATCATCTATTATATACCCATGATTGTAATTATCAATATAGAATATAAAATATATTGGTTTTGCGAATGACCAACTCAGAATTCCGTTAAAATAACAATAACAACCAGCACATAATTAACGAACCGCGGCGGCCGACTCGGTCGTCTCCGACCACAACCCCCAGTGGGCTGCAGAACGAAACATGTCTTTTAAAGTTGAAATATAAGAATTACAAATTATCTTTTTCATTTCTTTTATTTGTAATTGGCATAGCTCAGAACAAACCAAAAATCAACATTATTGACATAATGTTAACAATAAACGAAATGGAAATTCCCAACTACACATTTTACCGGACACGGTCTCCGGTCGCAGTTCGACTTTTAATCCTCCCAATAATTCCCATTATATAAATAAAACACCCATGCGCCCATGCGAAACAAGAATCTCTACACCAGTTTTCACGCGGAGCGCGCGTAATAAATTGTGCGAAGATATGCGAGACATGAGTAGGTATGTTTGTACGCCGCAGTGTTAAGAATGTACTCCCATGCAGTATTGATTCCGTGCAGAATTTAACATAATGCGTCAGTTCATTTTCGTACCGCATGGAGAACAACCCTCAGAAAGAATTGTTGACAAAGGTAACTCGGTTCAATAGTCGTACCATATTCATGTATACTTAACAGAGTGCTGTGCGCCTATGAATTGCAGTCTGTCCCTTATCTGCCACTGCTTAAGCGGATTGGGATGGGTCAAAGACGGTACTTTCAGCCGTGGATTAGAAGCAACCGCCGAAAGCCAAGAGTTGGAATGTGAATACATAACAGAGTCTTTTGCTAACGCCTTCCTTACATCCTTCGATGGAAACGTGCCTTCAACCATAAATTTTAAAAGATTGTCGATTAGGTAGTACTTGGTAAGGAGCTGGAATATTTCTTGAGTGAAGCCTGTTGTAGATAGATATATTGAAGAGACGTTGTTTTCGAGTCTTAAGAAGAAACAATATAAGTGTTTGGTGATGCATGGGCAGGTGAATGAGGTTGCCAAGGAAGCAGTGTTTTCTTATGTGTATTTGCATTCGAATCCATGTTCTTCTAAGTTCGCGAACGACGGGTTACCAAGACCATAAATAAATATAGAACTGGGAAACTGGTATGTGGCCACAAGTCGCCGGCCCAGATTCTTACTTCCGAATTGTGGGGGTGGGGGTATAATCTTGACCGGCGAACATGACGGGTGACCACGTGGAAGTGTTCCCGTCCTATATTGAGTATGTTCGCGAACGACAGGTTACCAAGACCATATGGTCTTGGTAACCTGTCTTTCGCGAACATAGCAGAATACGGATTCGAATACACCCATGAAGTACCCGCTCTATCAGACTATCGCGATCGGTGCATTTTTGAATTTTCAAGTGAATAGATTTAATTGTACTACAAATACATGACCAAATACTTGTGTACGAAATATGCAACATGCAAAAATCTAACCACATGAAGCACTACATGGTCAGACATGAACCTGAAACATTGCATCAATATAATATGTAGTCGTATAACATGCAGTCAAATTCCAACCGCCACGGCGGAAGGACGAGGACACACCGATAGAAGAACATTTTGAAATATGAACATGAAAATAGCAGAATCCTAACACCTAGCTCCTCAAGCTTCCCAGGTGTTGGCAATTTCCAACCTGACACCCCACTAAGGTTGGAAAATTTCCAATTGATGATCATTTCAGTCCATAATTTTTACCAAAGTTAGAAATATAATGTTTTCTTAAATTAATTAGCTATTTTTAACTGACCAAGGGGACGGACCAGCACAAAAGCTTTCCGAGTGTTGGAAATTTCCAACCTCCAACCTCCAATTAAAGGTTGGAAAATTCCAACAGATGGTCATTTCTGTCAATTTTTTTTAGGAAAATATGCAAATGTTAAAAAAAAAAAAATCCGCCACTAATAAATTGTTGGAAAATCAAACTGCAAGAGCAATTTAACCTATTGTTGGTGTGAACTTTCCAACTAATATATAATGTTGTGTAACTTGTGTTACGTATGAAATTTCGAACAGTACTCTTGAACATTTTGACCCCCCCCCCCCCATGTCGCCATGTCCCTGTTCATGATATCATATCTGCACGGATATCACGAGAGGAGAATTTTCATGTTATACCTGCTGATCAATGAAACTATATGGGCTGAGATGAGTTTTAGGTCATAGGTCCATAGCCAAATCTCCATCTCTAATAGTGTGGCATATTTCCAGTTGAAATATAGCCCCCTGCTTGAGATGACTAGCCTGCATACCAACATGTGAGATAACTTGGCTGAAATATTTGTGGCTGCTATATTCGTCATTGTAATACATGTGACATGATGTTATGTTATTCAATTACACAATTATCTCAACATTATGACACAAATGAAGCCGAGAGGTAGCGTACTGGTCTCTCGTGCTAGCGGACCGGGGATCGCAACCTGGTCAGGGTATTCTGACAAAAATCAGAACTCGGTCAGATACCAAGTTTGTCAGGCTGAAAAGTCTCATTCGAGATCACTGAATAAAGATCCGAATGCAAAATGCCGACTCCCCCCCCCCCATAACAACACTTGTCCAGGTATGTTGTCGTGGGTTCAGTACGCTGTCCGATCGGGCGCGGACATTAATGGCTGACCCGTGTACACGCCTCGGTGTGTGCACGTTAAAGAACGCTACTATAGAGTCACCACAGGGTTATAAAGTTACTCGGCCGTGGTAGCACCTGGACCTCCACATAATCCTCAGCATATTGAGGGCGATGGAGTATCAAGTAGACATAGACACCCCGTAGAGCCAAGACAATAAGCTATTTGGTGCTTGGATTGTTTTAGCAGTTATTTAAAGGGAGACACATGAAAATACACCCATACGGATCGTATACCACCAGTTCAAAACCTGGGAACTTTTTTTGAAGATCTGCCAGAAACTTTACAACATCGAAAACAATAATGCTAGTGGTATATTTCTTTGCCAATATCTACTACTTACACAGTCTACTCCTTACACAGTCTACTCCTTACACAGTCTCTTTGAAAAGCCGACGAAAATCCTATATCGGAATTACGTCTCTAAAAGTGTCCATAATATAGTCCAGAAGTAAAGGGCCAATTTTAGGTGTAAGTAAAAAGTCTATGTTAAAGTTGGTTTTTTCTCAGCGGATTGTGATTCTGGATGGTTTGTGCTTCAATTTATGGGTGGGTGTGGAGTTCACACCCTTGAACAGTTCAATCCACCCTGGGTACGATATTTTGCTGTTTCAAAATGATTCACATTGTACTCTGACGAACTTCGAAGAATATTCATTGTCAAAATTGATAATAGACGTATTATACTACTGCATGTCCCCTTAATGTCGTTTTTGAACCAAAAGGAATAATACGTTATAGCGTAGACGTATACGATTTCACGGGTTATAGGAGGGCTTAAAAATAGAACGATAAGTATCGTGGGGTAGCTGCCAGTGTAGCATACGTTTATGTGACATTACTAGTTTGATGGTTTAATTATTTTACAAAACGATGAAACGTTTGGAATTTGTCTTCTAATTCAACTATTTCTCATGTGTATCATTCGCTCTGTCATGATATATTTTTGTGTTGAAAAGAGTGAAAATTTAGTCCAAAATGGGTAAAATTTTGCGTTGTGTGTGCAAACCAAGCGGTATAACTCATTGATAAATTACAAACATTTGTTTACACCTACCGTATCTGTGGAAAATAAATGCTTGATTGGGCCTATGTCAACAATAATGACTCAGCATATATTTGAAGTACAGCTCTATAGATCCCAAGTTGGCCAAAATTGCTGGAAATTGGGTATTGCTATATACATGTAATTTGTACTGTTGGTTTGGTGCTGACAACACTATGGAGTCCTTTGGGGAATTCAACATTCTTTTATTTCACAAAACAGAAATTCCAGGTAGTTGAGACATGCACATCAATTTGGTGACACAAGCAGTATACATATAACAAAACAGTTCAAACGCCTAGATTCTGGAACATAAGCATCGAGCTTCTCGAATATAGATCCTATGAAGTCGGCTGAATATATAGTAAAACATACATCGGGTTCTCGACTGTAGCTGCACAATATACTAAACTGATTATAATTACCGAATATTTATACTGAATCCGAAAACATTACACTTGAAAAAAAAGCCAAAAGCAGATTAACCAAATTGCATCTTAAAGCGTTAATTAAGTGACGTGTTAAAACTTAGACAATATGCACATATTTTATCACTATACACTGAATTATGACAGGAATAGAAAACACTTTGGTTGAATAGACCGAAATGAACACGTAGATTGATTTCTAACAAACATTTAGATATAAATATTATTGAATAACACCGAACTAACTTAAGGCAAAACTAAAAACTGATATCTAAACAATTAATGTTAAACATACATTACAATATGTACCCAGCTCATTTGGTTGCATTTAGGTTTAGATAGAGCGTAAGTGTATATGCATCTGGGTACAAATGTGAATGTCAGATTGGGATTGCCAAATTCATGTCAAAGATACCTATAATTAGCGAGGTTAATTTGAGGCACATCAATTTGTCGATATTTTTGCTTCTTTTTTTTACTTGATTACTGAATGTATGTTCCACTCGCATATGAGCGAAATCTGCTCCGAATTCATCAAAACTAAGTGATAATATTTTAACGATTTCACATGTACAATTTGGTTCTATACAGCACATACTAATGGAACTTGATTCATGATTTTCTTTTTTCAACAGAGACCGATGTGAAATATGGATGCATATAAATAAAAAAACACATCAAAAAAGTACGTAAAGAATGTGCGATAAGCAAAACACTCCAGTGTGATCCGATTAAGTAACTGAGGATCACCATGATTGACGGCGAGCTGTTCGCGGTGATCCACGCTGAACATGCGTGGAGCTGATTAATATGAATCAACATAAATCATGAAGACTAACCCCGGACTCACTACGAATCAACATAAATCATGAAGACTAACCCCGGGCTCACTGTGAATCAACATAAATCATGGAGACTGACCCCGGGTTCACTACGAATCAACATAAATCATGAAGACTGACCAGGGCTCACTACGAATCAACATAAATCATGAAGACAGACCAGGGCTCACTACGAATCAACATAAATCATGAAGACTAACCCCGGGCTCACTACGAATCAACATAAATCATGAAGACTGACCAGGGCTCACTACGAATCAACATAAATCATGAAGACTGATCAGGGCTCACTACGAATCACCGCGAACCACTGAGAATCGTCACAAAACACCGACAACTAATTAGAATAGTGTTACGCCATTTAGATTTATTTTATAAGAGTATTAACTAAATATTAATAATCAACTTATTCGCAATGTTAATGACCGCGAACATGACAATTGTGGAAATTATAGATATTTATGGAATGCTATACCAGTCGCGTTTATAGAAGGTTGGCGATGATTAACGTTGAGCAATGGTACATGTATGTCACATTGATTCATGGTCGAATTAGTGAAGTTCGAATAAAACTGTCACCATCACGTTGATTACTATATAATACATGGGGCTCGATAATCTTCGCCTCTCATGTTGATGTGGGTCACATTGAATCACTCAAGCAAACAAACCGCCACGGCATTGAGTGTGTTGCTTATCGCACCCTCTTTACATACTCTATGAGTTCTGATAAAAGTTGGAGCAGCTAAACGTGGCATTAGGAAACCCATAAGAAGTCACTATCGTTCAATCATATTCCACTTCAGTCAGAGCAATCCATGTTTTATTCCTCATCGAATTCAATCGACCTTTGACCCGGGTTGTTTCCTTGGTTCCCTGGATTTCCGTCGCCTCCGCCCTGTCCTGTATTTCCGTTGTCTCCGCCCTGTCCTGTATTTCCGTCGTCTCCGCCCTGTCCAGGATTTCCGCCGCCTCCACCCTGTCCTGGATTTCCATCCTCTCCCTGGTCACCATCGTCGTCAGGATCTGAAAGTGAAATCGAACAAAGATTAATGAAACTTGTCAGGGATTGCCCGTTGTCACAAAACGCAGTGTGGATACTAAATATGCACGTGTACACTGGGGCCAATAGTACAATGTGTATCTTTCCATCTTACTCTATTTTATGTATATATACATGTCCTCTATCAGACATTCGGCATAATGTCAACCGAGAACCATCTGTACACTCGAGAGCACCTACATGTTTGTCCATGCGAGCAGATCACCCAATGTCCATATCAGCAGCTACCCTATATCCCCATGCGAGCAAATAACCATATTTCCTTTCAAGTAGACCACAATATGTTCATGCGAGCAGATCACCATATACCCATTCGAGCAGATCACCATAGTTCAATGAAAGCAGATGACCCAATGTCCATGCGAGCTTGTTACTTGTCACTAAACTTGGATATCGCCGTTCATATTTGCTACTATAAGTATTTTCTACAGTATTGTTAACACTATCTACCTTACTTATATATTAAGGAGGCGCGCCCAAGAAAAATTAAATTTCAAACTATCAATTTGAAGGGGGAAATTATTATCCTCTATAAATAATGTATGCCATAGTGTTATAACAATACGTGTTCACCCTCACAATATGAGAGATACATTCTAATTATGTAAAAATGTGGTTTAAAGAAAATAAAAACAATGGTCAAGGCTGGTCATTGAAGAGTTTGACAGGAAATATTTGCAACTCACGCGCTGCGTTTTCTGGCTTATGAACCTACTAGGGTATACATGAACACTCATGTTTGCAATCTGAAATCATGAATGTCTGCGAGAAAATAAATAAAACAATTTTCATTGCATATTTTAGTTTCTCGGCGGCCATTTGCAGAACTATTTTGTTTTGGAGGAAAAGTCACCATAAAACAACATAATGTCCGAAAAGATGAATCAGTATTGAGTGTTTATGTTTGCAAGATTATTGCAAACATGGTTGAATGATAGTTATGTTACTTTATGTTGTTTTGGTCCTTCATATAAAACAAAAACATAGTTCTGCAAATGGCCACAAAAAAACTAAAATATGCAATGAAAAATGTTTTATTTATTTTCTCCCAGACATTATTTCAGATTTTAACTGAGTGCATACCCTAGATAATGCACGGCGTTTGTTGACCAGCCTTCAATAACTAGCCTGAAAATCGTTGTTTCTTATTTTTTGTAAACCAATTTTGTTACATAATTAGAACCTATTTATCATATTGTGAGGATGAACAGTAGTTATAATACTATAGCATACATTGTGTTTATGGATAATGATTTTTTCCTTCAAATTGATATTTTGAAATTGAGAATTTATGAACATTTTTTAATTTATTTGAATTCCTTCAAAAAAATCCTGAAATACAGAATGGGTAGGAATTACACTCTTAACCCTTCCATGACTGGAGCTTCCTGAAACTTTGCGAAAACCCTGTGCCTATTCATTCTCTTATATATGAAGCCTCGCATATATAAGAGAATACATTGGCTTAACAATTTTTACCTTGACCTTGTAAGCCAGTGCATTCTCTTATATATGCGGGCTCCCTGTGGAAAGTTCGAAATTGTTCTGAGATGCTTGAGTCAAGTGGAGTGATAGACTATTCCACTGCAAATATAGTATGATTTGGTTTAACTTGCAGGTAAGCGAATGTGAATATGGTCCTATAATAATAATTTAAATTTATTCGACAATAACATTTTGAATGTATAATTAAATTTGCAACTATATATTTATTCCACCTTCATATCGATCACCTACAACAATAACCGAACCATAAGCATTACATCCTGGGTACTTACCTCCTGGGTATTTCTCAAAGACGAATGGTCCATTCTCGAACTCATCTAGTGATAGTTTACCATCATCTGGAAACGGAGTCAAAATTAATTTAGTTAGTTCACTAATATTTATTTCCAATTCGACCATTCAATGCAAGTAATAGCAACCACCAAGGGTGCTTATACATAAGGCGGGTGAATGTCGTCATATAATTTTTTCTATATCCATCAGTGATTTTTCATGAACGCGGGTATGTATTTTGGAGAAATTGTCACGTGACTTCCGGTTAGCAACAGTGTGAAAATTGCCAAAAAACGCGGAATCGGGAATGGAGCAAAATTAATTGTGTTAGTCCACTAATATGTATTTCCAACTCGACCATTCAATACAAGTAATAGCAACCACCAAGGGTGCTATTTCATAAGGCAGGTGAATGATGTCAACTAATTTTTTCTATATCCATCAGTGATTTTTCAAGATCGCGGGTATAGCTTTGGAGAAATTGTCACGTGACTTCCGGTTAGCAACTGTGTGGAGATTGCAAAAAACGCAGAATTGGAAATGAAGCATCGCGATAAAAATGAAAGTAACTACTTCACAACTTACGAAGAATTCACATGTGATTTAAGTCTATTAATTTCATTTAGACCAATTTCGTTGATCAGCTTAATGAAAACGAAAAATGAAGAAGTCATGACGATAATCCAGACAAGATTTGACAATCCACGACACGTCTTGTCAATTTGGCATGTCGTCTCCGTCGTGACCACTGCATGATGTTACATAAATTATTCTTTGCGTCATGTCGCCGAAAAAAGGCAAATTTGAGGCACATCGTGTGTGGTTTCTCCACTACGTGTCACGTACGAATAATATTATATTTTTTTCTATATCCATCAGTGATTTTTTAGGTGACACTCCACAGTTTCGAATGATCAGTAGGGGTAAATTTCTTAGAATAGAGTACCAGTGTTTTCTGTCACCATGGGTGTGGTATGTTTATTGAGAGAAGGTTAGTTATGAATTTGTGAATTTTTAGAGGATGTCTTTGAGTTTTGAAAAATATTGTTTCAGGTGACCTTGACCCCACCAGTATGAAGTAGTAGCGATTTCTGCGAAACAATGGCTCCAGACACCAGCGTGACTTTTTAGCACCTAAAATTTGTCATCTGCATGAATTTTTTTTTTTTTTAAATTACAGTTGTGAGAAGTTTGAAATTTTTTGATATTTTTGTGGGGAAACAGTGTTCTTCCAGACAACATAGGCGGCTATACCATAGATTGTCTGGTTTTTGTGTCCCATGGGCCTGAAAATCGCTTATTTTGGCCATTTTTGCATCAAAATTTCATTTTTCAGGCACACAATCAAGGGGCATAACTCTTGCTACCCCCATTAAAATGACAATTCTGTACCAAAATCTTGAAGCCTAGTATGTGCTCAACCCAGGTATGTATACATTGTATATGTGTTGTGGGATCACATTTCAGTTATTTTTCATTGAATTGGTGCCCCCTTATTTTTGCACCAATCCCTGCAGAAACTGTGGAGTGTCACCTTCAAGACCAGCAAATAGCACCATTTTCAGCTGTCAACTTGACAGATATTGTTACTGAAAATCCTTTTTTAGCAAATCTGTTCAGTTAGAAGGAACATTTTATGGTAGATACACCATTCTTCTATGGATATTCCAATACAGGTTGTCTTTAGTCATATAAATTGGTGGGGATATGGAGTCTTGGAGCAGTGGGGGGGTGTGGTGGTTCATGTATATGGTGATTGGTGATTTTTCAGATGATGGGTACTTCTTCATAACATCATATGCTCCTTGAATCTTAGCTGAAATGGCTGATATTGTGACATTACACAGTATATAACAAAATTAGATATTCAGTCTTTCTTATTCACAAGTGTGAAATATAATAATTCAGGTTTCCTTGGTCATATTTCACTTGACAACATATTGTTCATGTGATGTCACAACCTTGTAAAGCTTTCCCTTAATACTAAATAAGACTTGGATTTGTTGAACCCATAGATTTGGGAGAGTATTAAAGATAGTTGTTGTATGAAATATTATGTTTTATTTTGATATCTGAGGAAAATATGCATCTCATAATATATTTTATACAACATTTTAGCATTTCAGACCTTTTTCAAGCCATAGATGATGGTTGAATATATCCATTTTGTCACTACGTCAAGCATAACGTCATTGGGCTCTGAAAGACCCAAAAGGGGTGAAATCATGGGGGTGCATGTAAATCCACACCCAATATTGCTGCCTGTGATTGCAATAACGCATGGGGTGTAATATATCATTTTAAGCGGTATAATGCAGAGAATATGGAGGTGTGGTCCCTGTTAAAGATTAATAAAATTGCATTTCCCTTAAGGTGACACTCCACAGTTTCGAATGATCAGTAGGGGTAAATTTCTTAGAATAGAGTACCAGTGTTTTCTGTCACCATGGGTGTGGTATGTTTATTGAGAGAAGGTTAGTTATGAATTTGTGAATTTTTAGAGGATGTCTTTGAGTTTTGAAAAATATTGTTTCAGGTGACCTTGACCCCACCAGTATGAAGTAGTAGCGATTTCTGCGAAACAGTGGCTCCAGACACCAGCGTGACTTGTTAGCACCTAAAATTTGTCATCTGCATGAAAAATATTATTTTTTTAAATTACAGTGGTGAGAAGTTTGAAATTTTTTGATATTTTTGTGAGGAAACAGTGTTCTTCCAGACAACATAGGCGGCTATACCATAGATTGTCTGGTTTTTGTGTCCCATGGGCCTGAAAATCGCTTATTTTGGCCATTTTTGCATCAAAATTTCATTTTTCAGGCACACAATCAAGGGGCATAACTCTTGCTACCCCCATTAAAATGACAATTCTGTACCAAAATCTTTAAGCCTAGTATGTGCTCAACCCAGGTATGTATACATTGTATATGTGTTGTGGGATCACATTTCAGTTATTTTTCATTGAATTGGTGCCCCCTTATTTATGCACCAATCCCTGCAGAAACTGTGGAGTGTCACCTTAGATCGCGGGTATGGATTTTGGAGAAATTGTCACGTGACTTCCGGTTAGCAACAGTGTGGAGATTACAAAAAATGCGGATTGGGAATGAAGCATTGCGATGAAAATGAAAGTAACTAATTCACAACTTACAAGATTGCACAATCCGCGACACGTCTTGTCAAGTTGGCATGTCATCTCCGTCGTGATCACTGCGTGGTGTTACATAAATTATTCTTAGCGCTATGTCGTCGATAAAAGGCAAATTTTAGGCACAGCATGTGTGGTTTCTCCACTACGTGTCGCGTACGATTCATATTATTTGTTTGAGTGGGACCTACACAGTGAGTTTATCTTAAATGTCTTAATAATGGCTACAATGTGGTTGCAAACATACCTCAGTCACGATGGTTGTCAATATTATAGTATTATCATGAACATTTCGGGTATGAAATCGCTTTTCCTTGAATCATTCGGATAAGACAAAAACATTGATATAATTCCATGGCACACATTGTTATAAATGAAATAGAGAATCTCGTGATCGTCACACTTTATAGCTGAATTTACAAAACGAGTCCAGTAAATTATGTGGAGTGTAGTATTGTTATTGTGGTGTATAGTATGCTTACTGTCGGTGTATGCTAGGAGTATAGGGTGGTGTACTTATGTGGGGTGTACTATTCTTATTGCGGTGGGTTAATATACTTACTGTCGATGTAGGATAAGAGTAGGGTGGGGTGGCTATGTGGAGTGTACTGTTGTTATTGTTGCAATGTGCGTTAATATGCTTACTGTCGGTGTATGTTAAGAGTACGGTGGTGTAGCTCTGTGGGGTGTACTGTTGTTATTGTGGTGGGTTATAATGCTTACTGTCGGTGCATGATAAGAGTAGGGTGGTGTATAGCTCTGCACGGAGTGTACTGTTGCAATGTTATTGTGGTGGGTTATAATGCTTACTGTCGATGTATGATAAGAGTAGGGTGGTTTTGCTATGCGAAGTGTACTATTGTTATTGTGGTGGGTTATAATGCTTAATCTCGATGTATATATGATATGATGTGAGTGTGTGTGTTAACATACTTACTGTTTGTATCAGCGAGTTTGAACATTTCCTCGCAGTTTTCCTTTTTCTCTCCCAGAGTGGTCTCGATTTCGTCTATTGTGATGTAATCATCGTCGTTCAGGTCGTAGAAGTCGAAGTTTCTGGGTATCGGAGTCACGTGACCAGAACGACCGTTAGTCTGTGATATGTGTGGAAACCATGGAACAATCGAAAACAAGTGTGAGAACATAAATCCATTCTTTGTAAATTAAACACTTAGTCTGTTGTCTAGTGGTCCCATATACTTCAAAGACAGTTCACAACCTTGTAGGCAAGGTGTTTTCTTTTATCTCGAGAGCTTCATATGCGAACACATGTGATAGCAGGTCATAATGAGGACGAAAATTACAAAATCAAATAGAGAGAATGGAAAACTAAACGTGGATGCCCAGTCAAAATTTTCAACATTTAAATACCAGAATGGCTCTTATGTCGCAAACTGAAATAGTCCGTAAATCCATCTTCTTGATGCGTATCAAGCTGCAAAACAGAGTTCAGTCCCCTCGCTACGCGATGTCTGAACGCTGTCGACATATGTATTTTCTTAAATAAATCTAACATTTTTTTATTGATGTGTTTTGTCAGTCACAATTCTTTCTGGCTTGATCCAGACAATGTTAAAAGAATATGAACAGTTCAGTTTCTCAGAATAATGTTGAATAAATTGTAATCTACAAAAGTCTCAAATAAATAAATGCGACATTTCTTCACATTCCGTGTATAGGTGCGGGCAGCGGTAAGTCCTGCGTATAGGGGACATATGAACTCTGCATGGAGCTTGGATGCGTATATGCATGCACTCATCTGCTCTCGTAATAAATCGAATACGCACACGATTGAATAGCGAAATAAACTTAATCGGGGTTCACGATTAGATAGCGATTGATATTAAATCGCAATAACACGTGTCACGCGAAGTTAGGATTGGGGCTAGGCTAGAATAGGATAGGATATTTTATGTCCAATACACATATATATTACATAATAATGATGAAATTTATGGATAATTCTGTCGTATATTGTGGGGGTGGTGGCATAGTCTGGCAAGACTGTCTTCCTGCCATACCCAGTATGGTGAATATAGAAATTAATAACAATAGTAAAGGGCTAGGATTATTGACGAAATAACAGAGATGTTTTAAGAAGTGATTTAAAAAAAAGCTCGAGTAACTCCAGGGTGACTCCATGCAGTAGCGCTCTTTAAAACGTGTGCCGCGTGACGCACAAACCAATCGAGGCGTGTACGCGGATCAGCCATTAATGTCCGCGCCAGATCGGACAGCGCACCACAACAACATACATGGACAAATATTATCGGCATTTTGATTTCGGATCTTTATTCAATGATCTCGAATGAGACTTTTCAGCCTGAAAAAATTTACTTGGTGTCTGACCGAATTCTGATTTATGCCAGAATACCCTGACCAGGCCCGCTAGCACGAGAGACCAGTGCGCTATCTCTCGGCTACCGACTGCACTGATGGTGATATGATATATACCGTATAATAATATATAGTAATCAAATAGTAACATAATTATATAATAAATGTATTGTATTTGCACTGTATTTTTATGAACTGTTTTCTGTTTATATATATATGCGTTACTTGTGTTATTTGTAACGAATACAATTTATAAAAAAAAAAAATATATATATATATATGAGCTATGGGGTAACTATATTAATAACGTACTCGCCATATTGTGTACCAGTTAGACTTTTTGCAGGATGTGTGTATTAGCGGATGTTTCTTCGTGCATGAATGTCCCATTGTTGCAGTATGTAACTTTTATGACCGCGTAAATTGAAGATATTATTTCGGGAACACAATGCATAATATAACAGCTAACATTGCTGATGAAGTATGTCTCAGTTGGAAAGTAGACTAAATGTCGTATTGCGAAGTATCGGGGGTTGTATTTAATCCGATTAGTAGATATTTTGTCTACATCGAGAGGCTTTCTGGTGATGAATGAGAAACCTTCAGTGATAAGCCGTATAGTTATTGTAATAATTTGAAGGATTAGTTATTTTAACTGAATTCTGAAGTGGTGCATTCATGAAACCAATATATTTTATATTATATAATGATATGCCTATATAATACTATGATCTTGAGGGCGTTACCATTTCTTACTATGGTTTTCTTGTTTCCCATAGGAGACAGTGTTAGGGAATAGACATGCCCATGATTCATCACCGTACTGGACCAAACTTGAGATATTTTGGCATTTAGAACTCCACCTCAGACATAAGTTGTCAAAAAAGAAATGGTGCCTTTCCGTACTTATATTCCTGGAAAAAAAATTGCATTTCCAAACCACGTTGTTTTTGTGCACAAAATTAAATCAATATAGAAAAATACCCACCCCTTACCCAATGTGGCGACCAACGAAGGCGCTTGGCGAAGTATCCCACCACAAAAGACCCAGGCATTAAAATAGTATATGCATTTTTGTTTTCTTTCATATATTAAACACCAGAAGATATTATACACCATTCAGTTGTCAGTATTTTTGTTATGCTGCTTCGAGTTTCCCTATACAAATGCTAAAGAGGATAATTTAAATTATTTGGTTGCTTGATTACATATAACACGTGATAAGCTGCGCAGCTCTCGGCCAAATACACAAAACAAAACTCACCTCATCTTCGGTGCCTCGCTTCTTTCTGCCACACAATTTCTTGCACACGAAGCTACAGATCATACCCCGCCCAGTGTAGTACGTGCAGACTCTTGGACATGTCCACCTGCAAATTGGCTTCCAAATCCGCCTCAGTCGGATTCGAACCCGCCACCTCCTCCTCCTCCAGCACTCAGCCTCCGGAAGCAACACGGCGATCAAAAAGATTGCGAGCAACCCAAACAGATTCAGATCCATGGTTAGCAGTGTATAGCCCTATAATATATGAACAGCGATGCAAAAGATTTTTAGAACCAAGACATTCGTAGTGGTAAATATGCGAAAATATAAAAGTCTGTAAAAACATGGCCCCTCTAAGAAGTACATAGGGCATTATATAAACTGTGTAAAAAAAATATTTACTTACTGTGTTCTTATATTAATTATTTCGTGTGCTAAAACAATTGTTCTGTACAGAAAATTGTTAAAGCGATTTGTAAACAATATCGATAATCGCAAAATATTTTAGTCTATAAATATGATTTTCCGAATAGTGTTCAAAGCTTTGATCGGTTCCAATGTTTAACGTCCATTTTTTATTAAACTTTGGTATTATATTGCGTCGTTAATGCCAATGCAATAGTAAGTTGTATACGTATACATGTACAAATGGTCTCGATATGCGAAATCTCCTAATCGAAGAGTTATTAATAATGGACATAAGAACAAACTCCATCAATTCTACGTGTACTTGTTGATCGTATTTGTTTTTGCAGACTTTTATAAAATGTATGATCTTTCACATTTACCATCTATAGGTGCCCCATGTATCATTAAAGGCGTATCAAGGGTACCAGAACTTCAGTTATAATAACACCAAAAACATATAATTTAACACAGTTTGACTTGTTCCGCCGCTGATAATAGGCTGATAAACAATTTCGACGTATAAACTAGATCTCTATATAAAAGAATGTCACGTTGGTATTGAAAAGCTGTCCAAATAATTAGTGTTGTCTCTCTAAAACATGAACACTATAATTATGCACATTTTAAAGACACCATGTCAAATCACACAAACTCATAAACCGAATCGGATGTAATTATACAAAAATAAAAGCTAACCCAAATAGCATTATACATGTAGCTGGGCCAGCTAAGTTGACATAGAATATTCGGCAGGACCCCACTGATATTTCAGGGTTAATGGGCGAGCTAATGGTCGAGTTAATGGACACCATACATGTATCAGCAAGGTACACCGACATTACAACGGAAATAGCAGACCCTCCAACATCATAACTGAATCAGCAGGACCTATACCGACATCGTAACTGAATCAGAAGCATCCACCAACATCATAGCTAAATAAGCAGGATCCGTGTTACATAACTCAAGTATCTACATGTAGCTGTCAGCCGCGCTTAGATTAATTGAATAGACTTAAGCTTCCCACTGCTTTACGGCAATGAAAACTTGTATGAAGAACCGTCTTCAATGTATCCTAATAGTTAATTTGAAGTGAGGGTAAACAAATGTAGAAATTTATATGTTTATAAATTATGTGTTCTATTTCTAATTTCCATGCAATATCCACTTCGCAGTTGTCCTATTTTTGAATATTTTTATGGTTTTATCTTGTAAGCTTCACATATTTCCCTCCATTATCAGATCAATATATTTCAATATATATCTGTCTGAATAGAACAACCATACAAATATGGATATCATTGGAACCGGCTCATTGACCACATTGTGATGGTTATAGTTATGCCCTGTGCCAATGCATTCTCTTATATATGCGAGTCGACCATATGTCGCCTCGCATATATAAGAGAATGCATTGGCCTAAAAAAAATCCTTTTTTAACACTTTTTACTGCTTTTTACCATTTTTTCTTACATTCTTTAACAATTTTATAATTTTTAATGTGTTAAGCCAATGCATTCTCTTATATATGCGAGGCGACCTATGGTCGACTCGCATATATAAGAGAATGCATTGGCACAGGGCCCTTCTGTTGGGTAAAGGGTTAACCACACAGATTATGCGATTGGGTGACATGGATAGTGCTATAGATCAAGATGATTTTAAAGATGCATAGCATTGGAATATAAGGGCACGTACATGTGCATATAAATGTATCCGCAAAAATTTATTTCGAATAAAAATTAGTCATAAATTTCACGTATATTTTAAATTTAAAGCATCCATAAATGTGTTATTTCGAATATAAATGGTTTTTAAATTGCACGTATATTTGAAATTTAATTTCGTTTAAAAGTCACGTATTTCCATTAAATGTCTAGATTTATGGCATATACGGATCAAATAAATTTCCATAAATTTGATATATACGTGGGATTTACGGACACATAATTTCCACGTAAATATGGAAAAATACGTGTCAGTAAATCCCACGTAAATCCCACGTAAATCCCACGTATATTTCAAATTTATGGAAATATACGTCATCAGTATATGCCGTAAATGTAGACATTTAATTAAAAAATACCTGACGTTTAAATTAAATTAAATTACAAATTTGGTGCAGTGCGTGCTTGGAATTTCTCCCAAATAACTAATTCAATGTTTATTGCGATATCGACTCAAAAAAGGTCGTCAAAAAGCATGTAATCTCGAGCTGGGACTACCCCCTGCCATGAAGTAGTTTATTGAGGAGCAACCATTAACAAAGAAATATATTCTCTGCCTTGTTTTTTCAATGTTGTAAAGTTCCCTGTGAGAACGGGTCAGAACACCTAAGAGTTCCCAGGTTTTGTACTGTATGTTTGAATATGATCTCTGCGAGCGTAGTTGGAGAAGAGGTCCATGGCATGGTCTAGGATAACAAAGTGATAAAACAAGTTGCTTATGTGTGCCATACATGTATGCGGCCACATATTATGTGCATGAGTAAAGATAACTGGTACCGTGTGCCCGTTTAAGTTCGTGCCAGTCAATACTTGTGTGAGAGATGTTCTATGTATTATAGTGGCAAACAAATCATTCATCGTCTTGTGAAACACAAAGTACAAAGTATGACGATGGTTAGATAGTGTTTGCGGTAAGCCAATATCTATCGCCGGCTACAATGAAGCACAGAACGAAGAAAGACAATTTAGAACTGGACATCGTGCTTCTGAAAATATATTTAGCAGATGCACCGGCATCACCATCCCTGAGCGATAAATGTAAAATCAGGTGCAAAATAATCTCTCCCGGTGAGATGTCAGTATACGTCTATATTTATTTGGGCATGTGTTAACACAACATAACACAACCACAGTCTGAGGTAAAAGTCCCTCTGAAAGTGGAACAGAAACATCAACGAAAATGTGCCTCTGTGAAGTCGTGATGTGAGCACCAATTAAACAAACAAACAAACGTGCATGGTAAAAAGGAACCGGCCATATCACTTTACTGCAAGTTGTACGAAGTTTGAACGGTACGATTTTTTTCACAAACGGACTCGTAGTCGTCAATTCTGCGAAAAGATTTCTGAACAATCGGAAAAAAATACGACTACAATTAGCTATTGTTAATAACTATCTGTCGCAGTTCATTATCGAAAAGGTGTATACGATGTTGCTGGACAAAGAACACGTGTAGAGTCATTTAGTTAGTACATTTATGATGGACCGATTCAAGTTTTTTTTTAGCTAGTAGAATTCTAAACGGTATGTGCAGTTTGGTACAAGTATACATGCTTAGATTGTAGACAGTTACTGCCGTCGTAACTATGTTGAAATTGAACAGCGATGCAATTGTTCTGTGAAATTGGAATCTGGAATGAAGTGTACCTAAGAAAAATCCCTATTTGCAATGCTAGCTTGTCCGCGGTCGAACAGGGGTCCTCAAGCAAATAGCTTAGAGCTCTCTTCCAGTTATTTAACCCTTTCGTGAGTCCATGACAGGAGCTGCACTGGTGAAGGATTACAGATCCTGTGCCAGTGCATTCTCTTGTATTTGCGAGTCTCCCATCGGGAGCCTCGCATATACAAGAGAATACACTAGCTGGCACAGGGTAAAATTTGAGGAAGTTCCAGTCATGGAAGGCATAATTAAAGTGGGTTCATCTCAGTTCATTTCTCTCAAATCAATCATGTGCATGCAGCGTGTATAGCTAGTGTATGTAAAGTGGTGATCGTAGCGTTCATTTCGGTACAAAAGTTATATAGGCTTAGTATTAAGCCCTACTATTATCAGTATTGGCGTACCGTTACTCATGTCATTTGCCCGACCGTAGTAGTGGACTAGTGGTACAATGTAGCATGTAACTGGTAACATGGATCGAAGTTTACCTACGAAAATCCCTATTTACAAGGTCGAACAATGATCCTTGGTCAAATAATAGAGTTATATAATTAATCAAAGTGGTTTCATCGCAATTTGCGATTGTGAGAACGCGACACAAATTAACAGCACCCACCAACACAAACGCATAATATAGCATAACATAGTATAGCATATAACTTAGCATAACATAGCATAACATAACATATCATAACATAGTATAACATAGCATAACATAACATTTCATAACATATCATAATATAGCATAACAAACCATGACCACTCAACGAGCTGACTGCCAAGACTATAGCATATAGTAGCGGGACCATTAATAAACCAAGTGTGCAATCCTTGAAATAGTGTGTCTGTCATTTGCAGATTGAGGTCCCCAGAGGGTGAATTTACTACCAAATTCACCCTCCGGGGACCTCATTCTGCTTATGCCTCAACTGCTATGTGAGACCTATATAATCAGATTGAAGTTTCCCAATTGAAATTGGTGATGTTCACCTACTAGTCACCTCGATTAGCATTTTATCTTCTGCAAATTAGGGGATACAGAAACTGAACAGAAGTAACTAAAAACACTTATATTTTTAGACTATAGATACTTTCCAGAAAATGAGACCTAAGCAGAATAAGGTCCACAGAGGTTGAACTTGGTTTGAGGTCCCCAAATGGTAGAGTCAGTGATGCTAACCCGCTGTCCGGGGTAGATCACTAACTGTATATACTATAATATAAGATGATTTATTGCAATACACCAATGGAGACAGTTGCAAATAACAGTTAATACATGAAAAGTTACGCATAAAAATAAAATACAGGTAATAGGCATATGTACGATAAATAATCCTAAGTATTATAAATTACTACTTTCAACATTTATTTCACCATATTACCGTTCTGTCTTTTTAGAAAGAATAACCGGATCATGTTGCACACGGAATTGATTAGTTGTTTGTCCTTGTTTTTCATTATGAAGATGAACTTATCATCATCACTCATGTTTATGAAATCTATGCTATAATTTTTAGCAATATTAAACAAGTCTTTTCTAGAGTCGGCGTACGCACTGCTTTCCATAATAAAATGATTTTTTTTGTTTCAACTTTATGTTCATCACACATGTGACAAATTCTGTCTTTTAATAGCGTTTTCGGTTGCGCGTGTCGACTCTTTTCTATAGCTAAAATATGATTGCTAACACGTAGTCGAGTGAACATCTCTCTTGCCGCTGACGATCGAACGTGCATCAGGTACGGTTCTATGTCATAATTGTCTTTGAAAGTTCTGTAAGTTCGCAGTTTATTAGCACCATCTGGTCTGTCGTCATCGAAAATTTCTTTTTTGAACTTATTTAAATTCAGGGGACCTCATTCCCCAGATGACAGACACACTGTTTCAAGGCGTGCATGTGTGATGAAGACTAAACACTAAATTCTACTCACCCCTCCTCAAGACGAATCTTTCGAGCTTCAGCACCGAATATCGACAAGAGGTTCTCAACCAGCCTTTATACTTACCATTCCGGATATCTTTTTGATTTGATCACATAATGTTTACGACGTATTTCATGCATAGCGCCGATGTCACTTTGTTAGTACATCATAACATGTGGGCGATTCCGCGAAATCGTGTTATTACCTGATGTTATTTTTCGACCGTGCATAATGCCATACGTTTTATTGACTCGTATTATAGTAATTTAAGTAACAAAAACCGCAAACATTGTAGATTTCGTGGTCTGATAAATTTATAATGATTCTAAATGACAACGCGACCAGGAAGTTTTTGCCTTGTTTTGTCTTTTTAATTTGTTCACATGATGTTTACGAAGTAGTTCATGCACAGAGCCGCATCTCCTAACCTGCGGCTATTCCGCGAAAAAGCGTGTTGTTACCTGGTATTGTTTTTCTCGACCGTGCATAACGCCACACGTTTTCATTGACCCCTATTACAATAATTTAAGTACAAAACAACAAACATTGCAGATTTTGTGATCTGATAAATTTATATTGATTCTAAATGACAACGCGACCAGGAAGTATGTGGCTGGTTTTGACTACGAATATTACAAAATCCTTTATCCCGCCCACAACCATTTTGTGGAACAACCAAGACACAAATAAAATAATCGTGGACTGCCTGACGACATTATCAAATTATTTCGAATCCATCCGAAAGAAGACCCCTAAATAGTTCTACCACGCTAACATACGCGAAGCTCAAATTGTAGCATGCCCGCTCAGATTAAACTGTAGCAATCTGAATTACCACAAATATTCCATGTGTATCTGCATGTGGTGTAGTAAAGGTCGCCGAACAATATCAAGTTGAATGCCAAATATATAGTACCCAACGTGCCTTATTCCCGAATGAAGTATCTGTTAATTAAGAAATAAATCTTGTATCAATTAAGGTAATGCAGTTATATCCAAAATTTTGAAGACCAATTCCACAACGCGCGTGGTGCCGTTATATTAAATTTGTCTTCAAACTTTTCGGTTATAACTCATATCCTTAATCGAACCAAGAGTTATTTCTTAATAATTTAATCCGTCGTGTTACAGGAGAACCACCATAAGTAGAAGGTAAATTATAAAAGCGTAAAACTTAATTTGAGATTATTGCCGACGAAAAAAAACACATCCAACGTTGAAATTGACATGCACGCAGTCAATCAAACCTCAAATTATCGATTGATAAAGTGTCGCTTTTGATTGGCCAGTGAACAGTGACCACGCACTGGTCACTCTCTTGTGGCAGCAGGTATTCCAGAAATATTTCGCTGGCACTGTGACACAAATTTTTAGTTTCTAAAACTTCATTTCTTTGTATATGTTAGCTCGTATGAGTCTTGTTAATATTTCTACTAACTTATGCACCTAAGTATACTGATGGTTAATTAACTGAATATGTAATGGCAGTGCAGTCCTATACCTGAATGAATTTTTATGCAACATCGGAATCCCCGTTTATATCGCGGAAAGTATCGAATAGTTCTCGTGTAAATTTAGGCACGCGGTATTTCAATTTCAATTTCAAAAATATTTATTGCAACCAAACATAAGTACATAACATATACAATACTGGTACAATACTATAAACAGAAGACAGAGGGGATCAGGTGCACAAGTTACACAACTTAGAATAAGCCCCTCTCCCCGTTAGAAATCATATCACACAAAAAAGTTTTCGACTGGCGCCAAATAATTGATCTCGTCTTGTGGCTGGAAGTTGAGCGTATCGGGCTGGGGTCAATACTATGAACAATTTTATACCTGTAAATACAAATAGGATTTATTAATTTGTGATTACAAATTTGTGTTAACTATCACAGTGGATTCATAGTACAGGGAAAATTTAGCCGTATTATTGTAATACCTTAGACTGGGCGAGGGGTGAAACCCCTAAAACGTAGAAATAACTAACTCACCACTCTGCTCCCATTCACCCGTTATCAGTGTTATCTGAATACCAGTTCAAATTAGACGGACATGTATATAGAGCTAAAATAACTGACAACAATTTCTATGGGACAGTTACAATGCGTGCTATTATTTTGTGATTAGTGATATCGCCGGTACTATGAAACGATGAGCTAACAAAATCTCGCAAATTCCACAAAGATCTACTGTTGATTATTGTAGATTGCTTACGGGCAAACCGTTACCTGTGAGCGATTCACAATATATTGAATCACGACAAGCCCAAGTTACAAATTAATTAACTAATCATAAGTTGAGAGGTGATCGCTTATCAGAGCTATCCAATCGGTACACGGATTGCTAAGTTGATGACCACATGTCTGCGCAAAGTTAACTAATAAACTGTTCGTTTGTAGAGTGTGTATGTAAGTACAAGTCAGTGTAATATCGAATACTACAACCAATTTGGTATCATTGTTTTCACAAATTACAACCATTCAGTTTGTGAAAACAAAATATTATTTTGATGGTATAACATTATATATATTGTGCCCATCATATGATTTCAAACTGATCCGCTACTCTTGTCATAACACATCGAGGCAGGAACGTGGCTCCATTTTATCAGGGGGTGTCCATCACAGTATCGAAGCAGGGACGTGCTAAGGCTCTCGGTTATAGGAGGGGTGGTCATTTTATAATTTCAAACTGCTCCGATATCTTATAATATATCGAGATAGGGACGTGGCTATATGGGCTCCGTTTGGTGATGGGGTATCCATCCTATAATTTCAATATGCACCCTTTGAATAAAATGAATGCCTATAAATTCCACATAGTGATGGAATCGTATATCAAGAGGCGTAAAAAAATTTAGTCAATATGACTAACATATGTTAGTCAAACGTTTTCCCCATGTTGACTAACTTAGTTCAGCCAACATGACTGAGGCATAACATTAGTCAAAATTACTAGGGTGATGTTAGTCATAACGACTAAGAAATGGGGATTCAAAACGACTAATTAGTCAAAATGGCCAGGATATAGTCATAACTTTTCTTAGTCACTGGGAAGACGACAATCTAAGTTGCGGAATTATGTGCAAAGTTACTCAAAATGTTTGTGACTAACACTAAGTTTGTCATATTTAGTCAAAATATCCAACCCAAGGGGGGGGGGGGGGGGGTTGGACAACTGGAAAATCATAAGCCAACCGGGATAAACAATTACATTTCACAGAAATAGAAGTTTCTGATTGAGGGGTGGGGATACAGTTGGATATCGACGTTGGCGCACCGAAGAAAGCATCTTGCCACGTCACTGCATTTATGCTGTAGTCATTTGTGAAAACCGTGCTTGCATCTTCGTATTCGTGTCCTTTACCGTGACCAAATGCATTCGCGTCGACGATCGAAACTCAAAGGATAATCATTTACCTCGCAATGCATTCTTGAGCGAAAAACAATACTCACATTAGGAACACGCGTAATTTTTATTGATTTGTCATTTATAAACTATAGTTGATCAAAACAACAACACCGAAATGCCTCTAACCAAATACCAAAAGGCAGTATTTCCCGCTGGACAAAACAAGTGTCCACTTAACCGCGGTGCGGTTTGCGTTGCCACCGCGGCCGAACTGCAACAACACCGCGGCTCCACCGGCTGATTGCAGTTCGGCCGCGGTGTACTTGCCGTTCAGCCGCGGTGTACTTGCCGTTCGGCCGCGGTGTAGTTGCCGTTCGGCCGCGGTGTACTTGCCGTTCGGCCGCGGTGTACTTGCCGTTCTTGGAATGATGTTGAAAAACACAAAGAGGGCACCATAAATGAGACTTGATTGAGGCCATTGTCTAAATACCGTCCGTCAGACGATCTATTATATGTTTGAGGGTCTGGTGACAAGGTGTGATAATCTTTTAAGTAGTCAACGTACGTCCCACCAGTAAACTGTCATAAAATCAAGGTGTCATAATCCATCCTGATTAGAAAAGGCTCCCGCTGATAATTATTAGGCGACACGGAAGTGTGATGTTGCCGACAACAGACTTCATCTAGATTTGGCAGCACGTGTCTTTTTGAGAAATAAGCATTGGAATGTCGTGCACACGTGGCAGCCTCATCATGAGAGAATTGAATCACTGTGCTGTCATTTAAGACTGATTATAAAATAAGGATTGTCGCATCCTACTTTGAACTGTTTGTTTGCCCATGTTGAAATATTTGTTATTGTGATGTTGTTTTCTCTTGTTAAATTTTTTTTTTTTACATTAATTAAAACTATTATTTGGTTTGAATTATATACTGACAACATCCACCCATGTGGACCTCCTTTTGGAATTCACTGCCGTCCATTGAATGTATAAAAATCTGTGCCAGAATTGTCTTCAGAATGAACAATAAAGAGCGTTTGTGCGTGATCAGGTATTTTTCTCCCGCGAGGATTTTATGAACCTAAATATTCAAATCCTTTCAATACCGTGGTTACTTTAAAGACAAAATTGCGACAGCATGCCAATTGAACTTTGATAAAACTTGAAAGGGAATATCGAGGAGAAAGTGACATGTCATAATCATGTTAACTCAAACAGTTATTATGTAGCAAACAATGTCATTGCTACATTCCTCGCGCCCAGTTTCTGAATAATGCTGACGTAATCGCGTGCACCTGGCATTTGAGATGTACAGATGTGCGCAAAATTAACGGCGGTTATCAACCTCCCAATCGAGGGTTTCACTCAATTTTTTGTGGCAATATACGTAAACAATACTTTATAATGGATATATAACAAAATAAAAATTTAATGAGGCATGCATGGTTTATACATCCATTGAATAAAAGCGACCACGTGGTTCGTTTTTGTGAATTTGCAATAGATCGGATATGGGAGGGAGATCATGGGATCATTAGAATTGTGCTAAATTAATCGGCTTTCTGGGAAACACGGTACCAGAGCGCATCGCTTCAACAAAACGGGAATATCTGAGAATGTACTGCCGTTGCGAAAACAAAAAAATCGTGGTTCTCCGTTTTTTTTATTGGCGTATACGGCGCCGCTGTGTATTCCAATGTTTATTTATTTATGAAACTCTATTACAGTAAGCATGTTTGTTGAGATACTATACTTGTCAATATATGTCATATCTGTCTGGTTTTTAAAATCCAGATTCCTACATAAATTATACCAGTAATAAACGCATGCATGACGTATTGACCGCGTGGTTGTTTGTGCACGCGAGGTTTTCCCCGAATTATCTGGGCTAGTGGTTTTCAAAACTTGTCAACATGAAATTTTGTATTTGAATATGATGACTAAATTCTTATATTTAGGAATGTTGGTAGAGAATACAATAATTGTGTATTTTCAATAGCTTGTTAATGCATAATAAAACGGAAAACATTAAATGAATTGAAAAGCTTACCGCCCACCCCTAATTTCGGGGTGTCCGTTCGGGGAAACGTGTGCATTATTCCTTTTGACCTTATACACGTGTCCCATCACAATTCTAATTTGTTTTTCAATACACATTGTTTGTGTAATCTTTATTCAGTCCATCCTCTGGTGGCAAATACCGTGGACTTATAGATCGAGCAAAGTGTAAAATGTCGCGTATTTTCAGTTTCTGGCAATTAATTTTTACTTGGCAATGGATTTGCCACATATATGGATCGATAATATAACACTTTTATTTAATATGCTCATTTGATCATATTTTTTTTCAAAAATAATAGCAACTCTAATAAAAACATGGGAATCATTTTATTTACCAAATCTCGGTTATGGTGTCAAAGCATACCACATTAGAACAAAATATCGGTAAGCTCCTCCCACGGCCAACCAATTAAAGCAGAGAATAAAATCTCACAAACTAATCCTGGATGATTGACAGGTGTATGTCGACGTGCTAGCATGCACAGGATCGACGCATGAAGTTTTGTTTTATATTTGACAACAAAGTTCCATTAAAATCTACGGGTACGTTAGATCGTTGAAACAGTTGGGTTAAATATAAATGTGATTTGCATAATGACCTTAAAGCCGATATTTAAATATGTACGGATTTAAATTGCCTGTAATTAAAAATACTAACCTTCGTATATTTCTACTAATAAAACATGTTATAAACTCGAGAAAAAAAGACGATACAAACCAGGAATCTAACCCCGGTGTACTTGCCGTTCGGCCGCGGTGTACTTGCCGCTCGACCGCGGTGTACTTGCCGTTCGGCCGCGGTGCTCAGCCGCGGTTCCACAAAGTGACACCGCGGCCGAACGGCAAGTACACCGCGGTGGCATTGGACACTTGTTTTGTCCAGCGGGGGCTACCTCGCATCCAAGCTGACACCCCTAAGGTTTGACAATTTCTAAATATAGGCCATTTCAATCCAAACTTTTGACCAAAGGAGGTAGATATGCAAATGTTGGCCTAAAACAAACACATATCCTCTAATAAATTGTTGGAAAAACTAAATAAGAGAACAAGTTCAACATATTGTTGTTGTAAAATTTCCAATTCATGTTGTTTCAGGTATCAAATTTCCTACTGTTGAACGTGTTGATAAAATGTTTGGGGGGGGGGCGAGAAACATAACCCAACCCCCGTGTCGCGACGTCCCTGCGAGTTGTACTTGAGATTTCCAGCTGACAAAAACATTTTCACAAGGGGGTGAATCGACCCCTTGTCGCCACGTCCCTGCGTATCATAGCTGTGTATATTATCCGGGTTAAGGGTGCGAAAACTGAAAATTTATGTTGGACTGGACACACAATACGAAGACCTTCTAATCACGTTCCATAACGTTATTACTTTCAATTAACTTTCATAGTACTCGAACATTCTTTGTGATTGGGAGATATTTCGCGACCTGATTTCCATTCTGTCCTAAGTGCATTTTTTTGTGTTTCCGAGTAAATCGATTTTTAAATTTCAAAGTTCTGGCAATTGGTTGTTATTAGACCTATGGTGGATATCCTGGTATCTGTCGAGAAATCAGTATTCATTCTGCCAATAACCATCAGCTTCGATAAGGAGATGCTCTTTCTTATATGATATTTCGACCAGATTCGGGAGGTGGGGTGCGATTTTTTGCATTTAGCACAATATGGACTCAGTCTTAGTAGAATATTTTTCGTGGGACACTATGGAAATGGAATTTTTTTCAGGACCGGTCTGTTCCAAGTGGTGATTATAAAAGAGATAATACGCACTTCGGACAACATGAAGAAATATTTAGTCTCAATTTACCGTATAACATGGTAGAATTAGAGATTACAATGTGAGCAGTGTGATATGTGCGATCTTTGGAACAGTTAGCCAGCACATCGACATAGAAACAAGCATTTTGAATTGGTGTTGTATGGAAAGCACGCGACTCTTTATGATATATTGCATACGTAATGTTGATATGGCCTCATGGAATGTACTCTTCGTTAATGTTACATTGCGAGATTGACGCGTATATATTAGTCCAGGAGATATTGGTTGACATCTGCACCCCCACCAGGACTCAACTTCACCCCACTAATTTTCTTTCTTAATGTCTCCTCTAATTTGTTTCGGTTGTTAACAAGAAATAAAAGTGGCCGCAGAGACTCCAGACAAGATGGCGTCCATCGTGGTGGCCATTTTGTTTATATGCATCAGGTCTCTTTGATCGCCGTTATAGTAAAGATGATATAAAAAGCAGTCTTGTTTTCCGCTCGATTCGTTATGCTAATATATAACCCTCACAAATTGGCCAAAAGTCCGACACCAGAATCTAATATGGCGGCCAAGATGGCCGCCGAAATGTGAATATATGCTATTTTTCTTACATTTTACCACCTTTCGTTTGTCTCTATGGGAAAATATTGGCATCTTGGCGTGAATTTATACATATATCGTATAGAAGAGTCATTGACGAACACAATGGGATCATAATATACATTCATAGCGGGATTGTTTTGTCCAATAACACGTTTCCCAAATGCCTGTATAATAGGTCAAAGCCGAACCAACACTAATAACGCGATGTAATGTTTCGAATCAATGAAAGTTATTGCTATCATAACAACACCCATGCATATATATGTGCAGGAGATACTCGAGCTAGGATTCCTCTTATACCTGAGTTGTGGAATATTTATCCAAATCCAAGACGGCGGCCAAAATGGCCACCAGAAATAGAAAAATCGCCAAAAATTGCTGATTTTAACATCAGTGAGCGTTATTGTCACGACAATTCCACACCTGTTAACTATTGTGAGTTGGGAACACTTAGGCGAAGTACTTTCATTATACCATATCCAAATAAAAGTTCCCCAAATCTAAAATGGCGCCCACAATGGCGGAATTTTTTGGAAAAATCACCGAAATTCCCTCATATTCACATCATTGGGCATTATTTTCGAGACAACTGCACACATGCGGACAGTTGATTTGGAAATACTGAGGTGAAGTAATTACCTTGCATCTCATACAATAAATTGTTTTCCAAAACGAAGATGGCGGCCAAAATGGAGACCGAAATTTGAAATCAAGCTCACATTACTTTCTTACGATGGTCGTTATTGCCCACAATTACATGTTCATGTGGAACATTGATATGAAGTATTATTCATTTGAGTTTGGCAAACTCTCACAGTCAAGATGGTGGCCAAACTGGCGGCCAGAAATTGAAAAGAAGTCGATATTATCACATACTAATTTCAACTCTTTGTCATTATATCGATACGTATGGACGACGCTGTACATACTATAGGTCATTTATTAGTTTCAACATAAGTCGTAGCCTTCTGGAAAGATGAAAACCCACAATTAATCATCGCGATGTGGCATTTCGAAATCCATTGTCCACCATAAGCGCCCATTATGGCCGTTTAGGTGCGCCAAATAGCTATAGTATGGCCTCCAAAAATCAAAACAACAGTACCTGAGCTTATTCTGATTTGCCACATTCAGCATTATCTGCATGGACCAGTTTCCGTCTCTTCGTCAGATTAATCCATCTCTCTCACACCATCACAGTTTTCTACACTTCTTTTAGAAAGGTCCCACTAATCGGAATATTTCAAAAAATACATATGCCGGTGTCCAGCTCACGTGTTTGTCTCGAAAGCTGGGAATTCTTATCCTTATTCTTGGCGATCTTCATTCGTGGTATAGCTTATGGTATAATTCAGATGCTACATATGGGGTCTGAGCGTTATTTTGTGCGATAAACTAGAAATGAATGTGGTCGATGCGTATACTAGCTTTCAGACGGACCTCGCTATCTGCGTATTTTCAGCTTTGGTGACCTAATGGGGATAACATATACACCTGGTGATCTTACCAAACAGCCACTTCTCAATATATGGTTCATCAATTCACATACTCATATAATGCACTGACGTACCCGGACAACTTATGTATATGGCATCGAATGTTGAAAGCCAGACATTTGACGGATGCCTTTCTGCTAAGGTGTAGAAGATCATAATGCATAACATACCCACACGTCTTGACCATGGACAAAAGAAAAATCTTGTTACGTACAGCAATTGTCTCATCGAACAAATTCAAGCAGATAATAACAATACGCACGGTGCTAGTTTGTGGGCATGTGTCATGATAGTGGAAATGAAATTGGACCATGACTGCACCGCCCTTCTTTGGGTATGTTTTAGATTCAGACATGATCTCATGTGTGGCTTTGCTTTCCTTGTATGCTAAGATTGTTCCCATCCGTTTGGAAGCCGTTCACAATCAACTGGACCAGGCGTGTACCACTGGCTACTACTATATAAGCCCCACCCAGACTTTCATCGTCGGTTGATATGTCATACACACACTGGATGGTGGTCGGTATGGTTCAAGAAAGTACAAATGCCATCAACACAAGGGTGAAATGTTCAACGCGAAGAACATCAAGAGGAATGTTACGTTGATGAGATCTTGCATTCAGTTCAACATATGTTGCGTACACCAAGTGATTTCTTGGCAACATCACCATTCCGACCATTTTGCCATGGCCAATTTATTTCATTCCCACTATCATGGCGTATGTCCACAAACTAACACCGCGAGTATTGTTCTTCTCTGCTGGGAGCTATTCGACGAGACGACTGCGGGACATCACACAGTTTCCTTAGGATCATGGTCAAGAAGTGTGGGTAGTCGGTACATTATGGTCTTCTCCTTACCAGATATACATCTGTTCAAGGGAATGAGACAGCTAGCAACCTTCGAAACAATGCCGAAGTTGTCCACATATGCCAATGCGTTCGCTAAGTTTGTGAGTTGACGAAGCATCTATTGAGAAGTGACTGGCTAATTGGTTCGCCAGGTGTACATGTCGTTATCCCCATGGGGTATGAGACACATACATAGAGATGACATTATGCAAGCTTGTATACGCATCGACCATATGCCTTTCTAGTTCAAGATGACGCATAAATCCCATATTTAGCATATTTAAAATCGTAAGCTAGACACCGGAGAATGAATTGTTTGAAACGTTATGATTAGAGGGACCTTTCTCCCAGGAGGTGTTGAATACTTTGTCGGTGTGAGCGACCCAGATTTACCAGACAAAGAAATGGAAGCTGGTCCAGATAATTATGGACGTGATGTGGCAAATCAGAATCTGTTATCAGGTAATTGTTCTAATATTACTATTCGGCGCACCTACGGTTACGGCCATTATCGGTGCTAAGTGGAGAATGGATTTCGAAATGCCACATCGCGATATTAATGGTGGGTTTTCGACTTTCCAGAAGGATACGAGCCATTTTATGCATTTTGATACGTATTAAGTTAAACTAATAGATTGTTTATGTACAGTTTCGTTCACACATATTGATATTATGACAAAACGTTGAAATTAGTATGTGAAAATATCGATTTCTTTTCAATTTCTGGCCGCCAATTTAGCCACCATCTTGACTGTGAGTATCAATTGCCAAACTCAAATCAATACGTCATATCAATATTCCATTTCAACATGTAATGGGGGTAGAAATCGCGAAACATTAACGCCCATCGTAAGAAAGTATAGGAAATTAAGGAATGTAGGCCTGTTTTTAAATTTCGGTGGCAATTTTGGCCGCCATGTTCGATTTGGAAAAACAAATTTCTTGTACCTCAGTATTTCCAACTCAACTGTAAGCATGGGTGGAGTTGTCTCGATAATAGTATCCATTGATGTGAATATGAGGGCATTTCGGTGCCATTGTGTCGCCATTTTTGGAAACTTTTATTTGGATATGGTATAATGACAGTTCTTCGTCTAAGTGTTCCCAATTCACAATAATAAGCAGATGTGGAGTTGCCGTGACAATAACGCTCACTGATGTTAAAATCGCCATCTTGTCTGGAGTCTCCGTGTCACTTTTTGTTCTTGTTAACAACCGAAACAAATTAGAGGAGACATTAAGAAAGAAAATTAGTGGGGTGAAGTTGAGTCCTGGGGTGCAGAGGTCGACCAATATCTCATCGACCTCGTGTGTTTCTTTTCGCGGGAAAAAATTTCTCTGCTCGATCGCAACTTGAGTTGCAACCTGTTCGATGTGAGAGAATTTAGCAAAATATTTCAGTTCCATCCTGTAGTAAGTGACAGTTCATAAAGCCGAACTGCACATAGAACAACATCGATCTGAATAATTATCTGTTGTGTCTGAAACTCAAGATAGAATTCATCTTTGTTTTTAAATGACAGGATATAACTGGCTTTATAAGTATGTTTTATTTATAGGACATAATGGTTCTAAGAAATAGTGTTTTTATGCAGAACGGACAGAAAAGAATAGCTAATATCACCGCTTAGGGGCCGGTACCGTCAGACGCGGAATTTGATGCCGATTCCAACGATACCCATACGGACATTTCGTACCAGCATGTCACTCAGGACAGAATGGAAATCAGGTCGCGATTTGTAAATACAAAGAACACGTACTATTTGTGATTTATGTTTGTAATCGTAGGTTCATAGTATTAGCGGAATGATAAATTGTTATTTCTTACAAACAATTGTAGATTCTAACAAAGAAAACGCTTCATAGTATTGACCCCTGGATGCAGATGGTTGGTGCTTTGGGAGTTTATTTAACTTTTGTGATAGATCAGAACGAACCAAATCGTTCGGAATTTTAGATAAACGACTGCGTAATAATAAACTACTTAGAGTTTAATTCAATGTTAAGGCCAATGTTACCGATTAAGAAGTCAGTAACTGATTCAACATTTATACCAATCCGTTGTATATGTTCTACCATAACGGACCTTGTGGCGTTAAAACGTTTGACATTAAATAAAGAAATGTTCAGCTTCTTCACATTGATATCCACACTGCAGTGCGGTAAAATAAGATCAGATCATTCTTGTATCGGTCAAAATCAAATAACTACAATTATTTCTTAGACGGCTGTGTAAAATGATAAGCTTCCTCCGACCAACGTTAAGAACATGGTGGGTTTCATGTCTGGAGTTTCGTCATAACCTTTGCCATAATTATGTCAATATAGCAAATAAGTTTTAGACTTATTTTTGTTAAATATATTTATTTAGCAGGTAGCTATTTATCGGAAATTTTCATATATCCTTTTCAGTCTATAGCAACATCACACCAACCGCTGTGGCGGGTGTTTGTCCGCTGTGCAGGAATGTACGGCCGCTGTTGCGGTCAAATAGCGCTTTTTTCGAGCGACAGAAACAAAGACACTCACTGATATCGACATTGACAGGTAATTATCATATTTATTACAATAAGTGGTCCACAGCCCTGTAGGGTGATATCAGTGCCAACGGATGCACGCTTCCCCGCCTCTCCGTTCGCCAGTGGATTAATTTGTTTTCATGGACAGTGTTTGTAGACCGCCCAATAGTGGTTCCTGTTGTGACGGACCTGTTATTATCAGGGGCCTGTACTATAGATTTACAATTGCCGTGTTTGATCACGTGTACAAGGTTATGGGAGATACACAGGATGCGTGAAGTGCAATAGACCACTGTATTGTAATAGAGTAGATTATACCCGTGTGCTCATTACCGATGGGTGATTGGGTTTTATCAGAATGGTATTCAATATAATACTCCAGCGATTTTGCATGACAACCCAACTAGAAATTGAAATACATCTTAAAACTTGAATTGTTGGAACAGACGATAACCATTGATGACATATAACACAATGCACGAACGGTTGCGGCGTACTCACTGAGCGATTATTTAAAGGATACCGATTACCACTAATACAATTGAACACGGATTACCCATGCACTAGCGATAACATATCAATGAGTGTCTCCGAGGAATATTTTGTTTCATTGGTCAATCAAGTCACATGTGGTAAACCTATTATTTTATTGGTCACCATGCATGTAAACGAGGCGTTGCCAGAAGTCGCCTTTTCACTGTAAGAATAAGAGTGGAGGTCTATGGTAATCGACACCTTCTGTGTGCCCCACATAACCGTGTACACGTGGTCAAACACGGCAATTGTTAATCTATAGTACAGGCCCCTGGCTTGGTTCGACTGGGATTGCGACCGCGTTACGTGTGTGATATTCATTTGCAATAAATACTTGATTGTCGAATATTGTCATTATTTGTTGGTTTCCAACTATGTATCTACCTAAGTAATGGCGTGGTGGCAGCGTTGATACAAAACGTTCGTCTTCATTTCACTGAATAAAGAAGAGGCAGTCCATAAAATCGGAGTTGGAAAAACCACGTTGCGTATCTGATCATATATTCGCAGCAGATGACCGACGGGGAATTCAGCTGAAAAGTATTCGTTCAATTGTGTGTTTATATATATCTTTGGAACTGTCACGTGGTTGTGTAGTCTTGGAGTCATAATGCAGATCATGGCATCAACACCCCTTATAACACCGTGGTGTTTGACAGAGTCAGAGACAATCGCTTCTTTCAATGAGTGGCGAAAAACTATCATGCACTCATTGTTAATAGACGACAATTTTCAACCATTCTTGGTAGAAGGCACCACCTGGTTAAGTAAAACCAAAACCACTCCACTCAGAGGTTTTGTCAGTGATGACGACAGCATGCATATAGACAGCCGCAGAAGTGCGAGTCAGAAAGCTGCTCTCTTAGAGGTAATGCTTGGACATATCGCAAGATATTGCCCAATAATTGCACGCAAATCTATCGTCAAAAGGTCGACCTCCATGAAAGTATTTGAAGAATGAATCGAGTACACTTCGTTTTCTATTCGGTTGTGGAAAATTGTTATGCAGAGCCAGCAGAAGAGAAATTGGTCATGCAACAGGAAGAAATGCCCGTAAATGTGTCCTGCTCGGGTACTTTACCAGATGATATCGCTTCAGATGATATTCCACTTATCGAGCAACATCAGAGGGTATGTGTATCTGCAACTGATCCATTAGGACCATCGTCTATGTATGGGCAGACTGGAAAGGAAGAAACATGTGATTCCACACACTCGAGCCAGATTTCACGAGACAAAGTGTCCATATCCACTGGAATGACTGATCTTAATGAACACAACAGCGGTGACGTGTATGTGGAAGACGGTCATTTGACTGCGAGATGTGAATATGTCAACTCAGCAAGAACTGACTTATATTACAACAACCAAATCGTGTGTGTGTGAGTCTTAAGTCAGGCCAGGATATTAGCTTAAATTGATTGATCGCTCGCTTGCTGAGGACCTCGGTATATGTATAACTGAACGCCATCCCTTTGGGATTGACTGCGTTATAGTTACACCGTGTAATGGTATTAGCTGTTTGTTTAGACCAACAATTTATTATGTATTAGCTCTGGATATCTCAGTATTCCCGCCAAGTAGCATTTTATATTACTATTCGTTTAATTCACTAAGTTGTGGTGTCTATCAAAGACAGACTGTAACCTCTTTCGAAACATGGAGATCCAATCTCAATTGCACTTTATCTTTGGATGAGAACACCGTGGCTTCAAAGATGATGTTGCGCCTCTTCCAGAGAACGTACGCAAAACTGCACAACCGAAAGTCTCTTTCCTTGAGCTGATGCTCGGTCAGGTGGCAAATTTCTGCCCAGTGATATCACGCAGTGCTGTCATAAAAGGCTCTATCTCAATTGATCAGGTATGGCAGTCCATACGGATGCCCTTTGGTTTCAATTTCACTGGAGGCCACTTTGTTGATTATGCATCTATTAAACTTGAACGAGCGTCCAGATTTGTTTCACACCACGGTGAAGCATCTACTGAAGAAGATGAGATAACCCCATCACTGGAAAACATGATTGTGCTTACTTGGTTGCGTCTGTTACATCATCCTGATCTTCCAAAACTTGTCAAGCAACGTTACGGCACTGAGCTCCGTTCTATAACCCTGGCAACTATAAAGTCCGAGATATCGCAAGCTTTGGACTCATTGTTGGACGAACTCACAAATGCTGAAGAGTCGAGAGTTATGCGTTCCGGGCCAGAAAGACAATATTCCACAGCACGTCTACCACATTTGAACAAAAGCCAAAAAGGAACTGGCAGCACGACAAGGTCGTGCCCAGTATGTAAGCAAGCCAGACGACAAGATTTCAACCACTATATGAGTCAGTGTTCGTTTCTTCCTGCCAGTGACATTGGATTTTCCGTACGTTACTTGTGTGGTGCACCCCACAAGTCATGCAAACAAAAGATCGCACATCACAAGTACCCTGTCGTGCGTAGAGCCGAACTCCAGACGCGTACAGGTAAAGCGATCACCGTTTATCAACACCTTTTACAAGCATCACGCGGTGCGAGTGACCATAGATTCAGGTGCGGAGACGAACATGATTAGATCATCTGACGCTCATCAACTTGGATTGAAAGTGACTAATTCGTCTCAACAAGCTTTACAGGCTGATGGCAAATCACCATTGAATGTACTCGGCGAAACCAGACTCATTCTTTCACGTGAAGACAACTTGTTTAAGCTAGAAGCTCTCGTTGTTGAATACATTGATGTTGATGTGCTAGCAGGCGTTCCATTCATGACAACACATGACATCAGTGTATGTCCGGCGAAAGCAGTGGTCATTATTGGTAACGACAAAGTATATTCGTACTGCTATGAGAACAAAACGCGAGAATCACATGTCATTCGTCTCATTAACACTCACATTCTCAGTGCCCCCCAAACACAAGACAACGTTGTGGCCTGGAGAATTTCTGGAAATAGCATTGCCCGAAGACATTGAACCATTTATGTGTTAGCCATCGAACCGCGATTGGACTCGGTCAGAAACTCAGAAAGAATGTGGCCTCCGCCAGGATTAATTCAGGCAATGACTCTCAACAGTTTATTAACCTGCATAGAAATGAACATTTTGGTAAAGTGCTACATATCACCAACGACACGTTTGGTTCAGATAATTGCATCTCACATGCATCTGGTCTGAACGGTACTCCGTCAGGCTGTCCTGTTGTTAACAGAGGGACACATGTCGGTTTGGTTCCGAATACTCTAACAAGTAACACTTGCAACTCTAGTGTTTTACATTCAGTCGGTCAGTGTAGACCCCGACAATGTTCTGCCTGCATCAACAAAGGATCAATTCCTAGCTCTTTTAGCTGAATACGACAATGTTTTCGACCCGAATTTCCCACGATATAACGGTGCTTATGGAAAGTTCGAAAATGTCAACATGGGACCAGTGCAGCCACCTCAACGAAAGGGACGTGTTCCTCGGTATTCTAGAGATAAACTCGTAGAACTACAGGATCAGTTTGATGAATTGGAACAGTTGGGGGTATTTCCAAAACCAGAGGACATAGGCGTTGTAGCGGAGTGTCTGAATCCATCATTCTTGGTTAAGAAATCAAGTGGAGGGTACCGACTAGTGACTGCTTTCGCTGACGTTGGTAGGTACAGTAAACCGCAACCGTCTATCATGCCTGACGTGGACTCTACGCTGCGTAAATTGCACAGTGGAGGTACATTGCAACATCAGATGTCACCAAATCATTCTACCAAATTCCTTTGTCTAAGCAATCAGCGAAGTACTGTGGAGTTGCCACGCCATTCAGAGGTGTTCGAGTGTATGCCCGCTCAGCGATATGAATGCCTGGATCAGAAACTGCCCTTGAAGAGTTGATGACCCGCATCCTTGGTGATCTCCTGAAGGAATGCATAGTGGCGAAGTTAGCTGGTGATCTTTTCTGTGGTGGTGACACACATCAAGAGCTTCTAAGTAACTTACGCCGTGTATTGCAGGCATTCGCGACGAGTGACCTGAAGCTATCTGCCAGTAAGACAATTATTACTCCTCGCAGAACCACTATTCTCGGATGAAATTGGTCTGATGGTCAACTGCAAGCAAGCTCTCACAAAGTCGCCACACTGTCGACATGTTCGCGGATTGAGGTCATTCATATGTGCTTACAAGGTATTAGCTCGTGTTTTGCCTCAGAGTGCTAAGTTTTTAACTCCACTTGACCATATGGTTGGAGGATGCTCGTCTCAGGACTCTCTTGTTTGGTCAGACGAAAGATGTCAGGCTTTCTGTGCCGCTCAGAAGCATTTGCACAACAATAAATATATTCTGTTACCTCGTCGTGACGACCAGCTTTTGATCGTGACCGATGGTTCTGTCTAGCTGTTCGTACAGGGAAACCGAAGTTAGCAGGTTTCTTTAGTTCCAAGCTCATAAAGCAACAAATCACATGGCTTCCGTGTGAGGTAGAGGCGCTCAGTATTGCTGCCGCGGTTAAGCATTTCAGTTCGTTTGTCGTTGAAAGTAACCAACAGGCATGTGTCCTAAGTTCCTAACAGACAGTAAGCCGTGTGTTCAGGCGTTCGAAAAGATGTGCCGAGGAGAGTTTTCAACAAGCCCACGAGATGCAACTTTCTTGACCGTTGTGAGTCGTTATCAGGTGTCTATGCAACACATACAAGGGAGCACAAATTTACTATCAGATTTCGCAAGTCGTAATCCGCAACAATGTGACAATCCAGACTGTCGAATTTGTTTGTTCATCTACCAAATTGAGAGCTCTGTGGTGCGACACGCGTCTACCCAAGACTACTTGACCGGTAGCGTGCTTTTACCGTTCACCAACAGAGCTGCGTGGTTACAAACGCAATCTGAATACCCAGACCTGCACCGAACAAGCGCCCATTTGTCACAAGGGACAAGACCTTCCAAGAAAATTACGAATATCCGGACGTGAAGCGTTATTTGAATGTTGTCACTATTGCCAAGATGGCATCATGGTTGTGAAGCGCCAAAAGCCATTATTAACCCTTTACCCAACAGAAGGGCCCTGTGCCAATGCATTCTCTTATATATGCGAGTCGACCATAGGTCGCCTCGCATATATAAGAGAATGCATTGGCTTAACACATTAAAAATTATTAAATTGTTAAAGAATGTAAGAAAAAATGGTAAAAAGTGTTAAAAAAAGATTTTTTTTAGGCCAATGCATTCTCTTATATATGCGAGGCGACCTATGGTCGACTCGCATATATAAGAGAATGCATTGGCACAGGGCATAACTGTAACTATCACAATGTGGTCAAGGAGCCGGTTCCAATGATATCCATATTTGTATGGTTTTATTGAGACAGACCGAAGATATTTTAGGCTGTTGAAGCTTTATTTGGCCGGTTTTGGCCGGTTTGTTGGGTAAAGGGTTAATCGAACGAGAGTGTATCGTTGTACCTCGTGGCATTGTCAGTGGTATATTTACTGTTTACACATAAAGCTCAACCATCCAACTTCACATCAACTGAAATCAGTTTGTCAGCGGTATATTTATGCATTGGACATGGACAAGGTCGCAGATAGCATTTCACAATCGTGTCATACTTGTGCATCCTTACGACCTATTCCACATGTTCTCACGGATCAAACTGCCAGTGACCCCCCGGACAGGGTTGGTATTTCGTTCGCGGCAGACGTCATCAGGAGAAATCGGCACACGAGTTTGGTCTTGCGACAAACGGTCACCGCATTTACAGACACATGTCTTATTAGCGACGAGCAAACGTCAACTCTGAGAGATGCACTTCTTGCCATGGTCGTGAAGTTAGTTCCTCTCGATGGTCATCCTGTCGTTATACGCACTGATCCAGCACCCTGGTTTCGAGCGTTGTGTAATGACAACATCCTTGGTAATAATAACACCAGTATCGAACTTGGTCGAGCAAAATCTAACCACAAAAACCCAGTAGCCGATACGCATAGCATATCAATATATACATAAGGTATTTGTGGTTCAAATACGCCACATATATATAGGGTATTTGAGTGGATCAGACTGATGTCATGCTCAATACGCTACGTAATTATACTTATTGAGCGTCCTATACATTCTAAACCGGGTGGTCCGGACCGCCATCTTGGATCGTATGATCGTCGCTTCACAAATTTGACGGCTTCTAATGTCGTTGAATTGCAAAGTTTCACTATCGTTTTGGTCTAGTTTTGAAAATATGAATAATATTTATTTATATTAAATCCCAATTCGCAGTTATCTCAGTTTCCCCCTAACTATCAACAGAGAATGTGTGATAAGACTGACATATGATACGCAGTTATATATACTTATTTCAGCTTCCAGTGTGATATTGCATATTCAGTGGCGTATATACCTGTGACTGTGAGAGGGCAACGTACTGGTCAATATATATGGATTTTTTAAAAGTTCAACTTGACTTGTCAAGTTTGAGCTATTGCCATGGGTTCATATCCGTCGTCTGTGTGTTCGTCAACAATTTCCATTACATATTTATGGACTACAGGTCTCACCTTTGGTCGGATCATTATAAAATTTGTCATGGTTGTTGACATTGACATGTAGATGAGAAATGAGTCATTTTGGGGTAAATCGAAAAATAAACCATGGCCAACAGCCGTCATCTTGGTTTTCACAATTCAATCCAATGGCACAGGCAACAGCAGGCCGTATATACCATTTGTCTGATGATAATGAAATTTGTCATGGATGTTGACATTGCCATGAAGATGAGAACGAGTCATTTTGGCGTCAATCGGCAAAAGAGCATGACGCCGTCGGCCATCTCGGTTTTCAGTATTAAACAATGTAAATACATAAGCACGGGCTACAGGCCGTACCATTGTGTTGATGATTATGAATTTTGTCATGGCTGATTACATTTACATGTAGATGTGAACGAGTCGTTTTGGGGTCATTCGACAAAAAACATGGCGGCCAGCGGCCATCTTGGTTTTCAAAATTCAATCCTGAGTGTTCGTCTGATCTTGAAATTTGTCGTGGATGTTAATATTGACATGTAGATGGGAACGAGTCATTTTGGGGTCATTCGACCATAAAACATTGCCGCTGGTGGATTTTGCTCTTTGTATGGCTAAATCCTTTGGCACAGCATTACAACCGGCTGTTACAGTATTAATTTTCACACAAAACATTTCACACAAAATGATATACTCAGGTTAAAAAATGCATTTTTTTTCGGGCGGAAAAGAATAAAAAAAAAAATAGCGCCGCTAGGCTTTAGGAAGTGCGCGAGAGGGGTCGTGTAGACCCTTCTCGCAGGTGGGGGTCCGGGATTTTTTTGAAAATGTAGAAGCTTGAGAAGCATTCTGAGCATATTTCCGAGTAGCATTTTGCGAATGTTAATTGGACCAAAATTAAAGCAATATTCGTCCGGGAGCTGATAGGGTACCCCTGCACCCCCGTGATTCAACTTCACCCCACTAATTTTCTTCTTTATTAGTCCCTCAATTTTTAAGCAATGTTAGTACGAAATAAAACGTGTCTGTACAATCACCAGGCAGGATGGGATGGCGTCCAACATGGACGCCGTTTTTCAGAAGGATGCAAATTATAGTGAGAAAATCTTGTCAATGTATACAAATGTATATATTTTTAGCTCAACTTTACCTTGTAATGGCTTTGTATCCGTCGTCTGTGTGTGCGTTTGTGTGAAGCGTCAACAATACAGGCTACAGGTAATACCTTTGGTCGGATCATTATGAAATTTGTCACAGCTGTTGACATTGCCATGTAGATGGGAACGAGTCATTTTGGGGTCATTCAACAAAAAAAGATGGCGGCCAGCGGCCATCTTGGTTTTCAAAATTCAATCCATTAGCACAGACTACAGGCCTGAGTGTTCATCTGATCATGAAATTTGTCGTGGATGTTAATATTGACATGTAGATGGGAACGAGTCATTTTGGAGTCTTTCGACCATAAAACATTGCCGCTGGTGGATTTTGCTCTTTGTGTGGCTAAATCCTTTGGCACAGACTACAGGTCGTAGCATTACAACCGGCTGTTACAGTATTAATTTTCACACAAAACTTTTCACACAAAATTATATATTCAGGTTAAAAATGCATTTTTTTTCGGGCGGAATAGATAATGAAATAAATAAATAGCGCCGCTAGGCTTTAGGGAGTGCGCGAGAGGGGTCGTGTAGACCCTTCTCGCAGGTGGTGGTCCGGGGGGCCTCCCCCGGGATTTTTTTTGAAAATGTAGAAGCTTGAGAAGCATTCTGAGCATATTTCTGAGTAGCATTCTGCGAATGTTAATTGGACCAAAATTAAAGCAATATTAGTCCGGGAGCTGATAGGGTACCCCTGCACCCCCGTGATTCAACTTCACCCCACTAATTTTCTTCTTTGTTAGTCCCTCAATTTTTAAGCAATGTTAGTACGAAACAAAACGTGTCTGTACAATCACCAGGCAGGATGGGATGGCGTCCAACATGGACACCGTTTTTCAGAAGGATGCAAATTATAGTGAGAAAATCTTGTCAATGTATACAAATGTATATATTTTTAGCTCAACTTTACTTTGTAATGGCTTTGTATCCGTCGTCTGTGTGAAGCGTCAACAATGCAGGCTACACGTAATACCTTTGGTCGGATCATTATGAAATTTGTCACAGCTGTTGACATTGACATGTAGATGGGAACGAGTCATTTTGGGGTCATTCAGAAAAAAGATGGCCGCTGGCGGCCATCTTGATTTCAATTTCAAGCCATTAGCACGGGCTACATTTCGTGCTATTCGTCAGATCATCATGAAATTTGTTGTGGATGTTAATATTGATATGTAGATGGAACGAGTAATTTTGGGGTAGTTCGGTTAAAAAAAACATGGCCGCCAGCAGCCATCTTGGATTTTACTCTTTGCATAACTAAATCCTTTCGCTTGTCATGGCTGTTGACATTGACATGTAGATGGGAGTTATTTTGGGGTCATTTGGCCAAAAAACTTGCCCGTCAGTGGCCATCTTGGATTTCAAAATTCAATCCATTAGCACGGGCTACAGGCCATACTGTTTGTCTGATCAACATGAAATTTGTCGTGGATGTTAATATTGAGATGTAGATGGGAACTAGTCATTTTGGGGTCATGCGGCCATAAAACATTGCTGCTGGTAGCCATCTTGTATTTTACTCTTTGTATGACAAAATCCTTTGGCACAGTTAACATTGACATGTAAATGGGAAATGAGTCATTTTGGGGTTATTCGGCAAAAAAAACCTAGCTGCCAGCGGCCATTTTGGATTTCAAAATTCAATCCATTATCATGGGTACAGGCCATACTGTTTGTCTGATCATCATGATATTTGTAATTTATGTTAATATTGACATATAGATGGGAATGTGTCATTTTGGGGTCATTCGGTAATTGGATTTTACTCTTTGCATCACTGAATCCTGAATGGCACTGAATTACTATTTCAATGGCTTCGGGGTTCAAAAATAATTGATTCGAGTCGAGGAAGCCAGTTCAAGCCACCCATCAAAGCTCAGATGTTTTAGATATCGATTTTAGAAATCTATTATTTTTCATTATCGGGAATACTTTCTGTCCCAGAACACAGTCAAAGTTGCGTTATTATTACCACTTGATTTTAGAGTTATCCATCCTTGTCTGTTCGAATAGTGTTTTGGTGTACACATCTCGAGCAGATTACGAAGTTGAAGGCAATTATTAGTACTCATCTCGAGAAAATAACAAATTTCAAAAATCAATATCTAATAACTCTGAGCTTTGTTTGATGGGTTCCTCAACTCGAATCAAATATTTGTTACCCCAAAAGCCAAAGAAATAGTAATATAGGACCCTCTGATCGGATTGTTGTTGTTGGAATCTGTTGAGATGGGGACCCTCTGATCGGATTGAGTACCTTTAACATTGAAATGTAGATGGGTTAGAGTAATTTTGGGGTCATTCGGCATAAAACATGTCTACTGGCAGCCATCTTGAATTTTACTCTTTGCATGACTAAACCCTTTGGCACACCCCACAGTCCACTTCCCTTATCCAACCATCACCAAACTTCATTTTAATCTTGATTTCGATCTACTAGATGGAAGCTATCAAATGTTTTTGAATTTCACTGGACTAGATAGCCGTCAGCAACCATCTTGGGTTTTACTTTATATATATCTCTTCATGTTGATAATCTAGTATTACTTAGCCCTTTCAACTAAGGAAGAAAATTAGTGTGGTGAGGTTAAATCATTGGTGATCAGCTCCCCGACTATATGCATTGTCATTTTCAACCAATGTACTGCGAATCCACCAAACACAGTATAACTGAAGTCATCTTGGAATTTTGTTTTAGCATGACTAAATCCTCAACATGGCATATAGCCATAATTTTCATGCAATTAATCTCAAGCCCCTTATGAAAATATACAATAGTATTTGCGTAATAATACTATGGTACAAAGTGGTATTACTATGGTAGATTGATTGATTTGGGTTTAACGTAATTTTAGCAACAAAGCCATATTGGTAGAACATAGAACACTACAGTTAACTATAATACAGTATGAAATACTATGCATCAATCATAGTACTCCTGGGACTTTTACTATATTATGTTGTGGTAATGCTATAGTAACCAATGATGGTATACAAGTGCACTACAATATACCTATACATGTATTATACTATAGTACACTATGAATGCTATGCATCAATCATAGTACTACTGTGATTTTTAGTATAGTATGTTGTGGTAATACTATAGTGTCCCATGGCATAGTATACAACAGTATAACTATATACAGTATGACATAATAATAAGCAGCAAGCATAGTACTCCTGGGATTTTTACTATAGTATGGTGTGGTAATACTACAAACAAATTCCTCTTTTATAATTGTAAAACTGATGTTGATCACCAAAGCAACTTTTGAAGAAATACCATTGTTAATATGATATTGGGACCATCAAAATGATGGGGGTGGTCTTCAAAATCCCAAAACATCACATAGTATTACTCTAGTAAAAATATAATATTTCAATAGTACTGATTAGTATCACTATAGTTTTACCATACTATTTCACAATATCATATTACATAACTCATGTGTTTCCTGTCTCTTTTTCGAGAAGAAAATCACGTTTCGTTAGTTGATCAGTACAAATCTATTGAGTACCTGTTGATATACTCAAATTAATAGAATGAGGCAAGAATATTGTTGTAACTAAGTCGGCTAAGTCAAGCAGTGTTTCGCCCCTTAGGTAATCACATATGCCATTCATGACCTCCACTGTTTTGTCTCAAATGTTAAGGCTTCTAAAAGCTACCATCGATAAGTATCACTATAGTTTTACCATATTAATACTATAGTTTTACTATATTATTTCTGTAGTAAAACAATAAAGTAATACTGTAGTAATACTATAGTAAACAATTGTCAGAATCTTCATAAATACAATAACACAATAGTAACTGGTAATACTGTAGTAGAAGTGTATTTAATATAGTAAAACTTGTACATTATTACAAGTAGATTTTTAATAGAGTATTATTTGGAGTGTTTACATGGTAATACATAGTACAGTTGTCCAAATTATCATGTTATATTTTAGAATGGTATTTTTACAATAGTATTTTTCTTAAGGAACTTCTTATGGAACCTCTCTCCAAGTTGAACTGCAGTTTCATTGAAACATTAATTTACTGAAGTGCAAATAATAGGGGTCATGTTGGCTGACATAAGTGCAAATATTTATGCTGAAGCGCAAATCATTTACCCATGAAGCGCAAATCATGTTTGTTGAAGCGCAAATAAATCATATTTACTCTTAAGCATAATTTATTTGGGCTGATATGCAAATCAATATGAATATGCAGTGAATCCCAGTGATTCCACCTGAACTCAAATTGACTTTGACCAGAATAGATCACTCAAATATAGGCTTAAGACTCCATCATACCATATATGAGATGGACTCTTACTCTAATACTTTGAGTTAAGTCAGTTGGTGTTAGTTACTTGCGCTTCATCACAAATGATTTGAGCTTCATCACAAATGATTTACGATTCAGTGTATATCATCTGAGTGTGCTGATGCACAAATAAACTGTTATTATTAAATAATAAGGAATAAATGTGAAAAAAATGCCTCCCATAATTCAGTGTGTTTGCAGATCATAGTACACCTGTAGCCACAATGAAGTGTTATTATTAACGATGATGATCCGATTAAACACCTCTAAATTACTATTCCTTTGGCTTCGGGGATAAAACATATCTGATTCCAGTCAAGGAACCCACTCACCAAAGGTCAGAGTGATCAGATATCGATATTTGAATTCTGTTATTTCTTGAGATACGTACATTTTTCTGCCTGGAAAGTATTTGTCAAACCGACCAAATTGTGGACGAAGATAGATAACTCTAAAATCAAGTGGCTTTGTATTGTACTATGACATAAACATTCATCATACAGATATATAGCCTAAGGGACCCCCCTGGCAGCTCAGTTAGTAAGTGCATGGCACATCAAGTTAATATAAGGCACTGGGACACTTTCACTTGTAACGTGTTTGGCTGCCCTTATTTATAATCCATATCCTTATATTCACATCTGTATATACATCACCCCCACCCATCCTGATTTTAACGAAAATCCAGATATACGTACCTGATACATGTCATGGTAGTATATACTACCATATCATGATCCAAAACGGGTATTACATGTATTAGTTTTGATGGAATAATGAAGACAAACTAACAACAGTATAATAAGAAAGAGGATTTTATTACTTCATCAAAGTATTGTATTATTCAACAACAGCATTCAATCTGAGAAAGAAGAGAGAACAATGTATACATGTAATTTGGTCATTGATCCCAGTATTTCTTAAATTGTGCAGTACAATGAAATGTATTAACTTTTTCAAAACATCAGTGCATTTTGAGGCCTGGAATTATGCTTACTTCTGTTACAAATCGCTGTCAATTTCAGAGTATCAAATTATGTTCATTATTAATTATCCGATAAACTTTTATGTAAATATGGTATTTAACAAGAATGTCAAGATTTGGAACAGCAAATCATAAACTGAAAATTGATGGTTATTTTCTATACTTCAGTGAAGTGGTATATCAGAAAAAAATATTGAACATAATTTGTTTTCATATAATAAGAGTTCCCTTTGATTGACCTATTTCCATTTCATTCAACTTGAAAATAGTAACCCACATATCTGTACATCATGAGGAAGAAATTCATTTTCTATGTTGAATGTGTTAATTGTATAACTTTATGATAAAGTCTTTATCGATTTTAAAAGCAATTTAGAAATGTGACATCTAATAATCAGAAAGTTCTGAGTGAAGAAATAAGGACCACAACTCTGGCAAAAAATAGCGGGTTGAACCCAAATTCAAACTTGATCTGTATTTTGGGCTAGTAAACTCACATACCTTATTTCATTCCATTCAGTTCAGATTTACCGAAGTTATCATCCAGAAATGAAAATTGAGTACAAATTCTAACAAAAAGGGCCGTAACTCTGGTGAAAATTGGTGGGCAAAACCCAAATTCAAACATGATCTGTATTTTGTGTTAGTAAACCAATATACCAAATTTCATTCCATTATGCTTAGACAAATTAAAGTTATCATCTGAAACGAAAAAAAAGCGAACGGACAGACAGACAGGCGGAAGGAAGAACCAATAACATAATACGTTCTGTTTTTTTTTCAAAATGGGCATAAAAAATGACATTGAAATTGACTCAGTATGTCAGTATGTCTCTTGAGTGTATGTTAACACATATTGGACATGCACCTGTTTACAAAATATACTGGGGGTATCCAATTTAGCATCATTCGGGTCCAGAAAACCTGAATATTTTCCACATGGTCAGGGTACTGTGGAGGATCCGCTCCTCGAAATATCATTCCGCCCGAGCAAATGCCAATTCCGTTGTGAGTTTTTCCGCTTGTCGATTGAGCATATTTCAAATATACCAGCCGAAAAACTTAAAAACACAGATATAATGCATGTTTAATAACATATTATGTTAATTGTTTACCTCTAGCTTCAACCGCGACATGTTCCCCTATAATTTTTTTTTTCTTAAAAAGCCATCAAAATGCTGTAATCGGTGATTTATGTTTTCGCTCCTATTCCTGCCCTGTATGTTCAGTTGTCGCCCGAGTAAGTTCAATTGTCGCCCGAGCAATGCTCTTTATGTTTCAACTAGAAACATCCAGTTTTTCTAACGATAAATGTCTCCATATGACGGCCCTTAGCTTTTGTCTTCAAAATGATGATGAAAGTATTAAAGGGGCATGCATTCAGACTCTTTGAAATTGTGCTGAGCGATCGATATATTGATGAGGAAGAAATTCATTTTCTATGTTGAATGTGTTAATTGTATAACTTTATGATAAAGTCTTTATCGATTTTAAAAGCAATTTAGAAATGTGACATCTAATAATCAGAAAGTTCTGAGTGAAGAAATAAGGACCACAACTCTGGCAAAAAATAGCGGGTGGAACCCAAATTCAAACTTGATCTGTATTTTGGGCTAGTAAACTCACATACCTTATTTCATTCCATTCAGTTCAGATTTACCGAAGTTATCATCCAGAAATGAAAATTGAGTACAAATTCTAACAAAAAGGGCCGTAACTCTGGTGAAAATTGGTGGGCAAAACCCAAATTCAAACATGATCTGTATTTTGTGTTAGTAAACCAATATACCAAATTTCATTCCATTATGCTTAGACAAATTAAAGTTATCATCTGAAACGAAAAAAAGCGAACGGACAGACAGACAGGCGGAAGGAAGAACCAATAACATAATACGTTCTGTTTTTTTTTCAAAATGGGCATAAAAAAATGACAATGAAATTGACTCAGTATGTCAGTATGTCTCTTGAGTGTATGTTAACACATATTGGACATGCACCTGTTTACAAAGTATACTGGGGGTATCCAATTTAGCATCATTCAGGTCCAGAAAACCTGAATATTTTCCACATGGTCAGGGTACTGTGGAGGATCCGCTCCTCGAAATATCATTCCGCCCGAGCAAATGCCAATTCCGTTGTGAGTTTTTCCGCTTGTCGATTGAGCATATTTCAAATATACCAGCCGAAAAACTTAAAAACACAGATATAATGCATGTTTAATAACATATTATGTTAATTGTTTACCTCTAGCTTCAACCGGGACATGTTCCCCTATAAAAAAAAATCTTAAAAAGCCAGCAAAATGCTGTAATCGGTGATTTATGTTTTCGCTCCTATTCCTGCCCTGTATGTTCAGTTGTCGCCCGAGTAAGTTCAATTGTCGCCCGAGCAATGCTCTTTAGATTTCAACTAGAAACATCCAGTTTTTCTAACGATAAATGTCTCCATATGACGGCCCTTAGCTTTTGTCTTCAAAATGATGACGAAAGTATTAAAGGGGCATGCATTCAGACTCTTTGAAATTGTGCTGAGCGATCGATATATTGATTAGGAGGGCATATAATCAACGATGATACGAGAGGATAACTATGTTTTTTGACTGAAAACGAGAAATATCATGAACGGGTACAAGCAAATACCGATTGGAAAATTGATATTTGCGTGTACAATACCCACGAATGATATAATGTGTTCAGTCAAAAGCATGCAGTAGGTTTCCTTTTTGTTATATGCGGTTTGATGATTTCAATTTACAATTATTGCTGTCAGCCGACTGTTTTGCCGAGTTAACTGTAGACGGAATTGCACTTAAGTGCAATAAGAATATTCCTTATTGCGCTTAAACGTAATTAGATATTCCTTATTGATCTTATGAGAGCAATAAGATCTTCTCTTATTGTGCTTAAGCTCAATTAGAATTTTCTTTATTGCACAATTAGGGACTCCTTATTGAGCTTAAGTGAAATAAGACATTGCAATTACATCTGTGGCTCCTCATACTTATTTCGCTTAAGCGCAATTAATATCCCCATCATGAGATCACCCCTCTGTGCAAATAGTAGAATCCGAATAGGTGTACCACTCTCGGGCTGGTCCCAGGTTCTTAGCATTAAGTTGGCAATTCTTAGAACACGTTGATGAGATTTATTATTACAAATATTTACAAAGTCACATCAGGCGGCCACGGAGAATAATACAACAACATCTTCTCACGCTGCAAGTTAGTATCAAGTGTGCATTCAGAAACAAGAGAGAGCCCAGTCTTTCAATCCCCGGCTGAAATAGTATATATGGGAATCTGAAAGCCACACCCAACCACGTGTACCAATCTTATCCGTACACGTACTGGCCTGTCCAAACAGGTTAAGATTTAATACAATCTTTATAGGAAATCACTTACTCACAACGGAATAGCGCAGGCTATTCAATTTCGGGTCAGTTTCCCACGCATAATTTATGGACCTAATGGTAGGGTATTGACTTCGAGATTAACCTTATATACGCCGGGTAACATTGGAAGTATTACATAACTCTCATCACCTTTTTCAAGATTTTTGTCCTAAGACAGAAAACTTGATAATTCCGTGACGGGAGCTCCAAACTATCCCATTTGGAATATACATGTAACACAATAAAACATAAGTTTTTAACACAGGAATGTCATACTCCGAATCGTCGATAGCAGGAATTGTTCCGAACAGAGGAATGTCATAATCCTGGAATATTAGCTTCTGATTCCGTGTTGGGAGTTAATAGTGGCCTCCCTATTAACTCCGTTCGTCCTGGCTCCATTCCGAATACCAAGTGGATCCAGATCAAGCGACGGAGGACAATTTTGGGTACATAATTAATTAATTCATTAATTATTAGTGGCATTTTAATACATCTGATGTCAACGGGACCTATCTAATAAGATTCCCGGTCAAATAAATTTTCAGCTCCGATGGTCCAGCCGTTTATGTATAAACAATCAGTTATTGATTACCACCGGTAAATAAAAGTCAATACCCAGTCCCTCTTGTGACGTCACAAGAGCGAACATTAACGATCCATGGTGGAATATTCAATCGCATGAATCGGCATAACTTCAGTTGCAGGCGATCTATCACACAATACTTTTCGGCAACGTGCTCAGTGGATTAGCGGGCATCGATAATGGTTGATAAACTACACTGGTGGAATCCTTTAAGTAAATGTTACCGTTACCATTATTTGTTGCCAAAGTTGTACAACACCATTTGCCCCATCAGAATATTTATGGCAAATTAGCTGGACCACTTAACGTAATGGCGTACATTTATAAAGAAATACATCAGTGTGCATGCCGTGCATGGGATTAGCAATATAATCTGGTTTATTGCCACAAGCTGATTGATTGATTGTTTATTTGCAAAGCCAACATTTAAGTTGGAACATAGCCAAACATATATACATATATACAAACAAACAATTTATACAAACAATTTATACGTTAACAATTATCATATCATACTTCCGTAACAAATTCACCATAATATAATGACTATACACAGCACGTATACATACGATTCATAATTATGCAATTTCCAATTTATGGATGTGTCTCATATTATATATATACATATATATATATACATACATACATATACATACATATATATATATATACAGATTGTATACAAACATGCATACACATACATATACACATACACACATACATATATATATATATAATTCATCTGTATATCTAATAGTATATTAAGAAATCTTTTTCAATGCCAATTTAATAAATATGCTCAGTCTTTTCAGAACGCTCATGTTTTCAAGAGAAAGTAGTCCATGGAATTTATTGCGGTTCGGATTATCCCAGTAATATTTTGGAATATATAATTCGCGTAAGTTTTTCAGCTCTTGGCATATGATCATAAAATGGTACTCATCACATGGGCTATTGCTGCACAAAACACAGTTTAAATCATTATTATCTTTTCCTTTCGTCCATCTATTTTTTTCAACTGGCAATTTATGGTTTGATGTTCGTATTTTCAGTAAGAAGTTAGATAAATGGGCTGGCAAATATACTAGATATCTATTCATTTTAATCGAGTTCTTTATGTTGCTGTAGAATATAGCTCTGGTAGATGAGGACGACTTCAGACTGTCGAAAAGATTACGTTCATAATTTTCAATCAGTTTACTTTTTATGTATCTTAACGCTGTTTTGCTTAGCGATGACTGACTTGACCAAATGTGGTCCATGTTTACTTCGTGAAGGATCCCTTCCACAAATCTAATCCATTTGATCTTGTCTTGCAATAAGATATCGTCTTCATGTACATACCTCAATAAAAGAAATATGTTCTTTGCTAGTTCTGACCCATCATGACTCACTAGCTTTGACCAATACGATAGCGCTCTATATTTTATTTCTATTAATATCGGATGCCTTCCAAGTTCTGCATATACCATATAATTAGGTGTACTCGATTTCATTGAAGTTATTATTTTACAAAACTTAAGGTGGAGCGTCTCTAGGGCCTGTATTCTTTCGAAACACCAGACCTCGCTTCCGTATAGCATAATTGGCAGAATCATACAATCAAATAGTTTCAGCGAAATATCGATAGGTAACTTGAGTTTGCGAATTTTGTTCAATAAACCATACATTGCCTTTGTCGCAGTATTTGTGGTACTCTTTATAGACTGACAAAATCTCCCATTGTAAAAAAATTGAATCCCAAGGTATTTTAATTCTTTTACAATTTGTATTTCCTGCCCTCTGTATGTGAACATAGGACAATTTCTTGGTAACTTTTTCGCGAAGATGATTGTTTTGGTCTTATTAATGTTCACTTCAAGTTTCCAAGCTTCAGCGCGCAGTGTGAAAACTTAACAACATAATGTTGTGAGAGTGCAATGGCTTTATCGGCAGTGAGTTTGGTTTTAAATACTTGATATCGTTGTCGTTCGTTGATTGATCCTTGTCCTCTAGCGCATGATTTGTAGTGCGTTGTACAACCTTGTACCTACAGTACATTACATTGATTATACCGGACTGTAACATACGTGCAATTTTAGATTCTTCCCTCGCTAAGATGTCCCGGAAACAACGGATCTATCTTCGGTGGAATCGGTAAATCTCCACTTGCTATGATCCCAGATGGAGGAGGAATAACTCTAAATTCACACAACGTTATAACAACGTTACATTACGGGGTGGGGGTGATGAGTCAGAACTCACCGACATACATCACGACAAAATAGCTTTAGAGTAGAATTCATACAAATTTGTAAAGTGATATAAGCTTGATTATGAGGCGAAAGTGGTGCACAAGGGTCCGGATAAGAGCTCTGTGATAATATGGCATGACTTAATTAATTTGCTCTGTATTAATTTCATAAACATTTGTATTTGAAACACAAAATCAAACACTGCAGCTTATAGTCTAAAGAACCTGGGCCCTGTTTCATGAAAGCAACTTATGACATAGTTGGGACTTAAGATGGTCATAAGTTCAAACGTCAGTCATAAGTGCGTTTCACGAACAAGGTCTTAACTTAAGATGGTCTTAACTCCGTTTCCCAAAACATTACCTACAGGACGGGAAACGGATATATCCGTTTATTATATGCTTCCCCATTAAATAGTGGGAAATTGCCGTGGCGTAGAGCGTTATATCTATCACCTGGACCGACTCGATGGATAACACTGACCGACTCGATGGATAACACTGACCGACTCGATGGATAACACAATAGTATTACTTTTTCGGAGATCACTTCCGGTTTATAGCGGCGAATCACATTAAGTTTCAAAGCGTATCAATAACAGTCGGATTATCGTTTTAATTATTGATTTTCACGGTTCATAAACTGTTATTTAATTGTTATAATGTTAACTCATTTGTTTTAATATATTCTTATCACTAAATTATGTATACATTAATTTTCTCGCATCATTTCAGAATAAAACAATGGGGACTATTTCTTATGGCGGCTATGCTCGATATTTGTCATTCAGTTGTGAGCAAATCAATTGATGGAATGTAAACAAAATGCAAATGTCGAAGCTTTCTAACAATTTGAAGTGAACTGTAGGACAAAATTAGCAGTTTTTGGTGCGGTTTATAGCGCATATAATAAAAAGAAAACCTACGGGTTTTGGTTGAATACCCGGATTATCTCATTCGTGGGTGCAAGGAAGTACAGAATTTCCACTCGCGGCTTGCAGCCGCTCGTGAAAATTCTGTATTTCCTTGCACCCACTCATGAGATAATTCGGGTATTCAACCAAAACTCGTAGGTATTCTCTATTTCCCACTTCATGCACTTGTTATCAGCGAATTAATGTATTATAATTAAATGTTTTTGCGCATAGTATCATGTATTCAATATAGGCCGATCACTCAGTGAGGGGTCCATGAAGATGCAACCTATTTTTGGCGTCACGTGGGGGTCGCGTGCCGTGATTCGTGACGTCATTGTTCCAAAATGGCGGCGCCCAGTAGCCTAAGCCGTAGACGCGTAGATAATTTGTTCGGTTGTCAATCACCATGGCAGGTGAATATTGACCCCTTCAGCAGAAGGAACAAGAAGCGAGAGCAATTTAAGTATATTTCTGGATCCAATTTTTTGGAAATTAAATACATTTGATTAAAAATGTCGCACGCAGACATCTCGTATAGCGAAATTACAGCCCCCCCCCCCCAAACGCATAATTTTCGAAAAATCGGTTGCCATGTCAACCAGTCGCAATTTGGTGGTATCTACCCAAACAAAATTTTTTGGAAGATTTATAGATCACGGATGATCACCCATATATTATCAGCTGTCACGTGGAGAATTTTGTCATGGCAAATGGTCTGACCCAGCATTAAATTAACGCATACAGTGCTATAAAATGATATGAAAGTAAGCATTTTAACGTTAGAAAACGGGGGTTTGGCGGCCATTTTGAATGGCGCCCTCTGTCGGTAATGGGTGATTTTTGAGCAAGGCTAGTTCCAGATGTTGGCAAAATATTCCTGGATCATTTAACTTGGAAATAATTTATATTTGATTCAAAATGTCGCAAAGGTATCGCCATATAGCGAAATTACAGCCCCAAACGCATACATTTCCGAAAATATGTTGCTATAGTAACCGGTCGCAATTTGGTGGTAACTACCCAAAATTTCTAGAAAATTTATAGACTACGGATGATCACTCATATTGTATGAGTTGTCACGCGTAGAGTTCTGCCATGGCAAATGGTCTGACCCAACATTGAATAAACGCATAAATTGCTATAAAATTATATAAAAGTGAGCATTTCTGCAAACAATCTCGTCTGTGAGTAATGTTTTCTCAAAAGAATCAAGTCCCAAACGAGTTAACTTTGGTCTTAACTTTAAGACTGGTGTGAGGTGTCTTAAGATAATCTTAAAGTTAAGACCCACATGATAAGTGGCATATCGATCACAAAACGTAGTTATATATATATCCATGTTATGACAACCGATAGATATACATATGCATAAAAATAATAAAAAAGTTACTGTAACAAATATTTTTAATTTCCCTTTGAATCGAAAAATGACCTATGTGTGACCCATGATGACATCGCCGATTTAATTTGATTATTGCTACACGTAGAGAGCGATGGTCGATAATACACGTGTTATGTCGGCTCACATAAACAAAATCACCGCCTGGTCATTGCTCCCAGTGGATTAACTCGGCTTGAATGCATGGTCGCAGTCATGCATCGATCCATATAATTATATTGTCTTATCTCTGACACCGCCACTCACCAGCAAACGCAAAGCTCGTCATTTTATGACCCTGCGATGTACTCATGACAGACATTGTCCGTATACATATAAGAAATATTGTATAAACAGTATGTTGTTGTCAAATGTTTGACCATTGTTATGTAAACAAATGCATAAAAAGTTACTTTTCTTGTGTTTGTTTATATTATGATGGTAAACATAGAGAGCGTTCTTTGTTGGTGAATTCCTGATATGGAACTAATAAAGAGCGTTTATGTCATTTGTGTGTGATTAGCCAGTAGCACTGTGCTGTCTTCTGTAACACAATCAGGCTCTTGATTGGGTAAAATATAGTAGGTCTTTATGATAACATGCTGTTTACGTGATGGTCATGGTATATACGAACGAAACTATATGCGTTTTAATGTTTACGGTGATTAGAACAAATATGAATATTTTCGACAACTAAGGCCTCACGTGCCTTTAAGTAGGACTTAATCTCGTTTTGTGAAACGCATTGTTGAAACGGAAAAGTTACATCATAAGATCCACCTTAGATCTTAGATTAAGTCCATCTTAAGATAATCTTATGACCTTGCTTCATGAAACGGGGCCCAGGGTTCAATCAGTGACGATGTTGTTTTGTTTATTTATCGAACTGTTACATATTTTAGCCAAAATATGCAGAACCAGTTATCGTTTTCCTATTATGATATTGATATTTAAATGTCTTATAAATATTGGATACTATTTTTTCATTTATATGTTGTGTCATTTTTCCGTGAAAAAAGTATTTTCACAATTCTTTTGTGAATTTACGATATCCATTTTGCAGCATCCTAGGTGATTATTTTGGAATAGTATTTATATTAGTCTAATAATTTTCTGCTATCATTATTAAAATAAAGAAACAAGCGAATGGTGAAATTGTCAGGCGTAATATCTTGCCACCATTGTCAAGCAAATAATAACGTAGATTTTCGGCCCAATCTTATACCACGGATAATAATATATATATATTTATATTGCATGACGAGATCTAGTAAGGTGAAAATAAATAATACAGCGTTAACGAAGACAAAATACACGGTTATGTTTCTGATATGTCAACTTTATATCGACATCACGTTATAAGGCGCGGGTCGCACATGCTAGAGCTTTCCATTTAAGTTAAACCTTCCATGACTGGAGATTTCTGAAATTTTGCGAAAACCCTGTGACAATGAATTCTCTGATATATGCGAGTATCCCATATATTAGAGAATACATTGACTTAACCATACATGCGTTTACCTCGGCATTGTACATTGTAAGTCAGTTAACATATCCTCGCGTTGGAAATTTCCAACCTCACCCCTAAGGTTGGGAAATTCCAACTGATGGCCACTTCAGCCAAAGGTTGATCAAAAAATAGGAAAATATGCAAATGTTGGTCTCAAAACAACAAATTCCCCACTAAATCATTGTTGGAAAATCAAACTATAATAGCAAGTTGTGGATATTGTAGGTGTGAAATTTCCAACCTTTGAAAATGTTGACCAAAGTTATGGTGAAGCACCACGCCAATCCCCCGTCGTGGTGTCAACGCTATACCTTTCTTGAATATTTGCAAACGTTTGTAATTCACACACAACCAGTTCGAATGTTCGACCAGAATAGATTAAAATTGATCTGAAAGTTTGATCCAGTAGGCCATATTCAGTGTGAAACTATTTTATTTTAAAAATTTAATTTTTATAATCGAATATTTCCCAACTTCGGATCACAAATTCGGAAATAGCAATCACTTCGAAATATTTCTAACCATTTGGCTGTCGATCAGGTAAAATAATCTCCAACAGTTGGAAATGTTGAAGTACTAAACAGTTGGACACGTGCAAGCCGTGCAAGATATGCTAACGTGATTTCCCGGACCCCTCCCTTTGCAGGACACCCCTCAACCCAATGGAATTAATTTATCAGTCACTTTTTTGGTGCACATTGGATGTTAAATGAGATTTAATTCGCTCTAACATATATTGCATGCAAGGCTCAGTTGTGTGCTCAAAAACTGGCAACAATACATGATGTGTTCAGGCATGTGCATGCAAACATAATTAATTCTCACAATGGAAATTCTCCTGTGGAGCTGTATGGTCAGCTGGTCACGACCGTCCGTCAATTTTAAACTTATATGAGTTTCCAACTACAAACATGTAGTTACAAATCTACAGTACGCTCCACCTGAAGTCCCCCTCGGTTTGAAACAGACATAAACTGTTTCCAACCCCCTAAATGTTATATTAGTTCAAACTGACTTCAGTCAAAATATTCACTGACTGTAGGTAAACATTCTACTTTTGGCCTAAAACGAAAACATTCACTTCATATACTGGTTGAAAAAAATACCAACACAGTTGAAATCTACGTTTTGTCGGACATGTTCGATTGTTGAAAATTTTGACCTAACGCGAAGACAACCCAAACCCTGTCGCTACGCCGCTGTCAGTCACGCTGGGTGACATACGCATTGCAAAGTTTGTCCTACTAAAAATATAGCGCAGTATGATAATTTATAACTGTCGCATATTCACCCGAACACAGTTCACTCAGCCGACACAGATTAGCTGTGTCCATGGATTATCTCACTCACTAGGCTAATCACAATTGTTGAGCTCGACCGCTCCGCGTAGGTTGGTAAGTAAGGTACTTATCAACCTGTGAGAACAATGGCAGTAGTGTGTAAAGTTCGTTATGGACTCAAAAATGAGGCGATTATATACGCCGATATATGAACATAAAACAAATTCTATTATAGGCCGATAACGTGCTGATTTTCGGGAGAACGGGCTGTTTAATAAGTCAATATGAGTCGATAATGGCACTAAAATGACTCTCAATTCAGTTCGTTATGGATTGAAAATGAGGCGATTCTAAGTCCATTATGATCCTAAAACAGGTGCTGTTCTAAGTCCATAACGTGATTACATGCACAGTGAACAGGCTGCGCATATATATAAGAGAATGCATTAGTACAGGATCTGTATTGCTGCGCCAGCGTAGCTCCCGTCACGAATTAGGCTTAAACAGACCGTGGACGTCCCACGAGACTTTCCTGCAATCAGTATACTGTTTCCACAACGCTGATGTGTCTTGTCCCGAGATCTGCTGTGATCTTGATTTTGATTGGTTTCGAATGGCCACTGATGGCTTTTTGAAGGCCCTCATAGAAAAGTTTACCTGGAGTGACAATGAAGAAAAGAAGGTGTTAGAGCAGCCTCCATTATAGTGTGCCAGATCACCACACCGACTTTTGGGAAGAGTTGATAACCAAAAGCGTCTCGTTGAAGATGCATAATCGATTTATCGCCCCTAAATAGCAATTTCTGCGGCTTCGGGGGTAAACAAATATTAGATTTTAGTCGAGGAACCCACCTGTCAAAGCCCAGAGTGATAAGATTTCGAGTTTTGCAATCTGTTATTTTCACCATCTCGAATATTTGGCGGTCTGGCAAATATTCGAAGAATGCCGACCGACATCTCTCGATACCAAATTCCTTTGAACAAAATGTTGATAATGTAACACTTTTTGAGCAATTTTATTCTATAGTTGACAGCGGTTAGCATTATTTTCTGGCAATTAATTATGATAACTGAAGCGGCATTTCAAGGAATGCTGTTTTTGGAATCTGATGATATGGGGACCATCGGATCGGACTGAGTCTCTTTAAATTAATTTCAATGTCAAAGCAGTTAAGAGACAAAATGATCTGTGATGCGATCAAGTTATACCAGAGACAGATGCAGATTTCCGCGAACAGCAGGACCATCAAAAATATATCTCATCAGGAACTAACGCTAAACCCAAAACGACAATAATACCCTTCTGTAACTTTCGTATAGGAGATTTCAAAATTAATGAATGTTGATGCTCTTATATTGGAACCAAAACGCTGAAAACTTACATGATGTATCATGGGAACTAAGAGTAAAACAAAATCGATTCTGCATAGATGGATATTGATATACCCGGGCAATCGTTTAATGTGGAAGTTCTTGGTACTTGAAAATGGATGCTGCCCATGTCATAAATTATAGAGTGGGATTATAATTTCTTGGTGATTGATATTTCTTATAACACCAATGTCAATTCAATCGCATATATGCACCAGTTTAAGAAAAAATCTGACAGATTTTGATAACATCCATCAGCAATATCAGGACATTTATAGACAACGCGACGTTCGTTTGGAACTTAACGCAACACCAATGCAACTAATCCATTTCAATTAAATTGTTTATTTATCTTTATCATTTAAAAAAAAAAGGCAACATATAAATTTAATACACAGTACACACAGAGAAATATTGGTTCCCCTTGGAACCAAAACTGGTTCTTAGTTTGTCCCAGCAGGGGGACCAAACGAAGAACCAAGCATACATGTTTTGGTCTGCGAAGAACCAAAATAAAGAACCAAACACACATGTTTTGGTTCTAAAGAACCAAACATGTCTTGGTTATTCGAAGAACCAAATTAAAGAACCAAATCAAGTAGAAACAGACATTCTGTTTCCACATGGAACCAAACATGGTCTAATCTTTGTCCTGAGGGGATAACTAATGTGACATATTTTGGTTCTATATCAGGTCCCCAGGATATAACCATAATATGGAATCAAATAGTTCCTTTGAGTCCCCATTTCGTTCATTAAATGCCTAATATGAAACCATTATGTGTGCTTGTGGATACAGTGCCCAGTGCCACTATGTGTATGTTATAACCATGTTTGTGGTGTCTTTGTTTCTGAAAGTTCTATTACTCCGTAAATACGTTATACTGTTTAAAATTGATATCACACGATGTTTGTTTACCGAATAGACCCCGAGAATGTTAAAACATTGATAAAATTTAGACTATAGGAAATGTATGATAGGCCTGTTCCCAAACACACGTTGACTTCGGTGGATTCTTTGAAAAACCAAAGTTGGAACCAAAGCTGTGTCGAACCAAACTGTTTGGTTCCATCTTGGTATTGGGATATATTTTCTAAGAGTGTATATTTATATACAAATGAACCAATCTCCGGCAGTCTGACTCTTAATCAGTTTATGTCCGTGAGAGGGATTTGAGCATCTATTGGGCGAGGCTCATCCAAGTCCAATAGATGCCAAATCCCCAGAGCGGACATAAACAGTTTAAGCGACAACATTATCTACATAATTTATTCATCCTTCGAATAAAACTTGCCTTTTCTGAAGAAAATTTGTCATTTTCCTCAGTTTTACATTCGTTACTTCGATGACACCCTTACAATTATTAGGTCAATCAAACTAATTAGTATTCATGACGTGCAAAAACCGGAGTGCATCTTAGAGCGAAATAGTTCGTTGGTTTTTTTAATAGTTATTCTAAGCTGGCTTTCTACTAATGGGTTATATATATGGGTTATATATATGGGTTATATAAAATTTTAGAGTGAAAACACATATAGAAAAATCCCATAATTCTGGTGATTTCAGAATGGTAAATAGTAAAAATTAATCAAGGTGCATAAGAAATGTTGGTATTCAATGTATATAATACGGAATAGTCATTTGTGTACATCACCATAACTTGTAAGCGGCTGCATGGCACGTTGGGATAATAATTAACAATTTTCCCTATTTTGGCGGCCATTTTGACAGCCATTTTGAACCAAAGTGACAATTTTGGTACCATTGAGTTCGAATATCAATAAGATATAGAATGGATCACTTACATTGCATAGTTCTTCCCACTTCTTGGTGAAATGTGACCAGAATCACAAAGGGGATCTTTTGTAAAATGTTATACCGCGTTTTGTAAAATCGAATTTTTGAGTGATCGGAAGGGTGTGGACCCCCACGAACAGCATATTTCATTGCTTCAATGGTCAGTTAACATGCTATATACAAAATAAAGTCACAATTCTCAACCAGTTCAAGACCTCAGAAACTTATCTTAAAAGTATTAGTAAAAACGTATGAATTCCACTTCCGGTGGCCATTTTTGCAGCCATCTTAGACGGGAAGTTTCAATTTTGGCACATAAAGATGGCGTTATGTCATAGCTTCACAAAAATGTATACAAGTGTATACATATGACAAGATGTTCTCACTATAATTGCATCGAGCTGACTTATAGGAAAATGGCAGCCATCCTGGACGCCATCTTGAATTACAAAAATTGCTCAAAGCGGATTTTAGCGGATTTTGGATATGTTATAGAGGAGAGCTTCCTCTTCAAAATGATATAAAAACCAACTTAGTCCAAATTTGTTCTAGGTTGGCCCTAAAATTTGAGTTTATCGACCAGACTAGGAAGGTATGCCGGGGTGGGTGGTGGCCCGAGGGTAAAAAAAAACGCGTTTTTTACACCCTCATGCAAATTTTTGACTAATGACCTTTTGTGCCCTTATATGACATTTGTAACAGTTTAAAACATATTATAGGAATTTATAACTGCAAAAACACCATATTTATGTTACTGGGACCTCATATGGGCCTTAGGAGAGATGACATTAAGCTATATGGCATGTTGCATATGGGGCGGTGGGGTGAAAAAATTCCTTCGGAAAGAAGCTTCGAGAAATGTAAAACTGAAATATATAAACTTGTCTTGATGTAACTAAAGCCAAGATCATTGTGTGCATGGAAAAAGAGCAACTGCCTCAAACATTAATGTAACTATCAATGGCTAGAATATAACTATCATCACACAGCTGTTCATCAGTGCATCAAGCCAATCAGTGAAATATTTGCATGTCTATCAACTCATATGATCTGTTAGGCTGCGGACACACGTACCACAGTGGCGATGGCATAGTAGGTGTGACCATTTATTATGGTGCAATTTTGGTGACAATTGGTCGTCATATTTCTGTGCCATAGCTAGCGTGTCGCCCGCTCAGTTTCCGCACAATGAGTTGACTCGACCAATTAACCCATGGCGTTTCACCAAGGCTGATCTCTACTCATTACGTTTTGCTACATTGTGTTCTCTACGATATATATAATTGCACGATCGATCGTCCAGAATTGTGTTTGACCTTGGCAATCCCTCGTTCACTCACATAGCATGCATGCAGTAGGTTTTGTTGATATGATCTCAATTCATGTTTATCCACTTATATACATTTCATGCGTATTAAGACAGTTCCCCAATTGCGGTTTTTATTTTGCGACGTTTAGTTCTCCACATAATTCCGCTAATATTATCACATGGGCCAATTAAGCTGTGTCGGAACTGTTGGGGGAACTGCAGCTGCCGGCGAGACATTATCTGGAATGAACAAAGCGAACTATACAAGGACCAAAAACAAGAAAAAGACTTTGGAGGACTCATTACGCGAATAAGCAGCGGGCGACATTGCTCGCTATGGCATATTAATTATCACACCGACCATTCGAAAACGCGCATTTGTGTTGCCAACAGCGCTTCTACGACGATATAACCGCGCATCTTTATTTTTATGTTGCAATTTCTGGTTACGGAAAAGAGAAAAATACGGTTATAAATTAATTTTGACAGAATGGAACGGTTGGTATAGTAGCAGTTACATTCGCTCAACACCTCGATATTTGCCGGGTTGAATTCGATACAATTGTGTATATTTCGTTAAAGCATTGAAGTAGAAATAGGCTGCAGAAACAGCCCGGGGTCATAATTTTGGCACATATATTTTCACAATGTATCGGCATTTAGCAACACGATTAAGTATTTTCTCGTCGATTTTTTCGGATTCCTTTATTCAAATGTTCCTGCAATCACCTTGCGTTGAAATTTGGGTTCATCCTGTAGCCAATGTCCATAAAATGAGTCGATTTCGGAAGTGGGTATATCGAAAAATATACGACAGTGCTTCTTTGTGACCAACAACCAACCATCTATGTTGCGGAATTCCCGTCTGATTATAACTAAAGTAAATATCGCGTGTATATGTGTCCGAATCGATGTCCAGGAAGACTATTTCGTTTCCTGAACGAGATGTAGTCAAATTCGTCTCGGCTCGTGCTCAACTGACAAATTCGACAAATTATGTTATCCATATCAGCTGATAAACGAGTCCCATATGCAATTGAATGTTGTTGCATGATGTACTTGATAATGAGCTGGTTGTTCAGTGCAGATGGGGTCGCATGCATGGTTGTAGGAACGTTTTCTAAAGGACTCTGCTATCATTGAACAGATTTTCTTAGTCAGATTTATTTGCGTGAAAGAATAAGCGTTTAACACGTCATATCGGCGTTATATTGGAAAACAATAGGTAGGGCCTATGATTTATTTATACACATCACATATTATTCCTTAGTGACGCCCGTCAATCAACGGCTATACTGGTGATGGATACACACATCTGTTTAGTGCATCAAACATGTGCATCGTCTAAATTATCGAAGCATACTATACATATAGCGAATATTGTCATTAATAACCTCACGCATGTGAGATATTCCCTGGCGACGCCCACCAGCGATCACACGGATGCGATATATGTAAATTTGTTTTCTGCATCCAAACATATGTATAATGTGGTATTCTAATCAGTCTATGCATGCATATTATTGGATTACCATAATAATCTCACGCATGTGAGATACATTGCTTAGTGACGACCATCATCGATCACACGGGTATGTAACTTCGTTCTGCGTATCCATTTAATGTATAATTTGTTTCATAAATAGTCTATATTACGAGTTATACCTTCAGCACTCGAGAACACGAGTACTATATATGTCTACATTGTATATATACAATTATACATCATTAGCATGTGATCATTATATCGTCATATGTCTATATTTATACATTGAGTGCATGTGCTTGTGATTTGATCTTTTGATTTATGTACAATGTATTTGTAAATAACTATCTCTCTCCTCAAAAGGAGGCAATAAAGAATATATAAGTGTTTACAAATGCCCACGATATGGAATGGATTGCAGGTATTCTATAATTAAATACCGTGTTCACAGATTGGCAGACGATTATACCTGTCGGGTTACTGTAGTTCATCCGAGTCAAAGGTAATGGGTCGCTGGTTCTTTTCTTTGTTAGTACCTGTTCCTCAATAATCTGTTGCACATTTGGGGTGGTACCAGGTTGAGATTGCACGCTTTTCTGTAACTTTTGTGAGCCAATATCGTAATAAACATTGAATTTATTATCGATGAGAAATTCCATAACTGTAAGCAACGCAAAGCAAAATCTCTCACACAGTCACTGAAATCGCTAAAGTTCGAGTTGCGACCTTAGCGCAGAGTGAAGTACATAATTAAGGAACAGTTAATAACTAAGAAATATATTCCCGGCGTTATATTTTCGAGTTTATAATGCTCCAGTCAAAACTTCAAAAAATTCCCATGTTTTGTACTGGTGGAATATGATTTATATATACGGGTATTAGTCGGAATAGAGATTCATGGCATGCTCTAAACCTTTTATGATCGATCAATAATAAGCATTTCAATGTCAAAAAGTATTACAAACTATTATAAACAACCTGTAATTGGCATGTTTCGCCCCATACCGTTATATAGTGATACCGGCACACATATAAGCGCGCACCATGCACACGATGTATAATGTGGCCGTCCCTCAAACGGTTCACGTATTGTATTGAGTAATTCTATATATCTTACCATTTTAATCCATCGTGGATTTATACTGGTTTCATTTGCTCAGCTTGTCATCAACACATAATCTTTTTCCACCAAAACCTAGCGTGAACCAAGCGGTATCATGACATCAATCCGTTCGATTGTGACATAGCCAGTGGTCGCTGTTCTGGATTTAATCGGTACATGTAAGTGCTATGATAATCTCGGTAATAATATTTGGTCTGTACGCTATACTTACATCTGCCACAGATTTCGCAGAAAAATAATGCACCGATACAATTAATATATATTACGGTATTCATATCTCGTTAAACCACATATCGTCGTAGTTTTTCTTATCTTATAGGGCGAGATGATTCATATATTAAGAACTTTTTATTACCCACTATGTGTAAGCGTGCTAGCATAGCTGTCCGTTAAGATTTCAGTCAACCCAAGGTCAATCACTTTTCACAAACAAGCTTGGTATATCGACATGGCGACAAGTGCGGCCATATGGATGTAACATATGCGAGAATGTTGTATTTTAATCAACGCAACATAATGGACAATACTCTCTTATATATTCACATATAGTCTTACTCTCGATTTCATTTGCCCAGCCAGGTAACATTTGTCATCAACACATCATCTTTTGCCACCAAAACCTAGCGTGAACCAAGCGGTGTCGTGACATCAATCCGTTCGATTGCGAAATAGCTAGTGGTCGCTGTTCTGGATTTAATCGCTGTTCTGTTTTAAGTGCTATGATAGTTTCGTTTTAATTTCCATCAACCCAGAATCAGTTATTTATTTATTACAAAACTGTTATATCGATATCGACATTGTGCTGACAGATATTGGCGGAAAATGTGCGGGAACTTTCGATTTTAATCAGCGCAATTATGTCATTAACAATAATATCATAATTTTTACACCATTCGTTGTCTTACTCAGGATTCTTGAAAGTGAGTATCATCTTATGCGATATAAAGAATGTAGTATTGGAGAAATTTGTTTGGTCTACATGGCCCAATATAGATTCGCATAACATTCAATGTTGCAGCCAAACTCAACAAATATTATAATCAGCGTGTAACATACATATTTGACCTCGTGTCGATATAGCGACAAATGCGACCATACGATTGTTACATATATGTTTTAACATGTGGGTCATCGATATCATGAACGATGTAAAAGTAACGCTTATAGTATGCTTCAATCTAGAAACCCATCGTTTCAAATACATGCATACCATCTTATCGCAACCGGGAAACTCTTGTCCGTTCACATTGCGACGTAATGAAAATAGTTCCACAAACAACCGTAAGATTGTGACATAACCAGTGGTTAGGTATACTGGATCAAGTCACAAGCACACGCACTCAATGTATAAATATAGACATATGACGATATAATGATCACATGCGAATGATGTATAATTGTATATACAATGTAGACATATATAGTACCCGTGTTCTCGAGTGCTGAAGGTATAACTCGTAATATAGACTATTTATGAAACAAATTATACATTACATGGATACGCAGAACGAAGTTACATACCCGTGTGATCGATGATGGTCGTCACTAAGCAATATATCTCAGATGCGTGAGATTATTATGGTAATCCAATAATATGCATGCATAGACTAATTAGTATACCACATTATACACATGTTTGGATGCAGAAAACAAATTTACATATATCGCATCCGTGTGATCGCTGGTGGGCTTCGCCAAGGAATATCTCACATGCGTGAGGTTATTAATGACAATATTCGCTATATGTATAGTATGCTTCGATAATTTAGACGATGCACATGTTTGATGCACTAAACAGATGTGTGTATCCATCACCAGTATAGCCGTTGGTTGACGGGCGTCACTAAAGAACAAGAAAACCATAGTCAGAAATGGTAACGCCACCAAGATTATAGTATTACATATAAATAGAAATTATAAAAAATACATAAAATATTTTGATAACAATTGCGTTTAAACAAGTAATCCTTCAAATTATTACTAACAAAGGAAGTAAATGACTGTGGGGTCACTCAACAGATTATAAAGACTTGGACTTAGTATACTGGGAATGTATATTTTTAAATTTTAGTCTAAAATTTAAATGAAATAATTAAAAGATAAAATTTAGCAAGTAGTAAAAGTTAATTTTCTCATTTAATTTTTTTTTTTTGGTTAAATAAAGGAATAATTTAAATGTAAAATTTGGTTTAAAAAAATGATTGACCGTGGCTCTTCCAATAATTGCGCGACTGACCTGGTCAATTGTTCTTAAGAAGTTGTTTTGAGAATTACTATGGAGGGAAATAGTTATGGCTGTGGCTTCGCAAGTAATTGACTTGGTGACGTGATGTTAACAAATCTGAACTCCAGTAAACCAAGGACGCTCCATACCAAATATAAGGTAAATAAATAATTCTTTAGAAGTTGTTTTAATATTTACTATGGAGGGAAAGAATTGTGGTGCTGGCTTCGCAACTATTTGACCCCATTGTAACAAATATAAATATTAGTCACTCAGGCAATAGATGTATCTATTCTGTATATTAAGTTATTGGGTCTTACGTGTCTTGAGATGTCTAAATATGTTTTGATGGACAGATCGCGCAAGCGCAAGGGACCCCCGACAATCTTATCTGTTGTGATTCCAATTGTTGACAATATGCACATATACTTAAGAAACAGTCGCGCGCAAAGCGCGCTCCCGTAGGTCGGTGTTTGGATCCCATTTAATGAAAATATCATTGAAATAATCGGTTTCCCCCCAATAAACATCCATATATTCAATATACATGTTTTTGGAGCAGAATTAGGTAGACCATATTGAACGCCATAATTCTGCTGTGGTTAAGTGGTCAATTACTTTGGACATTACTGTATGTAGATGGAGTTATCATTAGACCTCACATCCTTATATGGGATACAGTAATGCCCAAAGTAATTGACCACTTAACCACAGCAGAATTATGGGTAATTTTTCAGGATTTAAAATCCGGAAAAATTACCCACAATTCTGCTGTGGTTAAATGGTCAATTACTTTGGACATTACTGTATGTGGATGGAGTTATCATTAGACCTCACATCCTTATATGGGCTACAGTAATGCCTAAAGTAATTGACAAATTAACCACAGCAGAATTATGGGTAATTTTTCAGGATTTAAAATCTTGAAAAATTACCCATAATTCTGCTGTGGTTAAGTGGTCAATTACTTTGGACATTACTGTATGTAGATGGAGTTAAGCCTCACATCAGTTTGTTGGGGATTTGGACCTTGACTTGGGACCTTTGGTTTTTAACGCAACAAATGCGAGTACACCTTATACACAAATTTCTGATGTAGCCAGAGTTTTTATTGGATAATATGAGTTTGAAGCCTGCTTACATTTCAATATGTTTTCAGTTTTGTATTGTCTGCAGCAGCTAGAACTCGGCGCGTTGAAGCAAAAGTTATAAAAGAAAAATGTGTACGTAACGAGACTATAATACAAATGAAAAAATAAATTGAGGGGGGGTGGGCATTACAGGGAACTAAGGGTTGAACCGATATACATATGTAGAGCGATAACGACCAATGTTGACATATTATGCATCTCAACTCTACTGTTGCAACAAGGTTATAAAATAGGGGGGGGGTGTCAGAATATTAGTCATCTCTATATAGTGCCAGAATAGTCATTTATGGACTTCTATAGTGGTACAATACAAATTAGAATCAAATGATAAAAATATGTATGTAACACAACTATACCGATGAAAATAAAAATAATAATTTAAGCCGGGATAAGATGTTGGGTTGGTTATATGGACTCGGAGAAAAAGGGGTTCGTACCGATGAACTGACATAAATTAGTGGAGCGATGTTGCCATGTAATGCATCGCGAATGTACTAAAGCAGCAATGATATAAAATTAGGGGGGGGGGGTGTCAGAAATTATCTGTATCTCTATAGATGACACCAGAATTATATAGAAAGGAATAGCAATTGATATACGTATACGGTATACTATAGTAATACCATAGACATATAAGTACAAGTATCACGCAATAAAATATTTCGTAACGTGACTATATCGATGAAAAAAATTAATAAATTGGACTGGGATTAGAGATTGGGTTGGTTATATGTGGATAATTGGATATGGAATTCATACCGATGAAATGATACAAATTAGTGGAGCGATAAAGACCAATGTTGACACTTAGTCAGGCTACGCGGAGGAAATAGGGGTTGATACGATAGACCGAAATAAATTTGTCGAGTGATAATGACCAATTTTGATGTATAAAGTAACGCGACTGTACTGTTGCACAATTATCATGTAGAACCAGTCAAATATGGACTCTGGTGCCAATATGGAACATCTCAGAAAACATTTGAAGGGCCCTAAAATTTATTTAACATGGGATCTGCCATACAAATCGATTTATGTTGATAAATCTCTTATTTTTCAAAATTTTAAGCTCAGACTTGGTGTGTCTGAGTGGGATACGTATATATTCCTAAAATGATAGGATACAGCACATAATTATGTTTTAGGTGGAAGAAATGAATTTTTTTCGATGATAAAATTTAACATGGGATCTGCCATACAAATCGATTTATGTTGATAAATCTCTTATTTTTCAAAATTTTAAGCTGAGACTTGGTGTGTCTGAGTGGGATACCTATATATTCCTAAAATGATAGGATACAGCACATAATTATGTTTTAGGTGAAAGAAATGAATTTTTTTCGATGATAAAATTTACGGGTTTATCGAGTACGCTATTTTATAAACAAACTTTTGTCAAAAGCCGTTTTGGTCAAACTAAACCTTTTTCGACCGGGAAAGCAGATCCGAATAGTAGCTAAGATGTATTTAGATAGAATTATCAAAAGAATTTGACCGATCAGGGTGCATTTTAAAAGAATCGAGTGTAGAAATCTTGGTGACATCGCCGATAATTCCAGAAGATAAAAGATGGCGGTTATCACAATAGAACAGGCATAATATTACCCATAATTCACCTCACTACACCAGGGGGCTTACCCATAATTCACCTCACTATACCAGGAGGCTCCCAATGGGTTATATATTATTTTCAGGCTATCAGATTATTTATATTTTCGACTTTAAGTTTACAATTTGAGCCTGTCCTCACTCTATCGATACGATTTATCATAAACATATTATACACCAGTGGCGTTAACTTTACAACTTCGGCATCTACGTGATTATATCGGTACGATTCAGTAAGGTACAAACAATCTCCATAAAATACCCACAATTCAGTTCACTACATGCAGGGGCTCCCAATAGGTTATTCCCATTTATTATGGGCTCCCAATAGGTTATACAATATTTTCAGGCTATCAGATTATTTATATTTTCAACAACATATTATTACACCGGTGACTTTAAGTTTACAATTTGAGCCTGTCCTGACTCTATCGATAGGATTTATCATATTTTCATAAACGTATTATACACCGCTGCCGTTAACTTTACAATTTCGGCATCTACGTCATTATATCGGTACGATTCAGTAAGGTACAAACAATCTCCAAGAATACATTCGCCCTGTACTCCATGCGATATAAAAAAACAAAATGCTAGAAACACCACACTAGGTGGCGTAATAATATGTGATGTGTATAAATAAATCATAGGCCCTACCTATTGTTTTCCAATATAACGCCGATATGACGTGTTAAACGCTTATTCTTTCACGCAAATAAATCTGACTAAGAAAATCTGTTCAATGATAGCAGAGTCCTTTACAAAACGTTCATACAACCATGCATGCGACCCCATCTGCACTGGACAACCAGCTCATTATCAAGTATATCATGCTACAACATTCAATTGCATATGGGACTCGTTTATCAGCTGATTTGAATAACATAATTTGTCGAATGTGTCAGTTGAGCACGATCCGAGACGAATTTGACTACATCTCGTTCAGGAAACGAAATAGTCTTCCCTGGACATCGATTCGGACACATATACACGCGATATTTACTTTAGTTATAATCAGACGGGAATTCGGCAACATAGATGGTTGGTTGTTGGTCTGTTGCACTGTCGTATATTTTTCGATATACCCACTTCCGAAATCGACTCATTTTATGGACATTGGCTACAGGATGAACCCAAATTTCAACGCAAGGTGATTGCAGGAACATTTGAATAAAGGAATCCGAAAAAATTGTGAAAAAATATGTGCCAAAATTAGGACCCCGGGCTGTTTCTGCAACCTATTTCTACTTCAATGCTTTAACGAAATATACACAATTGTATCGAATTCAACCCGGCAAGTATCGAGGTGTTGAGCGAATGTAACTGCTACTATACTAACCGTTCCATTCTGTCAAAATTAATTTATAACCGTATTTTTCTCTTTTCCGTAACCAGAAATTGCAACATAAAAATAAAGATGCGCGGTTGTATCGTCGTAGAAGCGCGGTTGGCAACACAGATGTGCATTTTCGAATGGTCGGTGTGATTATGACAAACAATTATCACCAAACTCCACCATATATAATTGTCACACCTACTATGCCATCGCTACTGTGATACATGTGTCCGCAGCCTTACTCTCACAACACCTAAAATAAAGTCTGGCATAGTGACTGTTTGTCATTTATTATAACAGAGGTTGCTCCAGTAGACTAACAAAAGTGTTAAGGCATAATGCTAGACAATGGGCTGGTTGACAGACTAATCGGGAAATGGTTAGAAATTATGGAATTGTGTGTATCCTGTGCAATGACCTAAGTTTGCATATATAAGTTAACTTGTCCTGATGCAACTAATGCCTAGATCATTGTGTGCATGGAACAAGAGCGAGCAACTGTCTCAAACAGTAATGTGACTATCAATGGGTAGAAAATATCTTGTCATCAGTGCATCAATCCAATTGCATGTCTTTCAACTCAGATGATCTCTCACAAGACCGAACGTATCCAAGTCTGGTATAGTGCTGTGACTGCTTGTCATCTATCTCATATATATTTTGAAGACCTCTGTCTGTTTGTTTGTATGTTTGTTTGTATGTTTGTCTGTATGTTTGTCATTTATACAAATCTACGATTCTCGACCGATCGGGACCAAACTTGGTACGTGTGTGTAGTTTGACCAGGCGGTGGACGTTGTCGTGTTGGCGAGCCCGTGCGGCGCCCGCTTCGCGCATGCGCAGACGAGATCTCGGAAACGGGTGGAGCTATCGACTTGAAATTTGCTATGTGAATGTATCTTGCCCCGGATACGAATTTTATCGGGTCGCCGAGCCCGTGCGACGCCAGCTTCGCGCATGCGCAGACGAGATCTCGGAAACGGGTGGAGCTATCGACTTGAAATTTGGTATGTGAATGTATCTTGTCCCGGATACGAATTGTATCGGGTCACCGAGCCCGTGCGACGCCAGCTTCGCGCATGCGCAGACCAGATCTCGGAAACGGGTAGAGCTATCGACTTGAAATTTGGTTTTTGAATAGCCCGGACAACGTCGGGCTCATCGGCTAGTATATATATAAACGAGTAGGATCTGTCCGGAGTTTTCTCTCAGACCCCTGGATCGAGTTCAACCAAATTTGGTGTGGTGGCTCGGGGTACCCTGGCGGAATGGTATTAGTTTTTCAAAATGTTTAATTAAAAATAAAATTGGTTTTGTTAAATTGAGCAAGGAATTCAATCTTTAAAAAAAGTATATTAAAACAATAAATATAAATCAAAATGTTTCAATGATCAAATGTGCTTGAAGCGCACAAAGGGGCCGCCGCTAATATAAGTCAAGGGTCTGTCTAAGATCAAAATGTGTGCGAAGTCCAACGAAGGTATCTCCGATGCTGTTTCAGCTAGTTTAGTATAATAGAACTAAGTTGCTCCAGTAGACTAACATAAGTGGCATGGAATATGTTAGATAATGGGCTGGTTGACAGACAAATCAGGAAATAGTTAGAATTTATGAATTTTTTTGTATTCTCCTCAATTAGTCGGTCTCACAACTGACCTAGGTTTTCAGATGATCAGCAATTTATAATTTTTTTTCAATTAAAACAGCTTCTGAAACAGGATAAACTGTTATTTGAACTAATTGAGATCATTCCCAGTCAAAAGAGTGATATCAGTAGAGTTTTATGAGATTTTAGACCAATTTTAGTGAAATTTGGGGGGTGGGTGTCGAAATATTGGGACTAAAAAAAAAAGTTTTGCAGGTTTGTGGGTGGTGGGTCCCCGAAAATGCCAGATGCAAAAAAACGGCATACCTTCCTGCAATTGTTTTACTACCCCCCCCCCCCCCCCCGGCCCTTGCCCGAAGCCAAAGAAATAATAGTAATTTAGGAGCGTTATAGTTAAATCGGATTTTGCATATTTAATACATTCTCAGGCATGGCAATCGGTCCCGTTGTTCGCCCATCGCGGTTTATATAGACCCGCTCAAACAGTATCCAGTCCAAACTGCATTATCGTACCCCCCCCCCCCCCCCTAAAAAAAACTCCATCAAAACTACAAATCAATTTTGTGACCCGACCATTATAAGCGAGACCACTGAGTCGCGGTCGTATTGGATTCATCCAGCTCCGCCCCGCGTGAGAAACAATGAACTCACCACACATCCATTACACCCACCCTTCTGTCAATAAAGTTGTTTTTTCCACTAAAGAGTTACGAAAACGTTTTTAAAATCGGAATAGACGCGGAGCCTGATCAAAAAAAGAGTCGCACGTATAGTCAAAAGGTAGATTCCAAAAACTGCAGGAATATATAGAACTTATAATCGTTGAGCCCCAGTGAATACGTTCCAGTGTATGAAAATATTACTCATAATCATACCCCATGCAGGATTAACTAATGTTTCGAGCATTCGTATGTATAAAGAGAGCTTTCCGATGAATAGCAACAAGCCATATTTCCGACTAAATCCTGAAAAGTTACCCATATAATTCTGCTGTGGTTAAAGGAGTCGATTAATTAGGGCATTACTGTACGTGCGCCTTTAAATTAACCTCGACAACTGAGAGTAAATTCAACTCTAAAGCAAACGTTTTATCACCCCCCAGCCCATGCACTACCCCCTATCCCATGAAAATTATAACCGATTATCGTGTACGTGCAAGGGTCAATATATTATGTGATACATGAATATATAATGGCGTGTCTACTGAACAATCCATTTACATTCAATAACAAGTAATCTTTTGTATTCATTGGATAAGGGGATGATACCTAACACCATTATGACATCCCATTTATCAAATGATCCCACAAAGGCGCGCCAGTGGGTGGGCCCATACCCTCTCATATAAAGTCATTTGCTGTCTCGGATCCAATAAAACCCTAATCACTGCCGATAATTACACCCGTGTCGTCACCGTAAAACTATTCGACGAGGGATATTTCGCTTCAGGAGAGATCATAAAATCGGTGATCGTATTGTCCAGTCCTATAAAGGATACAAAGATTTTAAGTGTGAATCAAGCCATAAAACTGTCACTTTTAAAATGCGATTTTTTTTTTAAAGAACACAATGTTTCACCACAGCTATATATATGTACAGTAATGCCCTAAGTAATCGACCCCTTAACCACAGCAGAATTATGGGTAACTTTTCAGGATTTAGTCGGAAATATGGCTTGTTGCCATTCATCGGAAAGCTCTCGGGGAGATTCTATTATGGGTAACTTTTCAGGATTTAGTCGGAAATATGGCTTGTTGTCATTCATCGGAAAGCTCTCGAGAAGAGCTTTCTGATGAATGGCAACAAGCCATATTTCCGACTTAATCCTGAAAAGTTGCCCATAATTCTGCTGTGGTTAAGGGGTCGATTACTTAGGGCATTACTGTATATATTATATAGGCCTATAATATAGAAGGCTATCGGTGTATGGGGTGTGCAAATGGCCCATTATATAACTTGGGTCATGAGTGTATTTTTAAGTTGGACCTTTTGTAGTTTCAGTCACAGGACACTGGGAAAAATACCAATACACTATAGCTGTATAATTTTTTTCCGGACACGTATGCCGGGGTGGGTCCATGGGTGGTCGATGGGACCAACAAACAATTTTTTCCGCAACTCAAAAAAAAATGTCCTGCAAGTTTTTTTAATGTTGTTGCAATGAGTTTGGCTTAAAACACCTTAAAATAAGAGAAATAATGTAATTCTAATTGTTACCCAATAGTAGAGTTTTACTTCGTAAATCATTGAGATTTAGAATTAACTGGTTAACCCCAAATTCGCGTTCGTAACGCCACAACGAACTGTTGCCCGCCGTGAATGAACTGTTGTCCGGTTTGCAATCACGGTCAGCTTTCGTGACGTCACTAGTGAACTGTTGCCCGACCCGAGCGAACTGTTGACTGGCTCCGAGCGAACTGTTGACTGGCCCGAACGAACTGTTACATGGTTTGCAATTTCCGTGACGTTTCGGTTAATTCCGGAAATTTCCGGTTTCGTTTTTTAATTTTACCGGATTTCCGCATTGTCACTGTCACTATTAAAGAGTGTGATTAATTAGCAATGACCTGATTATATACAAGTAAATGTATTGGGTAACAAAGCAATTATTTCATGTGTCTTTTGGGAACAGGCAAAATTATTGTCCCTCGGTATCAGGAATGACTATCGAACTGTTCGATAGTCATTCCTGATACCGAGGGACAACAATTTTGACTGTTCCCAATTTTAAGACACATGAAATAATTGCTTACTGCTAAACTGACTGCAGGCAGTTATCGTGTTGTATTTTATTGCAAATTTTGAAATCCAAGATGGCGCTGGCAGCCATTTTTTTTTTGACCGAATGACCCCAAAATGACTCGTTCCTATTTACATGTCAATGTTAACATCCATGACAATTAGTATGCACATAAATTCATATACAGCTGTTTACAGTGAATTTCCCCCCGCAAATATCTGTTTTAGTGTTAAAAGGGGGGGGGGGGTGATGGGTGTCAAAAAATGTCGGTACATGAATGAACAATCATTTGAAACCAAATGATTGTTCATTTGAAATCAAATGATTGTTCATTCATGTACCCGACGAAGGCTGTATAGCCGAAAGCTAGTACGACATTAAAGATTTGATGGGTCTTTAATTGGTGTTATCATATTGATAAGAACTTCATATTAGACCAGACCCATACGGCTAAAGATATATATATATATATATATATATATATATATATATATATATATATATATATATATATATATATATATATATATATATATATATATATATATAATAATGAAGAAACTCTCCTCTGAGGTAGGTGACTGCTGACGTGAAGAATGGAATAGTTTGAAAATTAAGAAAGGTATCCGTTCATTGTTGAATATTTATTACATGTATGTACAAACAGCTATACCGGTTTCGGCACATCTTGCCTTTTCAATAGCTTGGAGTCACTTTTTTCCGCATTGTCACTTTTAGCGTATAGCTGTCACATTATACATTTCGGCTCGTTATACCTGCATGCATAGGCACATATATAACTTAATATAAGTAATGCCATATTCTCAGAATATGAAGACAACTAATTATTTTTTGATTGACATCCATTCCTCGTATACGTGTGCTTCGCAAGTCGCAGAGAAAACTAAATGCGCGTGTATACGTGTATATGCCCTCGGGTATATAAATTTAAAAGATCGCCATATGTACATGAAATCCACGACTTCCGTGACTTTAACCCAAAATTTCAAATTGCTCTACAATAATTGACATCCATTTTTTAAAAATAACTTCAATATGCCACTGGTACGAAACTAGTTCGTGTATGCACAACTTCAGTTTGTTGTTTTCTGGTGTTTGCGCAAACTTGATACATAAGGCCTTAAAATTTCTCACAGAAAGCTGGGTGCATGGGCACAAATTTCAAGCATATAATTAATGCATTACTGCATTTTTTTTTCCAGATAAGATGAGGTCAGTAATTTTGCATTCTTGCATTTTGTTTTTCACCAACATTGTTGATAACTATCCTATGTTGATGGTCGTCGTGGTGGCTCAGTCGGAAATGTGCAGAGTGAATCAGCTCGGCATAAGTAATAGGCCATAGAGCGATGGCAAAGCAGGTACGGGACCAGAATGGATTTGTATATGAACCACACAAAGGGAAGGGAACCTTATTTGTTTCTCTATGCGAGTTTTCAACTGCTTACCAGGGCCAGTGGTTTCTATATATATATAGATATATATATATATATATATATATATATATATATATATATATATATATATATATATATATATATATACTAGAAGGTGACCCGACTTCGTCCGGGCTTTGACCTTGAATTGAACATTTTGAAGGTCAAGGTCAAGTGGGGTAACGATTTGACCCGTCCAAAAACACTGCCCGGACAAAAGTACCGGACAAAATTACCCGTCGAAATCCATCCGGTTTTACCCGATTTGACCTCGAATTGATCATTTTGAAGGTCAAGGTCAGGTCGGGGTCACGACTCGAACCGTCCAATACACTCAGTGGACAAAAGTAACCCTACGTATCAAATTTCGTCGAAATTCCATCAAAATTCATGATTTGACCTTGAATTGACCCGATTTCAAGGTCACGTCGCACGGGAAAATGAATAGGCTTATGAGACTCCCCATACGAAAGTACCCACACATATCAAGTTTCATCAAAATTCCGTGATATTCGGGCGTTTGATCTTGAAATGACCCGATTCAAGGTCACGTCGCACCGGCAAATTAATAGGCCTATGGCACTGCCCGGCCGAAAATACCCCCACATACCAAGTTTCATCGAAATCCCGTGATATTTGTGCGTTTGACCTTGAAATGACCCGATTTCAAGGTCAAGGTCACGTCGCACGGGCAAGTTAATAGGCCTATGTCACTCCCCGGCCGAAAATACCCCCACATACCAAGTTTCATCGAAATTGGCTCGGCCGTTTTTGAGTCCATTGGAAACAGACAGACACACACACACACACGTGTACACAGACAGACAGATCTTCCAAAATATATAATAGACTAGCCGATGAGCCCGACGTTGTCCGGGCTATTCAAAAACCAAATTTCAAGTCGATAGCTCCACCCGTTTCCGAGATCTGGTCTGCGCATGCGCGAAGCTGGCGTCGCACGGGCTCGGTGACCCGATAAAATTCGTATCCGGGGCAAGATACATTGACATAGCAAATTTCAAGTCGATAGCTCCACCGGTTGCCGAGATCTGGTCTGCGCATGCGCGAAGATGGCGTCGCACGGGCTCGGTGACCCGATAAAATTCGTATCCGGGACAAGATACATCCACATAGCAAATTTCAAGTCGATAGCTCCACCCGTTTCCGATATCTCGTCTGCGCATGCGCTGCACGGGCGTCGCACGTGCTCGCCAATACGACAACGGCGACCGCCTGGTCAAACTACACACACGTACCAAGTTTCGTCCCGATCGGTCTAGAATCGTAGATTTGTATCAATGACATACAGACAGACAGACAGAGGTCTTCAAAATATATATGAGACTAGCCGATGAGCCCGACGTTGCCCGGGCTATTCAAAACCAGCCCGACGTTGTCCGGGCTATTCAAAACCAAATTTCAAGTCGATAGCTCTACCCGTTTCCGAGATCTGGTCTGCGCATGCGCGAAGCTTGCGTCGCACGGGCTCGGCGACCCGATAAAATTCGTATCCGGGGCAAGATACATTCACATACCAAATTTCAAGTCGATAGCTCCACCCGTTTGCGAGATCTCGTCTGCGCATGCGCGAAACTGGCGTCGCACGGGCTCGGCGACCCGATAAAATTCGTATCCGGAGCAAGATACATTCACATAGCAAATTTCAAGTCGATAGCTCCACCCGTTTCCGAGATCTCGTCTGCGCATGCGCGAAGCGGGCGTCGCACGGGCTCGCCAATACGACAACGTCCACCGCCTGGTCAAACTACACACACGTACCTATACTAATTTCGTACCGATCGGTCGAGAATCGTAGATTTGTATCATTGGCAGACAAACATACATACAAACATACAAACATACAAACAGATGTCTTCAAAATATATATGAGACTAGCCGATGAGCCCGACGTTGTCCGGGCTATTCAAAAACCAAATTTCAAGTCGATAGCTCCACCCGTTTTCAAATTTCAAGTCGATAGCTCCACCCGTTTGCGAGATCTCGTCTGCGCATGCGCGAAGCTGGCGTCGCACTGGCTCGGCGACCCGATAAAATTCGTATCCGGGGCAAGATACATTCACATAGCAAATTTCAAGTCGATAGCTCCACCCGTTTCCGAGATCCGGTCTGCGCATGCGCGAATCTGGCGCCGCACGGGCTCGGCGACCCGATAAAATTCGTATCCGGGGCAAAATACATTCACATACCAAATTTCAAGTCGATAGCTCCACCCGTTTCCGAGATCTCGTCTGCGCATGCACCAAATTTCAAGTCGATAGCTCTACCCGTTTCCGAGATCTGGTCTGCGCATACGCAAAGCTGGCGTCGCATGGGCTAGGCGATCCGATAAAATTCGTATCCGGGGCAAGATACATTCACATACCAAATTTCAAGTCGATAGCTCCACCCGTTTCCGATATCTCGTCTGCGCATGCGCGAAGCGGGCGCCGCACGGGCTCGCCAATACGACAACGTCCACCGCCTGGTCAAACTACACGCACGTACCAAGTTTCGTCCCGATCGGTCGAGAATCGTAGATTTGTATTAATGACAGACAAACATACATACATACAGACAGACAAACAGACAGAGGTCTTCAAAATATATATGAGACTAGCCGATGAGCCCGACGTTGTCCGGGATATTCAAAAACCAAATTTCAAGTCTATAGCTCTACCCGTTTCCGAGATCTGGTCTGGGCATGCGCGAAGCTGGCATCGCACGGGCTCGGCGACCCGATAAAATTCGTATCCGGGGCAAGATACATTCACATACCAAATTTCAAGTCGATAGCTCCACCCGTTTCCGAGATCTCGTCTGCGCATGCACCAAATTTCAAGTCGATAGCTCTACCCGTTTCCGAGATCTGGTTTGCGCATGCGCAAAGCTGGCGTCGCATGGGCTAGGCGATCCGATAAAATTCGTATCCGGGGCAAGATACATTCACATACCAAATGTCAAGTCGATAGCTCCACCCGTTTCCGAGATCTCGTCTGCGCATGCGATGCATGGGCGTCGCACGGGCTCGCCAATACGACAACGACGACCACCTGATCAAACTACACACACGTACCAAGTTTCGTCCCGATCGGTCGAGAATCGTAGATTTGTATAAATGACATACATACATACAGACAGACATACAGGCAAACAGAGGTCTTCAAAATATATATATAGACTATAATAGCCGATGAGCCCGACGTTGTCCGGGCTATTCATCCGGGCTATTCAAAAACCAAATTTCAAGTCGATAGCTCTACCCGTTTCCGAGATCTGGTCTGCGCATGCGCGAAGCTGGCGTCGCACGGGCTCGACGACCCGATAAAATTCGCATCCGGGGCAAGATACATTCACATACCAAATTTCAAGTCGATAGCTCCACCCGTTTCCGAGATCTGGTCTGCGCATGCGCGAACCTGGCGTCGCACGGGCTCGGCGACCCGATAAAATTCGTATCCGGGGCAAGATACATTCACATAGCAAATTTCAAGTCGATAGCTCCACCCGTTTCCGAGATCTCGTCTGCGCATGCGCTGCACGGGCGCCGCACGGGCTCGCCAATACGACAACGTCCACCGCCTGGTCAAACTACACACACGTACCAAGTTTCGTCCCGATCGGTCGAGAATCGTAGATTTGTATCAATGACAAACAAACATACATACAGACAGACAGACAGACAGACAGACAGACAAACAGAGGTCTTCAAAATATATATGAGATATATAGGCCTATATACACGTGCTGTGGTGTGATTTCACTTTTTATCAATAGCCTATAATATGACAGAATCTTCCAATTACAATATCTGAATTAAGATAAGATAAGATAAGATAAAAAAAAAATTATGTCGGAGGTGTTTAAACATATTACAAACACAAGCTCTGTTCAAAGAGCTTTTGACCGACTGAAATTACTGAAAATGATTTGGGACATACGGTATAGACTTACATGTACGGAAACCTTCAAAGATGCTACATATAGTCATGTTCGTGACGGAATTACAACGCGTTGGGTAATTCCGTCACGTTAAAGAGTGTAATTCCGTCACGGCAATGTAAACCGTGAGCTACCATATGGCCACCCCCCCCCCCCCCGTGCGGATTTTTGCCGACAATGTTTTTTTCCGATAGAGGGATGTATTTCACACATTTTTTATGCTTGTTTGCGACTCGGGCGTGGGGGCTATTTCGTTTTATAGCGATTTTCAACAAACTACTGTGATTTTTTGCGATAAAATCCTTATTGGGGGTAGGGGAAATATTTATCTCATTCTGCCTTCTATAAATTGAAAACTAATATGCTTGATGCACTCTGGTTAATTGTAACTATTGTAACAAAGACATCACTGGGGAATATTGGATTTTACTCTCACAAACTTGACATAAATATCGGCAAAAAATCTCTTCTCAGGTTTGAACCATTTTTTTCTTCAAGTAAAATGTAACTGTCATTGTTTCGAAAAGTGCTTATTGTGTTTATCTATCTTAAATGTGTCACACTAAGGTGTTTAATGACCAAATTACTCAAGATGGCTTCCAAAATGGCAAACAAATTGGGTGAAAAGTTGATTTTCCCATATCTCCGGAACATAACGCGCCGATGTTCCGAAAGGTAGCAAAGTGTGACTCACTTGGTTATTAGACATGTTAGTTAATCGACTGACAACAAAATATTATATTCTGGTTGTCACAGTACATTATGCGTCATGAACATTTAATTTTCAAGTATGCAGTGTGGAATTATTACGAAAACGTCTTTTGGGATTCTGCCCATGTTTTTGAAAAGAAATTGGCAAAACTTTGAAACGGAACTGAGAGGGACCATAATATGTGGCTACTCTAGCCCATTAGCATAAACATTTATCAACTATTGTCAGGAAAGTCGTTTAGCATTCCTCCATTGTGTATAAACGCCACCGAGAAGGGGGACTCTCTGACGTGGCCTCTCTATCGATTAATACATCATTGAGTTATTGTGGAAAGCGATAGCCACCCACGATACACATGTACAACCCACCAGTAACATACAGTCACTCTATATATAAATAAACACAACACAGCTGACAATATAGTCGCTGGCTTTATACACATACACTTCACCATCACCGTTCAGCAATACTAGTGTATACTCATGCATATCACACATGGCCATACATCTATCAGTAACAATACAGGTACACCAGGTATACGTCCTACACTTGACCCATGACCATATCGTCACAATATGTATACATATTCATCACATTCATGATCATACAGACAATCATTGTATACCGATTTACCTCACCATTGGCCATACAGCCACTCCATTTGAACCTATTCCACACGTCCATGGCCAAATAGCCACTCAATATGTGCATATACACACCACTCATGACACACCACCCATGACTATAGAGTCACACAGGTACCGTATAGTCACTGTATGCATACACATTCATGTTCATAGAGTCAATAATTGCATACCTATTGACCTCACCATTGGCTATAGTCACTACACTGTAACATATTTCCACACACCAACGGCCAAATAGTCACTCTCAATATATGCATATACACCCCCATGACCATATAGTCACTCCAGGTATACATATGGACCTCACCAATGGCCATATAATCACTTGCTTTATACCCCTCATCCAGGTATAGATATGCATCTCACCAATGTTCATATAATCACTCGCTTTATACACATACCCCTCGCCCATGACCATAGCACACTTGTGTATACACATACACCCCACACAGCCATGAGTCAACATGCAGGTACACCAGGTAACTCCATGTATACCTGTTCACCACATTCATTATCATACAGTCTACTGGTACACATATTCACCTCGCAATTGGTCATACGGTCACTCCCTGTAAATCTACTCGCCATGCCCATTGCGAAATAGTCACTCTCAAGATAACATTTACATCCCACTCATGACTATAGAGCTCCAGGTATACGTGTGCACCTCTCGATGGTCATATAGCCACACGAGCTATACGCATACCTCTCACTATACAGCCACACTTGTGTATACCCGTACACAACATATGACCATACAGCTATGAGTCACCGTACACACACACTAGGTATACTCCTACAGCTGACCATCACCATATAGTCACCCCATGTATACCTATTCACCACATTGGTGATCACACAGTCACTCCGTGTACACATATTCATCTCACCAATGTCCACACAGTTACTCCCTGCATATCTATTCGACATATTCGTGGCCATATAGCCACTCGATATATACATATACACCCCACGCATGACCATAGTGTCACTCCAGGTGTACATATACACATCACCAATGACCATACGGTTCTTCCAGATGTACCAATACTTCACACACACGGCCAAATCATACCCTCCAGACTTGTATATACTCCCCACAATGACAATTCAGCCACTCGCTGTACAACCATACACGCCATCCATGATCATACAGCTACTCCCTGTATACCTATGCATCTACCAATGACAATGTACACCCACGACACATATAAATATATATCCCATCCATTACCACAAGGGCACTCCCTATATACCCACACGCTCGCCGACGACCACCCAGCTGTACCCAGACATGATAATGCATGACTGTACTGTCATTCCATGTACACCTATACACATTACGCACAGCCTTTCAACTACTCCATATTTATCCATATACCCCACCCATGATCACACAGATAACACATGTATACATGTGCAAACACCTGTGACAATACAGCCACCCAAGGTACACATGTACATCCCACCATGACCATACAGTAACTCCATATATACATAAACAACACAGAAATGACCATGTTATTATATCCACACACCACATCATTTCCACACATCCACATCGTGTATACCCGTACATACACACATGACCATACAAGCATACAGTCACGCCCTGTAAACATATTCATCTCACACATGACCATACGGCCACTACTTATATGCCTATACATCTCACAATGGACACCCACTCATGATGCTTGACCTCCCTCTTGTACAAAGTTCATATTTTTGTGTATCCTAATGAGCCAGAATAACCACAGATTATGGTTCATCTCAGTTCCGTTTCAAAGTTCTGCCCATTTCCTTTAAAAATGTGGCCAGAATCCCAGAAGTGTTTTACGGCAAATTTCCATATTGCAACTTTAAAATTAATTTGTCATGCCCCATAAGGAAATGGGACAGCCAGATATAATATTTAGTTGTCAATTGATTACCTAACATGCATAATAACCAATTGAGTCACAAATTCCAAATTTTCGGAACAGCAGAGAATAATATTCCGGATATATGTAAAAAAAATAACATTTTACCCAAGTTGATTGCCATTTTGGAAGCCATCTTGAGTAATTTGGTCTTTGAACACCTTAGCGTGACACATTTAAAATATATCAAAACAATAAACACCTACCATAACATACCAAAGTTAGTTAGAGTTTACTCTTTTTTTTTAAATAGTCCATACCTAAAAAGTGATTTTTTGCCGATATTGATGTCAAATTTGTGAGAGTAAAATCCAATATTGATGGTAATGTGAGTGGTTACAATACTAAAAATTAACCAAGGTGAATCAGACATCTTAGTTTTCAACGAATAAAAGGCAGAATAGCCAATGTTATTCATCAACACCACAACTTGTAAGCGATTGCAGGTCACGCTGGGGCAATATTTACAATTTTCCATATTTGGAGGCCATTTTGAGCCAAAGTAACAATTTTGGTTCCAATGATATGGAATATTCACGAGTAATGGTATGCTTCAGTTACAAACACAGTTCTGCTCATTCCTTTTTGAGGCGTGACTAGAATCCCAATTGCGATTTTTTTGGTGAAAATTGTATACCGCATTCTGTAAAATCAAATTTTTGAAGAATCGGAAGGGGCTAGGGCCCAAAGAATTTCTTATTTCATTGCCCCCAATGATCAGTTAATATAAAATATACAAACTAAAGTGACAATTCTCGAATAGTTCCAAACAGCAGAAACTTATATAGAAGATATTATTGAAAAAATGTCATATTTTCCACTTCCGGTGGCCATTTTGGCGGCCATTTTTTATATATGAAATTTATACACATCTATAAATAAGGAGTACTCAATTATCAATAGAATGACATAACGCACGACGTAATACCTCATAAATTCCTGAGTAATTGCGAATTGAAATTTACATGGTCAGATATTCAATGTTGGCGGCCATCTTGGATTGAAAGACCGATAACTCTATAAAGCCCCCATAGCCAGATGGCAAACAACCGGCAAATTGAAGGACTGATATAGTTCTACAAAGATATCATAACCACCAAAAATCCGCATAGGGGGGGGGGGGGTCTACATGCAGCTCAAGCTCTAATGCGACCGCAAGCACAAAGTGAGGACACCGTAAATCATTCTATGATGGGGCAAATTATATATAATCATTCTATGATGGGGCAAATTATATATAATAGGTAGTATATCCATATAAATCACCAGGTTGACGGTTTATTCTCTAGTCATCCGAGTTTGCAGATAATACGATCACTTGCGGGTCTACAGTGGCATACCGAGGTCACTTCTGTGTAATTCCGTCACGGATTTTCAACCCACTCTGAGTAGAACACTGGCAATGCGATATGACACACTGTACATAGTGTTCAAAGAAGAGATGCCAATGTTTGCAGTGTACAAACTACCTTGACTAAATTAATCTCTGACAAAATGCAAGCGAATGAAAGCTCAAACTTGTTTAACTCGATTTTTTTGTAATTCCGTCACAATGGATTTTATGTGTATATGCCTCCTCAAAATGACACCTTAACTCATTCAGTACCATGTCTCCTGGTGGAAACGGCTATCTGTATACCAGTTCTCCTTTGGAAAAACACTATTTTCACTAACAATAAAAATCGATTAGTGGAGTAGCTTAACCCACAATAATGGAAGAATCGTTCACTTCCGGATAAAAGCACCAAACTTCGCACATATATTGCCCACTATATCCCTGATCATAATCCAGCTGGTTCCAGCTTTCGGTTAAGTGGAACCCGTTAAATTCAAGATGGTGCCCAACATGGCCGCCGTTTTTCAGACGGGTCACTAAGTCAGTTTGATGCAAAGTATAGTGAGACAGTCTTATCATATGTATACAAATGTATACATTTTTTGTGAAGATAAGATAAAATTCCACCATTATAGGGTAAAATTGGAACTCACCGTCCAAGATGGCCGTCAAAATGGCAGCTGGAAGTGGAAAATTTGATATTTTTTTTCTCTAATATCTTTAATATCAGTTTATGCTGTTTGGTACTGATTGAGAATTGTGACTTTATGTTGGATTGTTCATGTTAACTGTTGGAGCAATGAAACATGCCATTCATGGTGTCCGAAACCCCTCTGAACCCACAAAAATTCGATTTTACAGAAAGCGGTATAAAATTTTACCAAAAATCACCATTGTGATTTCTAGTCATATTTCATCAAGAAATGGGCAGAACTGTGAACTTTTAGTGAAACATTCCATTTCTTATGCATATTCCAACTCATGAGTACCAAAATTGTGACTTTGGCTAAAAATGGCTGCAGAAATGGCGCCCAAAATGGCAGCCGGAAGTGGAAAATTTGATTTGTTTTCTCTAAAGTCTTTAAGATCAGTTTATGCTGTCTGGTACTGCCTACTGGTTGAGAATTGTGACTTTATGTTGTATTTTTCATATTAACTGACCATTGGAGCAATGAAATATGCCATTCATGGGATCATAAATCATTCTGATCCCTCAAAAATTCGATTTTACAGAAAGTGGTATAAAATTTTACCAAAAATTACCATTGGGATTTCTAGTCATATTTCATCAAGAAACGGGCAGAACTGTGCAATTTTAGTGAAGCATTCCATTTTTTTATGCATATTCCAACTCATTAGTACCAAAATTGTGACTTTGGCTCAAAATGGCTGAAAAAATGGCGGCCAAAATGGCAGCTGGAAGTGGAAAATTTTATTTGTTTTCTCTAATATCTTTAAGATCAGTTTATGCTGTTTGGTACTGGTTGAGAATTCTCACTTTAAGTTGTACTATTCATGTTAACTGACCATTGGAGCAATGATATATGCCATTCATGAAGTCAGAAACCCTTCTAATCCCTCAAAAATTCGATTTTACAGAAAGCGGTATAACATGTTCCCAAAATCACCATTGTGATTTCTAGTCACACATATTTCATCAAAAAATGGGCAGAACTGTGCAATTTTAGTGAAACATTCCATTTATTATGCATATTCCAACTCATTGGTTCCAAAATTGTCACTTTGGCTCAAAATGGCTGCAAAATTGGCGGCCAAAATGTGAAAAATGGTAAATATTGCCCCATTCTGCGTGCCGTGCAACCACATACAAGTTGTGGTTGATGACAAAATTTGACTATGGGTTATATAGATTGAATATTAACATGTCTTATGCACCCACCCAACAAGTTAATTTTTCATATATAACCCAAACATTATTCTCTGCTATTCCGAAAAGGTAGCAAATTGTGACCTACTGGGTTATTAAACATGTTACTTAATCAAGTGAAAACTATAGGATCCATTGTGGTTGTCCCAGTACCTTATGAGGCATGACAAATTCATTTTAAAGGATGCAGTATGAAATTTTGCCTAAAAAACTTCTTTTGAGATTCTGGCCATGTTTCTGAAGGGAAATGGTCATGCAGAACTTCGAAACTGAGCTGACCGGGACCAATTGATGTTGCTACTCTCACAAATTAGCGTCATTTTTTATCAACATTGATCAACTTAATACATGATGTTTGTAAAAATGGTGGTAAGGGAGTCACTTTGTGGTCACAGATGATGTGAATAGGTATACATGAAATATAATCACGAATGGTGTGACTAGGTATACAAGGAGTGTCTATATGGTCATGTGTGGGGTGTTTATATGGTGAGATGCAGGTAAACAAGGAGTGATAATGCATGAGGTGAATAAGTATACGTGGAGTGGCTGTATAGTCACTGAAGTGGTGTATGGGTATAACAAGAGTAGCTACATTCCATCCGTGTGTTGTTTATGTATATATGGAGTGACTTTATGATCATGTGTGGAATGTACAGATGTACATTTGGTGGCTTTATTGTCATGAATGGGTGTATATGTATACATGTGTTGGTGGTATGAAAATGGGTGGGGTGTATGGATATATAAGGACTGGTTGTATGCTTATGGGTATAATAATTATAGTTGTACATGGAACGGTTGTATGGTCATGATTATTGAAATGTATATGCATACATGCATACATGGATGGTCATTGGCGAGCGTGTTGGTATATATGAAGTGGCATTGTGATCTTAATTGTATATGGTATGTATGTGCATATTTGCATGTTGGTGTATTGTCATTGGGGGGTATATATATATGTATACAGGGAGTCGCTGTATGATCATGGATCGGATGTATGAGTATACAGCGAATGGCTGAATTGTCATGCGTGATGTGTATATGCAAGTCTGGAGTATACAAATGGCCATTTGGTATTGGTGTATCCATTCAATGCTATGGTGTATATGTATACATTTAATGACTCTATGGCCATGCGTGGGGTGTATATGTATATATTGAGTGGCTATATGCCATGTATGTGGCAAATAGGTATGAGGGAGATACCATATGGCCGATGGTGAGGTGGTGTAAATGGTACGGGTATGTCTTGACGGATTGTATGGCAATTAGTGAGGTGTATACTCAAAACTGGGGGACTCTATGGTCATGAGTGGGGTGTATATGTATATATTGAGTGGCTATATGGTCATGTGTATACAGGGAGTGACCGTATGGCCAATGGTGAGGTGATGTGCTGTGTATTGGTATGTATTGAAAGCTGCATGGCCACTGGTGAGGTGTATATGTATACCTGGAGTGACTTTATAGGTATGGGTGGGTGCATATGTATATCTTTAGTGGCTATATGACCATTGGTGCGGCCAATATGTGTATATGGAATAACCATATGGCCAATGGTGATGTGAATTGGTAAACAATTATTGACTATATGACCACGAATGTGGTTATGAGTATACAGCGAGTGGTTGAATTGTCATGAGTGAGGTGTATATGCAAGCCTGTGTGTATGAATGATCGTGTGAGCGGGGTATTGGTATATATAGAACGTCTGTATGGCCATTGGTGATGCGTATATGTCTACTTGGAGTGACTCTATTGTTATGGGTGTGGTGTATATGTATAGCTTGAGTGACTACATGGCCATGGGTGTGGCATATATATATATATATATATATATATATATATATATATATATATATATATATATATAGCTATATATATATATATATATCTATATCTATATTTGCGAATGTCTGTCTGTCTGTCTGTCTGTCTGTCTGTGTTCTATAGAAATTCACAGGGGACCATCTAGATGATGCCAAAGGGGTCTACTAGGAGTAGCTTTTTACGAGAAAGATAATGGTCGGGGTTATAATTTTCTAAAGTGACGCCGTTGTTGTCAGGGGCAGAAAAGGGGGAGGGGCAGGAAAAAAAATTGTCGCCGATTGCCACCAAACTTATACATAATAATCCCCATGATATGAGGAATCTAATGGTGTGGTTTAAATATGGCAAAAGTCGCGCCGTTCGCGTCAGGGGTGCCCGGAAGGGAGAGGGGCAGATTTTTTTTCTGTCGCCGATTTCCACCAAACTTATATATAATCATCCCCATGATATGAAAAAACCAACGGTGTGGTTTAAAAGTGGCGTCGTTCGAGTCAGGGATGCACGGAAGGGGAGAGGGGCACCAAAATTGAAAAACTAATTTTAGCGCCGATCTCCACCAAATTGATATATATTCTTCTACATGATATAAGGAATCTAATTGTGCGAATTAAAAACGCCAAACCAATGATATGAAAAAACCAACGGTGTGGTTTTAAAGTGGCGTCGTTCGAGTCAGGGATGCACTTTACTTTTACTTTAAACATATTTTAATGTATCTAGAAACAAAATATACATAGGGATCAGGGCACAAGTTACAAAACTTACAAACTTGCCCCTCTCCTAATACAATCATGGAACATAGATAAAAATACATAGCAGATATAGCAAACTGTTTATAAAGAAGAGTGCAGAGTGTGTGTGCTGCGGATGTCGGGTTTCCATCTGTATTCCAATCTCGGTTATGAAGAAAACGCTAGAACTCAGTGAGTTGAAAGATGAATAGCGAAATTTACCATACATGGGTTTGTTCAAAACGCTCTGTTTTAGCTATAAAAAGATTGAGTAATGCGGAAAAGAGTAGTGTTCTTTTGATTTGATATACCTTTTACCCCATATAAGAAATGATTTGCTTCTAATGATTGAAAGCCATTAATACTTAAATTTCGGTAAAAGTCAATTCTCTGATCTACAAATAAAGGGCAAACATGAAAATAGTGATTGGCGTCTTCAATGTCTAAGTTACAGGGGCATATAGGCGAATCTGATATGTGATTATCAAACATATCCGAACGGAGATCACTACACTGATTCCGAATTTTACAGTGTATTGTATTAATTTTCCTTTTTCCTGTATAAAAATAAGAGGGTGGTTTTATTATTGGATCTATAATCCCTAAATTGGCTTTGAAATCGGAAATAGAGGTTGCATTGATTACATACACAGGTAATTTGTTCCATTCCAGAACAACAGATGGGAGAAATGACTGTTTAAAATGCTCAGTGTTAGCGAAATAGGAATAAAATTTATTTGGAAATCTAAGATTATAATCCGATCGTTCTCTGGAGCGTGCCGGTAGGAGATATGTCAGATACAAAGGGGCGTCTTCATTGATAATTCTGTAAATTGCTTGCAAATGGCGATGTTGCCTACGCCTGTGTAGTGTCCGCCAACCTACCTCAAGCCATAACTTGTTAAGTGATACTGAACGATTTAGGCCGGTTACGATTCTAGCGGCGTCTTTATGTATTCGGTCGAGTTTTTCCAATAAGTAATCGGGTGCTGAATCCCATACGACGTCAGCATAATCCAAAATAGGAAGGATATACGCATTGTAAAAAAATTCGAGTGTCTTTCTATCGAGATCGTTTTTAAATTTCCTCAATTGTGATAGTCTAGAGGCAGCTTTGTTTGCTGTGTATTCTATTTGTTTGTTCCATTTTAAGTTTGATTGAAATTCAAGGCCAAGGTGCTTATGCGATTCGTTAAATGAAATAGTTTCGTCCTGGAATATTAAATCTGGGGAATTATCTTGAGGCACGAATGAGAAGGATATTGCCTTGGTTTTCTTGGGATTGAACGAAACTAACCAGTTGTCTGCCCATAGACTGACCCTTTTGATGTCCTCGTTTAGTTCTGATTGTAGGATGTTAAGATTGAAGTGAGAAGCTGTGAGACATGTGTCATCAGCATACATTCTAACAGTTGATGTGAGGTTATCTGGTATGTCATTAATGTATATTAAAAATAGGAAAGGCCCAAGGATTGATCCTTGGGGAACACCCGCTGTGATGGTTTCAAAATCAGAATAAGTGTTATTGATTCGGACCCTTTGCTTCCTGTTAGTGAGATAGTCCTCCAGCCATTTAGAAAGCGACCCTGTTATCCCATACGCGGTAGTTTTGGCAATCAACCCTCTGTGCCAGACTCTCTCGAAGGCTTTAGAGATATCACAAAATACTGAACAAGTGTATAAGCCTTTGTCGAGTGTCTGACACAGCTGGTGATAAAGATCAATCATTTGGAACGTAGTGCTGTGTTTCGGAACGAAACCCGACTGATTTTGAAATAGGAGTTTATTCTCATCGAAAAAGGACGAGATTCTCTTTAGAACTAACTTTTCAAGAATTTTACCCAGGCATGGTAGAAGGGAAATTGGTCGGTAATTAGCGCTATCTGCGGAATCTCCATTTTTAAAGATAGGAATCACATTGGCTTTCTTCCACTGTGATGGGAACTTTCCCGTTTGTAGAGATTTTTTAAAAATTAAGAAAAGAGGGTGGGCTATAGCGTTAGCCGTGCCGTGGAGCATTTTTGGACTAACTCCGCCATAGCCATAGGCTTTGTTCGTTTTAAGTGATCTGATCGCAGATATGACATCATCGACTGAAAATTTAAGTTCTGATAATTCTTTATTGCATCGTGAACTGAAATCAGGTAGTTTGTGATCTTTCTGGTCAATCGTGGAATTTGAGAGGAATTTTGTATTCAGGCACTCGGCTTTTCCCAAATCGTTTGAGACAAAAGATACACCATTGACTTTAATATCTCCATCCGTATTATAGAATAAATAGGTGGTATTTTTGTTATCTTCTTTTTGTTCAAAAGAAAGTTGATGAGATGCCAGAATTCACGGGGCGAAGAACTGTCATTTACCCTATCTTCGATATTGTTTTCAAATTTGGCTTTCGCATACTTTTTCATGTTGTTGACTTTGTTCCTCGATTTTTTGTATTTTGTCCAATTATTTTCAGTGCCAGACTTGATGGCGACCGATCGCAATCTATCTCGACGTCGAATCTCACAGGGATGCACGGAAGGGGAGAGGGGCACCAAAATTGAAAAACTAATTTTAGCGCCGATCTCCACCAAATTGATATATATTCTTCTACATGATATAAGGAATCTAATTGTGCGAATTAAAAACGCCAAACCAATGATATGAAAAAACCAACGGTGTGGTTTTAAAGTGGCGTCGTTCGAGTCAGGGATGCACTTTACTTTTACTTTAAACATATTTTAATGTATCTAGAAACAAAATATACATAGGGATCAGGGCACAAGTTACAAAACTTACAAACTTGCCCCTCTCCTAATACAATCATGGAACATAGATAAAAATACATAGCAGATATAGCAAACTGTTTATAAAGAAGAGTGCAGAGTGTGTGTGCTGCGGATGTCGGGTTTCCATCTGTATTCCAATCTCGGTTATGAAGAAAACGCTAGAACTCAGTGAGTTGAAAGATGAATAGCGAAATTTACCATACATGGGTTTGTTCAAAACGCTCTGTTTTAGCTATAAAAAGATTGAGTAATGCGGAAAAGAGTAGTGTTCTTTTGATTTGATATACCTTTTACCCCATATAAGAAATGATTTGCTTCTAATGATTGAAAGCCATTAATACTTAAATTTCGGTAAAAGTCAATTCTCTGATCTACAAATAAAGGGCAAACATGAAAATAGTGATTGGCGTCTTCAATGTCTAAGTTACAGGGGCATATAGGCGAATCTGATATGTGATTATCAAACATATCCGAACGGAGATCACTACACTGATTCCGAATTTTACAGTGTATTGTATTAATTTTCCTTTTTCCTGTATAAAAATAAGAGGGTGGTTTTATTATTGGATCTATAATCCCTAAATTGGCTTTGAAATCGGAAATAGAGGTTGCATTGATTACATACACAGGTAATTTGTTCCATTCCAGAACAACAGATGGGAGAAATGACTGTTTAAAATGCTCAGTGTTAGCGAAATAGGAATAAAATTTATTTGGAAATCTAAGATTATAATCCGATCGTTCTCTGGAGCGTGCCGGTAGGAGATATGTCAGATACAAAGGGGCGTCTTCATTGATAATTCTGTAAATTGCTTGCAAATGGCGATGTTGCCTACGCCTGTGTAGTGTCCGCCAACCTACCTCAAGCCATAACTTGTTAAGTGATACTGAACGATTTAGGCCGGTTACGATTCTAGCGGCGTCTTTATGTATTCGGTCGAGTTTTTCCAATAAGTAATCGGGTGCTGAATCCCATACGACGTCAGCATAATCCAAAATAGGAAGGATATACGCATTGTAAAAAAATTCGAGTGTCTTTCTATCGAGATCGTTTTTAAATTTCCTCAATTGTGATAGTCTAGAGGCAGCTTTGTTTGCTGTGTATTCTATTTGTTTGTTCCATTTTAAGTTTGATTGAAATTCAAGGCCAAGGTGCTTATGCGATTCGTTAAATGAAATAGTTTCGTCCTGGAATATTAAATCTGGGGAATTATCTTGAGGCACGAATGAGAAGGATATTGCCTTGGTTTTCTTGGGATTGAACGAAACTAACCAGTTGTCTGCCCATAGACTGACCCTTTTGATGTCCTCGTTTAGTTCTGATTGTAGGATGTTAAGATTGAAGTGAGAAGCTGTGAGACATGTGTCATCAGCATACATTCTAACAGTTGATGTGAGGTTATCTGGTATGTCATTAATGTATATTAAAAATAGGAAAGGCCCAAGGATTGATCCTTGGGGAACACCCGCTGTGATGGTTTCAAAATCAGAATAAGTGTTATTGATTCGGACCCTTTGCTTCCTGTTAGTGAGATAGTCCTCCAGCCATTTAGAAAGCGACCCTGTTATCCCATACGCGGTAGTTTTGGCAATCAACCCTCTGTGCCAGACTCTCTCGAAGGCTTTAGAGATATCACAAAATACTGAACAAGTGTATAAGCCTTTGTCGAGTGTCTGACACAGCTGGTGATAAAGATCAATCATTTGGAACGTAGTGCTGTGTTTCGGAACGAAACCCGACTGATTTTGAAATAGGAGTTTATTCTCATCGAAAAAGGACGAGATTCTCTTTAGAACTAACTTTTCAAGAATTTTACCCAGGCATGGTAGAAGGGAAATTGGTCGGTAATTAGCGCTATCTGCGGAATCTCCATTTTTAAAGATAGGAATCACATTGGCTTTCTTCCACTGTGATGGGAACTTTCCCGTTTGTAGAGATTTTTTAAAAATTAAGAAAAGAGGGTGGGCTATAGCGTTAGCCGTGCCGTGGAGCATTTTTGGACTAACTCCGCCATAGCCATAGGCTTTGTTCGTTTTAAGTGATCTGATCGCAGATATGACATCATCGACTGAAAATTTAAGTTCTGATAATTCTTTATTGCATCGTGAACTGAAATCAGGTAGTTTGTGATCTTTCTGGTCAATCGTGGAATTTGAGAGGAATTTTGTATTCAGGCACTCGGCTTTTCCCAAATCGTTTGAGACAAAAGATACACCATTGACTTTAATATCTCCATCCGTATTATAGAATAAATAGGTGGTATTTTTGTTATCTTCTTTTTGTTCAAAAGAAAGTTGATGAGATGCCAGAATTCACGGGGCGAAGAACTGTCATTTACCCTATCTTCGATATTGTTTTCAAATTTGGCTTTCGCATACTTTTTCATGTTGTTGACTTTGTTCCTCGATTTTTTGTATTTTGTCCAATTATTTTCAGTGCCAGACTTGATGGCGACCGATCGCAATCTATCTCGACGTCGAATCTCACAGGGATGCACGGAAGGGGAGAGGGGCACCAAAATTGAAAAACTAATTTTAGCGCCGATCTCCACCAAATTGATATATATTCTTCTACATGATATAAGGAATCTAATTGTGCGCTTTAACAGCGCCAAATTGTTGTCTTTTGGTTGAGAGATTGGGAGGGGTGGGCACTAAATTTGATAATAATTGGTTTAGTCGCCGATTGCCACCACGTACACTTATACAAAATCATCCCCATGGTATGAGGAGTCTAATGGTGTTGCTTATATATGTCAAATGTGGCCTCATTCGAGTCAGGGTTGCATTGAAAGGGACAGGGGCACCAAAATTGATGCACAATTTTTTTGCGCCAATTTCCACCAAATTGATACACGTTCTTATCCAAGATACGAGGAATCTAATCGTGTGATTTAAAGACGCCATAGCTAGTGGTGCTGTTTGTTTGAGAGATGGGTGTGGATTGGCACCAAATTTTATTTTTTTTAAATTGGTTAGTCGCCGATTATCACCAAACTTATAAACAATCATCTCCATGATATCAGGAGTATAATCGTGTGGTTTAAGGATGTCATAAGTTGGGCCATTCAAGTCAGTGATGAATATAGATGAGAGGGACACAACAAATTATATCTATATGTTTAGTGCCGATTTCCACCAGATTGAAACATATTCTTCTCTGTGATACGAGGAATCTTATCGGGTCGTTTAGATACACCAAATGTCTGCACTATGGGTGAGAGATATGGGGACCTTAAATTTGATACGAATTGATATACTCGCCAATTTTCACCAATTTCATATATATGCATCTCTAATATCTAATGAGTCTTAGTGTGTGCAGATTGAGACTGAAATAGGGACGGGTGGGTCACCAAGACTGATACACAATATTTTTAGTACTAATTACCATCAAATTCAGACATGTTCTTCTCAAATGATACAAGAAATCAAATCGTGCTGTCTGTCTGTCTGTCTGTCTTTCTGTCTGTCTGTGTGCGTTCTATGTATAACTTCACGCGGTACAATCGAGATGGCACCAAGACGTTCTAAGAGGGGTAGCTGTTTACAAGGAAGATAACAGTGCGGGTAAATATTTTCTAAAATGACGCTGTTGGTGTCAGGGGAAGAAAAAGGGGAGGTCGGCAAAATAAAAAATATATCGTGAAATAGTTTTGTCGCCGATTTCCACCAAACGAATACATAATCACCTTCGCAATATGGCGTTGTTCGAGTCAACGTTGCATCAACAATTGATTTAATAAACTATTTTTAGCCCAGATTTCCACCAAATTGATATATTATTCTTCTCTATGATACGAGGAATATCGTCGTGTGATTTAAAGACGTCAAATTGCTGTCGGTTGGGTGAGAGATATGGGTCATAACTATTCTCAGAATTTGTTCAGTTGCTGATTACCACCAAACATATATATAATCATCGCCAGTATATCATGCACCCATGAGTCTAATGGGAGTGGTTTAAATATGTCCAAAGAGGCAAACGCTGGTAAAAATTTATTTGGCACCAATTTCCACCGAATTCATACACGTTTTTCTCTAATGATATACCATGAATTATATCACATTTGGTGTCGTTTGCGTCGCGGATGGCGAGCGGATATGCACTATCATTGATAAGATTGCTATTCGCCTTTATCCACATATAAGTTATATACGAGTCACCCAGGCCATCTCCATATCATTTTACATAGTTTTGGACGTTCACATTTCACAATCCCGACATATGGTGACCCACTTAAGTCACTTGAACAATTATATCTTCTTAACTGTCATATTTATATGGGAATAGCAATCAGGGCATCACAAAATGAGCTAGCAAAAAGAGATACATAGAAGAGGCATTAAACGTATATTTATCATTCTATTGAAGAGATACACATATTTGTGCAAACTGATAGATCCCGAACCGTCAGAGGATTGCATATATATTATAACAAAATTGAGTATGTACCATTCAATACAGTTTCCACAAAAAGTTACAATTTGTCAAGAGATATGGAAGACCTGTTCAAAAATAGTGGTCACAGTGTGCAGTTTCTTTTGATATACAAGAAAATGCAGTTAGTAGCAAAAGACTTTTCAGGATCCTCCCAATACTTCACATCTGACAAGGGTTTTATAACAGACTCCTCGACTGATATAAGCAACTCAAAATCTCGCTCTGTGTCTGACATATGTAGCTAATATTTATGCGCATCAACATTTCGTTTAAACTGAGAATATTTAGCCAATATATAGCACCATGAACAGAGGAGCACCTGGAAATTTCTTTAAAACATCTGTATCTTCATGGAGATAGCCAGGTGTCCTCGAGAACTTAGTCCAACCCACTAAATTGATTGATACATCTCAATATATAAAACCCAATTATCATCTTTTATCGAACTAATGTGTTTATGATGTTCATGTATCATATTATAACGTCTAATGTATACGCAGTTGTAAATAAATACATACTTCATTATTGTTGGAACGGATTACTCGCGACAAACAGAATGACAATTGACAAGGTGAGCCACTACTTATATCCCAATCATGTTTTATGATGCTATTTGAATATACAATTTATGAGAAAACGTATAACACTTTTAAGCAAGAGCATTCTCTATCCCCAACAAATATCCACAGCATACAGAGGGTTTCTCATCGCATTAACCTGGGCAACGCCGGGTAACCCTGCTAGTATATATATATATATATATATATATATATATATATATATATATATATATATATATATACATGTAGTAATGATCATGAATGGGGTGTAGAGCTATATATAGAGTGATTATACGGTTGTGAGTGAGGCGTAGAAGTATACCTGCATGGTGACTTGTGACTAGATAGTCAAGTGCGTGGTGTACGGTTATACCTAAATATGGCTGTACGGTCGTGGATGGAGTGTGTGTAAAAAAACCGAATGGCTACATGGTCATTTATGTGGTGTTTATGTATATATGGAGCGAGTGTATGGTCATGGGTGGGTTGTACATGTGTAAATTTGGGTGGGTATCGCTTTACACTATAACTCAGGAACATGTTAATCGATATAGAGGTAATGTCAGAGAGTTCTACATCCTGATGGTGGTTTATATACACAATGGGGGAAACGGTTTTCCTGACATTAGTCATTTCGATGCCAATGAGCCACAATTTTATTGTCGCAGCCTCATAATAATTCCGCTTTCAGTTCAGTTTCAAAGTGCTGTCCATTTCCGTACAAAAAAAAAAACATGGTCAGAATCCCAAAAGAAGTTTTTGGTAAAATTCCGTACTGCATCGTTTATAATTAATTTATCATGCCTCATAAGTAACATGGTTAATACAAATTGAGTCACAATTTGCTACCTTTTCGGAACCTCAGAGAATAATATTCAGGATATATATGAAAAATATTTTATTTTTTTTAATTTGGTTGCCATTTTTCAAACCATTTTGAGTAATATTGTCCAAAAACAGATAAGTGTGACCCATTTAAGACAGATCAATACAATACTCACCTTCGATACCATTTTACTTGAGAAAATTGTCTTAACCTGAAAGGTGAATTTTTGCCGATTTTCATGTCAAGTTTGCGATAGAAAAATCCAATAACTCTGGTAATATCAGTTTTTAAAATAGTAACAATTAACCAAGGTGCATCAGAAATGGTATTATTCAATATCTATAAGACAGAATAGTCATTTATTTCATCAACCACAACTGGTATGTGGTTGCATGACTCGCTGTGGCAATATTTACATGTTTTCCATATTCTGGCTGCCATTTTGGCTGCCATTTTGAGCCAAATTGACAATTTGGGTACAATTGAGTTGGAATATTCATAAGAAATGGAATTTGTCACTTATATTGCACAGTTCTTCCCATTTCTTGACGAAAAATGACTAGAATCCCAATGGTGATTTTTTTGTGAATTTTTATAGGCCTACCGCTTTCTGTAAAATCGAATTTTTAAGGGATCGGAGTTGGCAGGGAGCCCACGAATGGCATATTTCATTGCTCCAATGTTCAGTTAACATGACCAATACAAAATAAAGTTGCAATTCTCAAACAGTTCCAAAAAGCAGGAACTGATTTGAAAGCTATTAGTGAAAAACGTCAATTCTTTTTATTTTGGCGTCCATTATGGCGGCCATTTTGGATTATCATAGACAAATTGAATGTGGATACAAAGGCGGACATCCATGGTATCGCTTCGACAATCTTAAATGTCTATATATCCTTTAATATAGCCATTATATTCGATACAAAATAGATACCCCTAAATCTCAAATTTTCGAAATGTCAAGGTCAATTTGAAGGTCAAGGGGTTACCAGAAACCTGGAACCAGCTAACCGGTTAATGAGGACCACATACCCAACCAACCCTGAAAGTTTCATGCTTTTATCCAACAGTGAACGATTTTTCGTTAAGCGACTCCACTAGATTGATTATTCAAATTAGAAAGAATCGAATTGACAGCAGGGATTGCTGGTATAGGCCATACCCATGAGCAGCTTTGAAACTCCATGTCCGGTACTGTGGAAGGCCACCATAGGTAAAAAAAAAATTCGTGTTGCCATGGCTACGATAACTTCAAATTGACACCGATTGTGTTAAATTAAAAATGTTTGTGTTATGTGGCCTACTAAATCATTTGTTCAGTGTTGTTTTGGACATTAATTTTGCTTTTGGAACAACATATCATTTGGTTATGGCAAGGATGCGGACCCGTGTGTGTGCGGGGGAGGGCTAATCGGTGAGCCCAAACAATTTTTCTTATGGGATGTTTGTAAACAATATACGATCTCCGAAAAAAGAAGATAACAAAACTGAAAACTATTTGATGGAAATGAACTGTTTGCGTTTTATATGCCTACAATTGTTACAGTCGCACTATCCGTGATGCGGCTACGATGTCTGTGACACATTTTGGGCCATCGAATTAACCCGGTGACAATTCTATCTGATTCAGCGCATCGAAAAAATTCACAATACCAAATTTCAGATCGATATCGTTAACACAGTTAGAGCATTCTATCGATAATTTTTTCTATAGTAAATTCTCATTGTAATTTGGCGAACCCCTTAAGGTACAGAGTTTGATTGATATAATGTGCATGTCGACATTAGCGTTCCTAGGTCGTTTCGCGCCAAACCAAGTCTATGAATGACCAGTGCATGCCCGACTTGGTAGGAATCGACCTTTACACAATAAAAATCGGTTAACATAATTATATGTCCGTTGTATACGTTGACCTTTTATAGAGAGTTTGAACTCTGCAAGACTTAGTCACGCCCACAGAGCACATCAATTTTCACCACTTATATATATTCAGACGACTGTATCTCCTAAACGCCTGGACATGCGGAGCTGCCTGATGCGTCATTTTAACGGCGACATGCTCAGCTATATCATGATATACAAGTTGGATATGCACATGCGCGTATATATATATATAGAAACCACCCCACCCCCGTTGAAAAATTAAACTGAGATGTCTTCCACAATGCGACTTGAAGGATGCATGTTTCAAATCATGTGCACCCACATTAAAATTGTGAGTTTCGACCAGTAGGCAGCACGTTATAAACATGGTGTGTTGGGCGACGAATTATCTCGTCGCCGGCACCCAGATGGCGTTTTTCAGGCGACGAGATATCTCGTCCCTGGCACTTCATGAGTTAACGTAGTTTGAAACAAGTAAATTGAGCTGGGTACCATGCAAGCTTGAAATTGGTATTTAGACATAGGGTCTATAGGCCTATATGCCTAGGCCTACGTGTAAAATGCATAGCTTGCATTTGCCCTCAAACCGAGTAATATCATGTTACGACATCACAAATCCAAGTAACGGTAGGCCTAATATGGTTTTATGACGCGCGGTAACTCTATCTCACTGCTAAATACATTCGGCATAGGCCTATGCATGGGCATATGCAGGCCCAAAATTCCTTATAGCGCAAAAATGGCAAATACGTGTCCGAGACCTGTGTGTATCTCATGCATGTCCCGACCGCCATCTCAATGGCAACATATCATTAAACAGGGGTCTTATGGCAGATATATATCACATAGAAAAATCCGGTTGGCTTCCTTATATTTCACAAATGGGAGGTTTGAGTGACAAAATTGGCTGTTTTTGGGATGTCCGTTATTGGGTATCCGATTTCATGAGCTCAGAAACTTGAGTAATCCGTTACTATATTATACAAGTGCTATGTAATTATCTCACTTGTATGACCGATTCTCGCATTAAAAACCGAGTATTCTATAACGTTACTATATTTGGAAGCAGTCCACCATGGTATATATGTTGTCCGTGAAAACGGTGTTTTCTCCGTTACCATCAATTTAAATCGTCATAACTGACAGACACAACTTGCTGTACGTGCCTAATTTTATACAAAGAAACGCAGTATCACGTGTAACCTGGGGAACATATAGCTCTATATATAAATACAAATGAATCATATGTAGAAATAACAAGAGATGAGTTGCCACTCCCAAAACAGTTTATTTAAGGATGTTTTCTCCGTTACCACCATAAAACATAGAAAATCGACGAGTTAACTACAACTGCTAATCTCATCTGACGGAACGTCTATCAAGCCCAAAATATCACGTAAGCATGTTGAAATTAATATCACAAGACTTTTGTATATGGTTGTAAACAATATGCGGTTTTCTCCGTTACCGTTTTCTCCGTTACCAGCGAACATCAGAAAGTCATTCTTTAGGCACATTTGAACCCTTGGCGATACTATATCGGCAGTCTGGGTTTGTTTGACTGAGTTCAACATAAAAAAACTAACCCGGTTAATTACAAATAGGGGAGACCCGGGCAAAGCGGGACACCAAATGTTTTCAAGGAATTTTAGATAGGATTTTCGCCGGAAAAATCTGGAAAGCCGTTGATTGGTATATAATTCATTGGCGCATATAATCGGGTGATCATTGATATCAAACACCATTTAGTTATGTCCCTTTTGTGTTGTCCCACTTTGACCGTGCCTTTGGGCAAATCAGGACACCGCACTGGGCAAAGTGGGACACTGTGCCAGGCTATCCGGGCAAAATGGGATAGCAAAATCAAAGAGACAGTGCGGGTTGCCATTGCTCACACTGCTACAGACAGACGGGCTCTGAGTTGCAGATGAGTTTCTGTTGGGTTATGTATGATGGATTTCTTGTCTGGCGACCAGAGTTATCTATCTTAATGATATATTCACCCCGTTACAGTACCGATTAAAAGGTTACTTCCATTCCTTATTCGAAATTTTTATAATTATGTCAAACAAAGGGTTTAATTGTGTGGTGCCCCCCCCCCCCCACAGATATTCTATCCACGCACCCATCCAGATCCAAAGTGGCCGCCGTCCAGAAGGGTACAAATAGGGTACCATGCCTTTTCTCAGCCGATTTAGGTCAAACAAAAGGTGTGTGTAGGGAGCCAATCTAAATACCGCCCCCCCCCCCTTCACCACACCACGATCCAAAATGGACACCAGAGACGTTCAAATAGGGCACCCATGGCATTTCTCGACCCCTTGGTCGATATAGGTAAAACAAAGGATGCCCCAAGATAATCTAAATATTCACCCCTTTCACACCACCCCGGATCATAAGGGTTCAAATAGGACATCCATGCCATTTCGCGTCCCGTTGACCGATTTAGGTTAAACAAAGGGTGTTGTAGGGTGCGCCTCCACAGGCACTCTTTCCAAATACCTCACACACCTCAACCTGATCCAGAATTGTCACTGTCCAGAGGGGTTCAAAATAGGACACCCATGCTATCTCTCAGCCCCTTGGCCGATTTAGGTCAAACAAAGGGTGTTATATATTGTTCCTGGTGTCAAATACATCCACTATACATTTCGGATTCACCCACCAGCCAATCAGACATATCTTCTTCCTTGTCAGTAATCATTCTAAGATGGGCGTGAAAGCTACCTGGCAATAATTGGAAGCAGGTCATGGAAAGGGGCCGTGTGATGGAGTTGGAGGGACCTCCAAGAGGTTGGTTGACGTTGCAGTGAAGACCGGTAAATGTGTGATACAGAACACCGCCGCATTTTGTGATTGGGGCAATCACACCAAGGTTAATGTCGCATTTATTCACCTCAACGAAAGCGCCCTGTAATTGGTTTTCCCGATGTCCTACCCGTTCCTAGAACACTCAAGGTACACGCGGTTATTCCTACCAAACACGCAAACGGCACCGCTACCAGAGAAATGTCATGTTTCTGCGCCAATTGTTTAAAGTTTCTAGCTTCAAATGGTGAATCCGAACTGAAATGCAATTGGAAGTTTACAACGATGTCTGCACCACATGTTCGCGAGTCTATAATGGTCCACGGTCATCAAAGGCAAGCGAGCTTTAAAAAAGAGTGCGGAAAATAACTGTCAAGATGCGTATCCTTGTGGGAAGTGAGGATGGGTTTATGATGATCCACTCGACCCCAGTAAACGCGACGAATGGGTGTTGTGCTCAGATTGTGGCAAGTGGTTTCATGAATGTTGCGGAGAGGATTACGGTGTCTTTGACAACGGTGATAATTTCACGTGTTTGTCATGTTTAGACATATAGACTCAATGTGATGACACTAGTAACGATGACATTTATTATATTGATTTATATAGGCAGGAATTAATTGAAGGCTACTAGCTATTTAAAATTAATTTCGAATTGTCGGTTGTGAAATTCCAACCTAAGACTTGGGAGTCTGAAGCCCAGTCGGGAGGGGACTTGTTGAGCTGGAGGAGGGGGTGATCAGTAGTGTACAGTTGGAAATTTCAAGGTGGATTTTCACCAATATACATACGTGAAGTCTCTCTAGCCACATATCCTGTTTAGATCTACTTCTTTGAAAGTGATTATGAAAAGTTCTGACTGTTGTGATCTCCAGAGTCCCAGTCTTATCATTCTTTGCAGTCTGGTGAGCGACCACACATTCATTGACTGTCTCGTTTTGGAAACTTGTCCAAAACCGGTTTGAGTATAGCAAAATATTCCTCATTCATAAACTTGCATACATCGTATATAACTATATATAGGTTTTTTCTCCGTTACCATCATGTCCATGCTAATATTACATCGGGCGTTTGAATTGTCAGGTATTCCTTGTTCGACATATATTAACACATTCTTATATTTATGTAATTAAATAAAATTGAATGGCATGATTATGCAGGTCTTATTTTTAGATGCACAGAATTGTGTGCACCAGCATAGACCAATGATATGGGTTTACTGGAAACACATACACATTCAAAGTACATGGGACTGCATGCATGTAGTTTCAAATAATAGTTAATATGTTTCCAGTGAAGTTAGAAATTCAACCGAACAGGTTTGTGTCACATATTATTCAAAATTTAGTGTGTATCAACGATTCGCAATATTTAGGAACATAAAGACCCAAAATGTGTTTTCTCCGTTACCACGCCCGCTGTAATATATGTGTGTCGCATATCACAAACGCCACATCAATATTTTCCACATGTTTTGTTTTCGAAAACGTATATATCCCCACATAAGAAATTGGCCAATTTTGTCTGTTTATAAACCATATAGAGTGATAGAGAGTGTTCAATTCGGAATGAATTTTTAATTGCACGGTAATCCTAAGATATACGGGTAGCCATTGACCCTAAATATATGGCTAGTGACAGCTAGAACCAGGGATGTGGCTAGAGGGTCTCCGCTGGGGGGGGGGGGGGGGTGTCCACCTTGGGAATTTCCAACTGCACCCCCCCCCCCCCTTGAGTCGGAATCACACCAACACAACTTTTTGCATAATTCCATTTGCACCCCCCCCCCCCCCTTGAGTCGGAATCACATCAACACAACTTTTTGCATAATTCCACTTGCACCCCCCCCCCCCCCCCTTGAGTCGAAATCGCACCAACTGTTTGTTCGCATAATTCCATTTGCACCCCCCCCCCCCCTTGTACCTCATGCTCAGGCCTAATTTCCTATATATTCATAAGCCATGCTTCTATTTTCCCAGTATGAAAACATTAAGATATTTTAACCTGAAAATTGCCTCAAAAAAACAACTAGTGATCTAATTCCAGACAAATGCACACAGCTACCGACAACAGACCAGGAAACACCGGGCCGACCATGGTTGTTTGGCCCGGTGTGAGAAAATTTTGAAAACTATATACAAGAAAATCGCAAATCCTAGCATCTAGACTGGCCTCAACACAAGCTTTCCAAGTGTTGGAAATTTCCAACCTGTCACCCCCCCCCCCTAAGGTTGGAAAATTTCCAACTGGTGTCCATTCTGTCAAAAATTTTGACAAAAAAATAGGAACATATGCAAATATTGGTCGAAAAACAATAAATTCCCCCAATAAATTGTTTATAATCAAACTACAAGAACATTTTCAACCTATTGTTGGTGTGAAATTTCGTAGTGGCAGGTATGAAATTTCCAACTATTGAAAATATAGCTCTCTGCTGGGGGGGGGGGGGGGGTGAGAGACACCCCCCCACACCCCCCCCTCTAGCCACATCCCTGGCTAGAACCATGAGTATTTTATAAAATTGCATGCATGTGACTATAGCCACCATTGTGTATTGATTCTGACAATATAAAACTGTTGCCACATGTTTAAATGGACTGCACGTTTACCATATGCTACCTTTTCGGGTTGGTAACGGAGAAAACATGCATAAAAATGCCTACCGTTTTCATGGCATCTGAAAAATAGGAACATGATCCTCCGGTGCTCATTTTAACGTGACACATTCCACACATACTATATTTTCATATTATGATGTAGTTGGTGAACCCAACTATTCAAACAGAGCTAGACGCTCTCGAATAGTTGGGCCTCCGTAGCTTTATTCACGACCTCCAAGTGCTTTTCCATTATTATGAATTTTTTTCCCACTTATAACATGAAAATACAAACATTGTATATAAATTATGTTGAAGACTAATCTGTTCTGAGTGAATATCAACAAGCTACCCGACGAAAAAAATAAAAATGTGACATTTGTAGTTGTTTTAAAAATACATCGTAGACTGCTTGCCGAAAAACTATTTCGGGAAAAAATTAGACACTACCCCGCCTCATTTCAATCACCAAATTCACATATAACTAGATGGTTTTATCTGCTACCATTATGTTGTAAGATCAAGTGATAATGGCAGATTACGAAGGCATTGTGTACAATACCTGACTCTCGAAATATAATCCGAACTTTGAGATAAATCCGAGACCGTTAATTTGTCAACATTTAAAACTTGATCTGTAGTAAATTGACGGAACGGAACAGGCGGAACGAACTTACAACTACATAACCGGAAAGGAGATCAGATAATTACGGGAACGATCGACCGAGTGAAAGCAACAGCAACAACTATTTTTTGAATTTTAAGTTTTAATAAACAATGGAGTTTGATTTCAAAGAAACAATGACCAAGGGCGTGGCTATATGTGCGGGGACACAATATAAAGTGTAAGCCAAGGCCGTGGCCGGCTCCAAATAAAATGTGTAAACGGGGTGTTATATGTTTGGACCGTTGTTTCTCAATGGATATTAATGAAATTTGGTATATATGTCCGGGCTGAGGCATGGAATACACTAACGTTTGAACTGTTTTTAAATTCACAAATTTGTTGATTTTCTTCAACTTTTTCGTTCTGGAACACACATTAATATTCAAATAGTGGTCTCGGTATCAAACGCCCAAGTTCCGACCACGTCGCCATCGCTATGCTTACATAAGATTTACGTGCCAATAACGTTGACAAAGCATTAGCGACAATATGGAGTCGAAACCGAGTAGAGATGGGCGGTTTTGATTTTTTATGTTCGGTTTCGGTTTTTCTGGGAGAAAAAAACATCGGTTTCGGTTCGTTTTTTTTTACTAGATAGTGAAATTATACTGAAATGAATATACTTTCAAAGTAACCGCAATTAGAGTCAATAATGTCCCAATAACGTTCAATTTTTTAGGAAGGAAATGCGATCACAGGTAAACAACGGGACAAAATGCCGACGCAAACTGAATCCAACGCGATAAGATGATACAATTCGGTATTTTAAAAAATAAACACCCCAATCTTAACTGTTTATCCCTTTCTGACATGTTTAAAACATATTTATCATATTATATGCATTGATTAGTGTCTGAGAATTCAACCACAAACAGCAGCAAATTCACAAACAGTGGGCGTCCTTGACCTGACTGTGTAACAATTATTGACACGTGTATGATTGACCCACATTCAATGACTGCGGTGTGATCGTTTTGATATGTGTGATGTTGCGACATATTTTACAAGCTGCACAATGGCTGCAAACTTCTACCAGATTACGTCACATCGGAATGTCCAGACGACCAAAGTGTTCATACCATTTACTTAAGTTTTCGAGTTAGCAGACGCTTCCATTTTTTTTGGTTGGCGATTATCGCCTTATTTGGACTTGTGTACGTTCGGCATTCATATAGTTAGCCGGACTCTGGTTTAAGCGACGTTTTTATGACATATTAAGCAGCGACATTTTTTTGCAGTCGTCTCCAGTTAGACGCGTAAAATAACTCCAAACAGGGCTTTTTGTTGAACCATGTTCGTTATTTTGTTCGGCCAAATGTTTTGAAAAAGAACAAAAACAGTCGCCTATACGATATTATAACAACATGCACATATCTGAGACGAAATGGACACATTCCGATATAATATTGATCAGTGAGGCCGATAATTTGATAACAATATCAACTAATAAGTACCTGGGGAGGTATAATAAGTTGATTTAAGTGAAAAATAAACATATAAAAAAAACGTAATATCGGTTTGAGCAGAATCGCGTGGGTCGGTTTTCGGTTTATTGTTAAAAATCGAAACTGAGTTGTTTTCTCGGTTAACCGCCCATCACTATCTGAATATTATAGTCTTAGAGTCGTCAATTAGTTAAAGCCGATTACCTATGCCGATAAGTGACCGTATGGCTACCTTATATTACAATTTGACGACAGTTGGTAAGTTAAGGTGTCAATTTGGAAAATTCTCACTCAATTAGGATGGAAAGAGGTTGGAATAATAATTTGGACACTTAATAAGGCACTTTAGCCACGCCCTTGAAAAAAATTGATTTGATGATATATTATGATGATATCATGGCGATGATGATTTTAATAATAATATGTTGATGTCGGATGATGACGATGGTGATTATGAAATGGTTACATGCATATATATACATATATAATCATTAAGTTTATTTCTCATGTTTATAAATATTTGAATCGAAAATAAACTCGAAACAAACAAGAACATGTTATAGCCGGAATCCAATTATGTTCGTTCCGTTTCCGATTCCTAATTCACTGTTTTGACGGATTTTTGCAAATACAAAATGGCTGAAAGTTCGAGGCGGTAGAAATGTGCTCTCGCTTTATGCGAAGAATGACACGACTAACATCTTAAACATGCATTGACAACACACTATAAATGTACTAGAAGCTCTGATCTACAAGTATGTGGGAGTTTTGGTTGTTAAATAATATTTTTTAGTGTGTGTTATCGCTTGTGAAAAGTCGAGTAAATGTCCATACCAAATATTGGTGACGGAGTACTGCTTTCAGTGATATCAGGGAACGTAAACAAAGGGAAGGTTCACTCACGTCATGACGTTATGAAATCTGACTGGAGCCCGGCCGCCATGTTTCTGGTGGGATACTGGAGTGTGACGTCATGGTGTGGGTGCACTTTTCCCATTAATTGATGCGGCCTATATTTACCTTATGCTTTATGGTGATGACTGACTATGCGCACACATTGTTGCCATATATCTTATTATATTGTATTGGCAATAGAGTGTCGATCAGAACCATATAGGCCCTACCTGCAGGCATATTGGTGTTACATGTGGGCCTATATATAACAGTCTTAACAGATCGTAGTTTTAAACAAAATTTACTTACCCTAACGTGTGTAGGCCTATGTACGGCATCCCAGCATCCCTTGTTCTCATTTGTATCTACCCCGATGAAATTTAGCGCGTTAGACCCACTAAACCCTCGGGATTTTCAAAGTCCGACAGCCATATTTTGGATCGATAAAGTGTATTTATCTTATGTTATGTCAACTATTAACATAGAATAAAATTACAGAAATAATATTAAAATTGTCCATAACAAATGAAAACTTATATAGGAACATTCCATATTGATGTATACAGATATTGAATTGTTACACCCTGGTTCACCCGACACTAAATACAATTAAAAGGACCACATATATAAACAAAATAATGTTCTAACCTCCTATATATGTCGTTTCAAGCATCAATAGCCAATGCCTTATTTGTATTTAAATTCGCACAGTAGACCTATACATATTATGATCTATTATACTATTATGATATATTAGTATAATTGGCCTATATATTATACCAATGTTCACAACTAAACGCCGTGTAGTATATATATAATGTATACGGATGGACGCATGCGCATTTATATGTCGTGCATGACGGTAATTAAATATATAAACCCCAAGAACGATTAAGACCTGTATAGATGCAAGCCATCGGATACACGATTGATATGTAATGTTTTTGTCATTATTGAATACGGGCATCGAATTGCGCGAATTTATAACAAGCGGAAAATAATATACTGTATACACGTGCGAATTTAAATACCAATAAGGTAGCTATATATATATGCATATATAGTTTAATTTGTGAACTGTGTCACATCAGGCATATGGGCATATTTAAGATATATATGTGGCTATATCATGACTACAAAGCGACCAGGGGGGGGGGGTATTTAAATTTCGGAAATATCCAAGATCCATCTATATCCTCTGTATACATTATTAGTTCCTTATTCATTATAGACTACTAGTATTTTAATCTGATAGAGTTACAATAAAAAATCATTTGTCTTATATGAATAAAGTTGTGAAATATACAATTAAGAGTATTTGTAATAAATTTCGACATAGTTCTGCATAGTTCATAATGCAGATTACAATCGCTCATCGTTGTAGTTCAATATGTTATGCAGAGGCAGAAACCTGACTTAACAACCCATGCATGGCTGCACCATGAAATATATTATTTTCTGGAAAAAATATAACCTGAAATATGCTGATACCAATGGATACGTAAATACATTTACTGACACAGTAAAAGACGTCTACTCATAGAACAATTAAATACCATATTTATGATATATCCTATTCGTTCATGGAGTAAAACAATTGTTAACCATTATTTCACTATATCTGTAGAACTAAATTCATCAAATTAGACCTAAAAATAATCAGAATTATGCCATAAACCTATAGGTACGGCAATTGCCAATTGTGTCGACCTGGAATACCTTTCAGTTGGAATTGCATGGATATAATAGGAATTCCCGATGACATGCAAATTAACATGGTGTTGAGTATCATGCATACCCGAGTAGGCGAATACCAGTGGGGGCTACCTGAAATCTATAGAATTCTGAAAATGAATTATTACAGCATATATACACATCGTGAAATCCCTGGAACGATGAGTCGGTAGAGTAAGTTTTGCATATTAAATTGGCATGATTATCAAAACAGAAGTAACAGTGGGATACCGAATTCACTTGTTCGGTAAACTGTAAGTGAAAAGCTGAAATCACAAACGACATATGCATTCGAAAATTACTGAAAATATATAGTAAATACAGAAACAGTATATACAAAACTCGCCAACAACCACTCACTTTATGCGTGAATTTGCAGAGTTATACACGCATTATGCAGCGACGTGCAGTGCGGTGTGTTTATACAGCAGAACCGAGACAATGTCTACTTTATTCCTAAAAAGTTAGGATATGTGTACACCTTTGTTCATCCTGATTACTGAAAAGTATGTTGAGTATACATACACAATAGCCTGTGAACAATATTTGAATGCTATATATGTATACAACACTATCTCCAAAGTTAAACCTGGAAAGGAAATTTTCTTAGAATGCTGGAACATCAGTCGCTTATGGTGCGCTGGGTCTTCAGCTGAAATAATCCTATAGGCCTTTGACCGAATGAGATAGTATGTATAACACATCATTACATTAATAAGCAGAATGATTAAAGGCTCACTTAATTTTCGAATGCCCAGAAAACATTATACACAACATATTCCATATTATATACCATTTGAAAGAGGAACCGAAAATATATTTATTCCATGGACCAAAATACGGAACAGCTGTGGTCCAGGAGTGTCCAGGAGCCCCTCCCATTGAGAATAATACACTTCCTAGTACAGTCCGGATCAAAATTAAGCGAACAAATCTCTGTATACCTCGACAAAAACAACATTTCCCAGTTTATTCGACCGGGTCAGTTGATAATACAATATTTTGGAGCTTCCTCTTTCAAAAGGTATATAATACGGAATATGTTGTATATAGTCTGATCTGGTAATTTGAAAATTAAGTGCGCCTTTAAGAACACGGTAAATATATTATAAGAAAAGATCACAATACTATCCCCTGAGATACCAATAAAGGGACGTTTCTTATAGTCTGGAACATCAGTAGGTTTTGACTACTACTGGATCGTCAGCTGAAATGTTCTGCTAGGCCTCTGTGATACAGATGAGCATGTGATACAAATCTACAACAAATTATTAAGAACATCATGGTAATACAATTTAAGAAAGAAGCACAATACTATCCCCTGAGATACCTGATAAAATAAAGATACATTTCTTATAGTCTGGAACCTCAGTAGGTTTTGACCACTACTGGATCGTCAGCTGAAATGTTCTACTAGGCCTCTGTGATACAGATGAGCATGTGATACAAATCTACTAATATGATCAATATAAATACATAATCTGATATATAGTATGCGAAGGGGGCCTTCGGGTGCCGATAGACGTACAGGACACTGTTCAAAAACTTCATATAACCACAGGGGCGAGTCGTTAAATCAAGTAAATATAGTTTTCTTAATCAAGATTTATGCGAAAATCACCTAAGATCAAATCCTTTATGTGCATGTGGAAAGGAAGAAACGGCGTCACATTTTTTATTCCATTGTCCGATATACCGAAAACAACGAAAGGAATGCTTCTCTGGAACCTTTAGAAATTTGACTCTCGAGTCTGCACTTAAAGGGGAAACCACAAAAACCTTAAGTGAAAACATATCTACCTCTAAAATAGTTCAGAAGATTTATAACTATGACAGAACGTTTTTCCAACGAAAATTATGAAGCAGCAGCCATTAATGATATGACAAGCGACATCGAAGTATTAAGTGCACTAATTACATATATTGCTCTCATTCAATCCAAATTTACAAATGAAAAATTAACGTATAAATTTCCCGGCTCTAAGAAGCACAACTGCATCAAATTGAGATATGTTACTCGTTTTAACGACACGTCCCTGTGATATAACCAGATACCGGCCAACATTAGATAAGTACCATTTCACCTGCGACTTGAGGGAAAACTCTTGGTCCACGTTTATAACTGGTGGCATTTGCTCTGTAGATTGACGTACTCATGGAATTAACATTAACATTAGGAAATCAAATTATTATTGAGTTTGTATCTCTTGAAATTTGTTGTATTACTATTTGGAGAATTGATGAACATGGTATTCATTTGGACAAATTACGTCAAATAGTTATCCACCCATTTGTATGCTGTCTTATCTGTAAGATCCTATATCAGCGGGTTTTGATGATGGACAATATGTCATGCAGAAAGTTATACAGGTGGTACACAGAGAACGTGATGATCTTTTCAGTCTTCAAAGGACCACATCTTTCTTGCATCCATAATAATTGCATGCAATTAATTTACAGACGAATTCACATGAGATACGAAAAGGGACTGAATTGCACAATTTTGCAGACGGGTGCTAAGGTGCACAGAATCGATGGAGTCTCAACTAATGTGGATGGCTATTGACGCAGCCATTGCTCTGATTTTCTACTTGACACTGCTTTACAAAATAGTTTTTTTCCCCATAAAAGTTAAAACCATAATTTTCAATAGTATGACTATTCTATTTCTGTCAGTGTGTCTTCTTGATATATCTTACTGTCCTTTAACTGTGAGACACGTAATTCATGTACATACCAAGAATTACCAGATAATTAATTTCATTCTTAGAATATGAAAAATCAACTCTATCAAAAGCAAACGAAATATAAAATAACTAAATAAAAAATTATAAAATAGATTCATAGAATATGAATTAAGATTACTCAGCAGTAGATGATTTTTATAGAATTTGTTTTTGTAGATTGTTGTTGTGAGCACTGAATATGCATTCAGTCAAGCTGAGTTTAGGTTGTTATTCTTTATTCACTGGAAACTTTAAAGATGTATAATCCAATTAAGCGCCCCTCGATTACTATTGATTTGGTTGGTTTCAGGGGTAAAAAAAATATTGATTCAAGTCCAGGAACCCATGAGTATCCCTCAAGTTCACAGTACTCAAAATACTGGCATTGAATCCCAATTCTAGTATAAGTTCAGATTTCATTTATATTGTTGTGTACAAATATGTTTCTTTGGCTGGTGAAGTATGCATGGTTGATGAATGTGAGTCTATGACACTTTGACTTCCCTGTGTTCCATGAACTCATATTGAGAGTTTTATATCTGAATTTCAAATCTAGGGCTAAATTAGCAACATCATCAAAAATAAAAAAATCTTCATCAAATTCATTAAATTGAGTCAATAAAGATGAATAATCGTAATAGCGCTCCTAAATTAAGTTATCATATATCAATTTTTGAAATCTGTTATTTTTCACCACCTGGAATATTTGGTGGCCTGGCAAATATTTCGATGAATGGCGACCGACACACTCTCAATACCAAATTGTGTTGAACAAAATGTTCCGTTTCATTTTTTTGTATTGTTTGAAACCCAACTCAAAGATACAATTCTTAAAGATGCTCTATCTCTTCACATCAGTATTCCAATTTCCAACAATTATTAAATTTCTGTGCAACTCATTTCCATGGCTTTAATTATTAAAACCAAAAGACACAAGAAAGAATGTTAAAGGTACTCAATCCTATCAGACGCTTCTAACTTACTATTTCTTTGCCTTTGGGGTGGGAAATATATGAATCGAGTCAGGAACCTACCCATCAAAAGCTCAGAGTTTCAGATATCAATTTTTTGAAGTTTGTTATTTCAATTGTTTCGGGCCCAGAAACACGTGGTCAAATGGACAAAGATGTGGATGAAGATGGATAGTTCTAAAATCAAGTGGTTATAATAATCGTTATTATTACCACTTGATTTTAGAGTTATCCATCTTCATCCGCATCTTTGTCTGTTTGACCACATGTTTCTGGGTCAGAAATTGATCAATATCTGATCAATCTGTGCTTTGATGAGTAGTTCCTCAACTCGAATCAAATATTGTTTACCCCCGAAGACAAAGAAATAGGAACCTCTGATCGCATTGAGCACTTTTAAAAGATATACTTGCAGTAATAATTGTTGTAATGTTCTAAAAATAGCCACATTTCATATCCAAATTTATCTAAAATAATTTGATAAAATTACTATTTTCTTGTGATAGATACTTCTGTTTACTGTGACTCAAATTTATAATTTTATATGAAAACCTTAATACCTATACAGAGAGTTTGTTGGAAGAGATACACCACCTTTAATGATAATTGGAAGTCAAAGTGGCAATAAACCTTCAAACCTACTGTAGTTAATTAGAGTAGATATGATGGCATGTATTAATTGTGACTACAAAGACATCACTTTAATCAACTTTCTGTTCTTCCTGGTTGTTTTTTCTCTGGTCTTAAGCAGTTCTTTGTTTTGGAATTTTATGTTAGCATGGATTCTGAGATTTGCAAAGGTGTCGATCAATTGAGAGCATGCACTCTCGCAAAGATAATTCTCGGTTGATATTGTATTCAGCATTTTCATGCATAGACGCTCTTTCACTTTGCCTTGATATGCTAGATTTGCAAACTGCTGCCTGAATATGTTTTCAAATGTTTCTATTATCTGATAGAACCCACAGGAGGGAACTTTAAGACCACCAAAATCCCCCTTGTAATCGCAGAGTGCCTTCCAATAAATCATTGCATGGTCTTGTGATTTATATTTGATATCCGGGCTTTCCAAAGATGTTAAGTGGCATTGTTCACAGTTGGGGTGCTTCTTTTGGATAGTCTTTATCAAATATCCTGCAATATAATGAAGAATGTTCCTTTCTGGTAGTGATTTCAGTGGTTCGTGAACTTTAATGATTGATGTCCTGATAGAGATATTGGGATTGGTATTCTGAGGAGATGGAATGTTATATACATGATCGTTATTTTGGCCCTTCTCATCGGATGAAGCAAGCATCTTGTTAAGTGATGTTAATATCTTGTCTGCATCATCTTTGCAGTTGCTCCCCTGTGGTTTCCTCAGAAGAAGATTGACTTGACATTGCTTGTATGCCGCTGCAAATTGCTGTGCATCTGGACTGTCACGGCAAACACCTGACTGGCGTATCAAGGAAAAGAAGTTCTCCAAACAGTCTTGATTTAATCGATTTGTTAAGAGAAATTCTATACCATAGACTGTTGAAACTTCATTCCACAAGCTGACTAATGATGATATCGATATTTGCCAACCAGTCAGGAAATGTAACTTACCTTTATCAATGCCTATAGGTTCTAGTTTCTGTATATAACTACTACATTGACCTAATAGGTATGATAGGTGTACTGACTCCTTGGTGATTGCAGCTTTGTATGGTTTTAGTTTATTGGTTTTTTTACTGGAATTGAAACAATCAAATAATTGATCGAATACGACTACAAATTTTGCTGTACTGTGTGCCTCAATTGGTAAGACACCAAGACTGGTGTAAGTAGTGATAGCTGCAGCCACTGAATGGCTAAGAATCTGAGTGGCCAGGTAAACTCTCATCTTTGAAAAGTTGTTGATATCAATGTGTTTTGGTGAGAGTTTTGGACACATTCTGATGGGAAGAGATGAATCCTTCTCATATATCTGCTGTATGTACAACCATTTTGCTAAATCTTCATCCATTTTAAAATTGTACTTCTTCAAATTGTTTCTTGTACTCTTTATAAGATGTGGTGGATCAAATATGCCATATATTTTATGGTCATTAACAGTGAAGTATGGCATCTTTGGGGTGATACCTAATTTGGTGAACAAAGATCTGTTGGTAGAACCCTGGTCACACACAATAGCTTTCACAATGCCACCTGCATTTTGGACCTTCTCTATTGCAGAATGCATTAGATCTTTCAAGATCTGAGCTGATGCAGCATCTGATGAAAAAAAGTATCCTATGGGCTGCTTCCATTTAATCGTCAGACCTCGAACGATGAAAACCAAGGCCTTGTTTGCAATAGCTGTACTTTTTCCAATTTGTGGACCAAAATCTACCAAACCTCCAACTTCATCCTTCTTGGTATTATAATATAGACCTTTCTTGATCGACATTTCATCAAATGTAAGTACACACAGCCTTTTGTCCGGTGTGCATGATTTTAATTTCTCTTCCAGCACATTGAATACAACCTGGTGAAATCCCACACCTGTTGATAAATTACGGATCCACCGTTTAACGGATGACACAGATGGCAATAAGAAGAGACTTGTCAGCAATCTATATGCTTTTTGACTGCAGTAGTAGATTGATAATGCCAACAACTTGTCGTCATCTGTCCAACGTCGTCCTTTTTTCTTCCTTGTACTCATCTTCAGCTGGGTCTTGAAGAAGTGCTGTAAGTTCTCTGGAATGAACTCAGCTGAAGCTGCTATGATTTCTTCTATCTTTTGCTGTTTATTTTGTTTAGAGAGCTTCTTACATGTAGGTGACTTCTTCATCATCTTTAGCTTTTTTCGCGACCGAGAGATCATAACTCGTTGACGAATTATGGTTTTCTTTAAAGTAGTGCAATTAACTGGTGTGATTGGAGGTGTTTGGTTTACCTCTGCAGCATAAGTATGTTCCAATCTTGGTTGTTTCATTGGCACAGGATCAGGTGATGCATCACATCTTAACGGTACTTTCCTCTTAACAGTAACCAACTTGGGAGGGTTTGGAACATCAAACATAGTTGGAATGGCAGTTGGTAATAAGGATATTCGTTCGTTTGGATTATTGAACATACATAACTCAAAATGGTTTGAGCATATCCTATAGTTCCTATAAAGATCATCTACTGCTTTACCTTTAAGCAAAAGTACACGTGAATTTTGAACCCATTTAAGTGATCTGAAATAACATTGTATTTATAAGTATAAACTAAACGCCATACTAACCTGCAGACAAGATTTCATGGAGAATCAAGCTATTAACATGTCCAATTGTACACAATGATGTGTGTGGATATGTTAACCCTTTACCCAACAAACCGACCAAAACAAGATTCAACAGCCTAAAATATCTTCGGTCTGTCTCAATAGAACCATACAAATATGGATATCATTGGAACCGGCTCCTTGACCACATTGTGATAGCTACAGTTATGCCCTGTGCCAATGCATTCTCTTATATATGTGAGTCGACAATAGGTCGCCTCGCATATATAAGAGAATGCATTGGCCTAAAACATTTAACACTTTTTACCATTTTTTCTTACATTCTTTAACAATTTTATAATTTTTAATGTGTTAAGCCAATGCATTCTCTTATATATGCGAGGCGACCTATGGTCGACTCGCATATATAAGAGAATGCATTGGCACAGGGCCGTTCTGTTGGGTAAAGGGTTAATAGATAATGTGGAACCTTAAGCCCCAGCTGGAACCTCCAGGCTGCTTGGTATAGCAGAGCCTGGCTAATAGCCCACACGGTTATGCAGTCAGACCTTGTTATTTTTTTTTAAATCTGATAATTGATTTTACAAAAAATAAAACCTTGTTATTTTATTAAAACTTTTAAAATAAATTTGTGCAAAACATTTTTTTTTTTTTTTTTTTTATGTCCGATTGAATCACTCTCTCAGTGTGGTGTGTTAAGTTATTCAAAATTCAGGTTCTGACTGCATCATACCAATCACCGTTTGACTTGCATTTATGTTATCCAGAAAAAACCAGCTGGCATCAACACAGAGGTCAATTAAATCACACTGCCTATATATCAATAATAAGATCTGTCCCCACATCTACATGTATATTTAGCACCCAAATCACAGATGAGGGTACAGATCAGGCTATTTGATTAATAGGCAGCATATAGAGGCTAAGAGGTGTATAGACTTGCATGGTCATCCAGCAATAAAGGTATGTGTATATACCATTATGCTACTTATTGATTTACCTCAACATTTCTAAGTTCAGACATACATGTAAACATATTCTCTAATTATTGAATTTGTTTCAACTAATACTAGTATTGGGGATGTGTATCCCCCACACAGACAAATGCCACACCCCTGTATTCTATGCAGATTAATATGATACTATACATTAAAAGTTGACAAAAATAATAAGGATACCAAATAAGATTAAATGAAAAATGAAAACAAAATCAATCTTCCTTCTCTTGTCAGCTGGTGCATGGGGAGTAACTCTATAATATAATTACATTTTAACAGCAAGCAAACATATGAACCAATGAATTTTGTACTGATCATTGCATGGCACTGTCTGGTATTACTAAAATGAATTAAAGCACAGGTCCCCAGAAAAAAATGGCCCTATCTATAGGATTAAATATTAATGGGGGTGGGGGTGGTGCCATTTCTTTTTGTTCTGGGGACATGACATGTGAACTAATAAAGCTGGCCAGTTGACACAGTTGAATGGAGACATATTTCATACTAGTAATAGCCTGCTTAAAATATACCTGGTACCCTGATAAGGCTGATCAATGTTAAAGTGACTTAGCAGATCTTTACATTCAAGCCAAAATATGGCAATTTCCCAAAATAAACATGAGAATAGAATTTGCCATTGCATGGCGGTGTTTGTACCGTATATCGTACTGAAATACATTGAAATGACTCCATATTGATAGAAATGGAAAATTATCATGGAATTATACCGACATTATCTCAAATTGAATGAAAGGATTGAAATTTTTTGGTTTAATAATTTTTAAAATTTTACCAAGTGGGGGCGAACTATAGTTTACCCTGTAGGAAAAAGAATTTGGTTTTACATTTAAATTTGACATACCTGAGTTCGTCTTTAGGAAACCTGAATAGACATATGTTCTTGTCCTTGTCACATCTGTTCGCACAGCCGATGGCGGCACAAATGTTGTTAGATCTTTTTTTCTTTTTCATTGCTTTTTCATTTTGTGCAGGTTCACTTTGGTTTAATTCTTGCACCCTGTGTTTGGAATAGAATCATATAATAGTTATTATAGCTATAATAATAGTAGATCTACTTGGAATAAAGCTGCATTAGGCATCAATACAATTTTTTTTATTAATTGAAATTCACACTTGGTGCAAGTTTGGTGACAGTTTAATATACCATACATTAAAAGTGGAAGTATTCATTATGTATTTGAAATGTTTTTATATGTTTCCATATCCATAATTTCCACTTGTACATCTGACACAACTAGCCTGAAACCAGACACCAGTAGAAAATTCTTCATAGAAGAGATAATAATATTCACCATACTTTAAGTTTATGAAATATACAGTGACTTTGTTAAATGTATTTAAAGGTACTCAATCCGATAAAACACCTCTCAATTACTATTTCAATGGCTTCGGGGGTCAAAAATATTTGATTCGAGTCGAGGAATGGGGACCATCTGTTCGGATTGAGTACCTTTAAATGTCTGATATATATTGAGTTGCTATTATGTACTTACACACTGGTACCCTGAGTGTTAATAACATCAGAATCCATCATTGGCATCAGGACATATGTAGCTGATAGTCATATATACCGGTACAACTACAAGTGGAATGAAGTCTGTAAATAAAACACAACTGTGAGTGGACACATTCTGAAAATGTTTACACATGCTATTACTACTAGTACTCTCATGGGCTATAGCCGCTAATAATATTGATGGGTGGGGATTTAGGCTCAAATTAATAATAATGATGGCAATTTCACTCTACATGTATGGCTCAATGCCAAATAATACTAATAGTGATCTTTGGGAATTTTCTCTGTCAATATAATAATTATTATAATATACTGTCCTGAGTGATAGTGATACAATTGTAATTTCACTACTAATTTGAATTCTAATTTTCATTTGATCAAATAAATTGTGATTTATATATAAATATCAAGTTAATTTGAATCACCATTCTTAAAGTTGTGTATGAAAAACTCAACTCGACTCGGACATTTATTTACTTTAGCTGTTTACAGATTTGAGTAAAATAAATTTATAATATAATGGACTCTCATCGAGTCATCGATCGTGCACTCAGTCGTGTCGCCTGGTCGCTGTAAGTCTGTAACTATTGATATTATTACAATTCAGAAACAGTCATTAATTTAATGATCAGCTAGAAAATCAGTAAATCATTATCTAAATGTGAAATATGCTGAAGGACTTGAACAATACAAAATAAAATTGAGGCATCTGTCATTTTTGACAGCTGTCAAATTCAATTGACAATGTCATTTAACAATGTTTTAAATACCAAAATATTCCACATAAACCTAGTTTTATAAATATACATACCGTAAGAAACCAACCACTAACAATATAAACACATTAAGCTCCATATAAATAATATAGAATCATTTTATCGAATGTTTTAACACAAAAAAGTTCGACGGCCGACCATGTTTGTTTTCAATGTCAAAACGAAAGCGAGGATGCGGAGATCCCACCAGAAAGATGGCGGCCAAATTACATGTTTTGATTGGAGTAGACCTTCCCTCTGTCTATGTTCCCTGGTGATATACAGTCCTGACTTTTATAGAGCTATGCTCTGATAATAAAAGTCAGGTTTACGGACTAATTATGATGATGATAACCGGCATATCGAAAATTTATTTTTTCGATTTGATTGCAAACTACATGTCGATTTAAGGAATTTTGGGCCATATGCACGCTCGTGAATATCGCACACTTCAAGACGATGTGACTTGATTTTAGAGTTATCCATCTTCATCCGCAATTTTTGTCAGAGACCTTCCGTTTGACCACGTGTTCCTGGGCCACATATTATCACACATCTCGAGAAATAACAAACTTAAAAATCCACATCTGATCACTCTGAGCTGTGATTGTTGGGTTCCTCGACTCGAATCAAATATTTTTAACCCAAGAATCCAAAGAAATAGTAATTTAGAAGCGTCTGCATGATCGGATTGAGTACCTTTAACTTGACAAACAGACTTTTAGTTTTCTTTGGCCTTAATTATCTCATAAAGTAGTTTTATTTTTAACACATATTTTAGGTATTAGTATCTGATGTATCTTTGTGGATTTATTGATCACGCCGTGTTGTACATTTGATGGGTTAACATCCCGTCGATCACTTAATTGCAGTTTGATTATCGATTCGCTGGTGGCTTCCTTTTTTATATTAATTATGCCATCACTTCCTGGTCTCGTCACTTGTCAATCTTCGTCAAGGCGGGCGAAGCCGAGAGCTACGGAAATAACCGAACAGTAATTATTCACGTGCCGAAGCAGGTGCCCCTGAGTTCGTCACAAAATCCCAGCTCGCGGATTGGTCAAAACACTCCGTGGTGTCGATTTCATGCTTGCTCGGCCGCCATAATCTGTTGTGAATTTCTTTGACTGGCAGTCTTGACAAACCCTCCCTTTTTGTGTTGAGATGCATTTGTCGCACTTTTTGTTTGACAGATTATGAAAGAAAATATCAATTATGTAACTTTCTTCCGGTTGTGTGGGTATTCTGCGTAATTCCATAGGACATTGGACATTTATTCAAGCTGACTTTTTGTGTTCGTTTTCTTGGAATTTTCCAACATGGATGCCGACCAACAAAGACTTATGCATCCTGCTCATTCTCAGGGAATGACTGGCGGGCCGATTCCCCAAAGCTACGATATGTCGGGCGGGAATCCAGGACTTCCAGGTGATGAACGCAAACAAGAAATCGGTGATATTCTACAACAAATCATGACCATTACAGACCAGAATTTAGATGACGCACAGAGGTATTTATAGCTAAATTTAGCAACCTAATTATATTTTCAGTTCGCGAAAAATAATAAATTACGGTAATAATTATTTGCCGACCACTGGCACTGCCGCCCCTGGCGAGCAGACAATCACATTTGATTTGTCATTGCTCGTAACTGCATTTTTGTAATGTGTAGTAAACAAACACAAGGAATGCGTGCACTTGTAACAATGAGAGGACTTTTCTCTTTTATTCCACTAAAATTATTCCCATTATGATTCTCCTCTACTGACTACAGTCTACAGACTGGACAGTATCTCTAGATTATGTAGATAGATATTAGAGAGTCTAGCTAGGCTCAACTGCCATTAGGCCAAAACAAAATGAATGCATGTTTCCCGTAACGAGCCCAATAAAAATAGGGGCGGGCGATGGGCTTTTCATTTTATTCTATTTTTTCATTTTATTTTGTTATGGTCTTGTGAAGTTGTGTGGGCCATGCCTACTCTCGGGCTCCAAATAAAAGTGCAGGCCCAAATAATACTAGTGCAGGGGGGGGGGGGGGGATTCCATTGAAAGTTAATAAAAGTGCAGACCCAAAAAATATCAACTGTGGTTAAACAAATTATTTGTATACTAGTACACTATACAGCCTTCATAATTGGCTACGGCAATCAGCATTGCCGAAGCAATTTGCTGAAGCAAACTGGGCCACGGCATACTTTTGCCGTAGCGGATTGCCGAAGCCAAACAATCTGAATTAAGAGGGCTGACTATAGCAGGTCAAGTATAGGAGTCAACAAGATATGTATCATGCAGTGTTTTTGTATGCCATATACATGAATATGTACATGCATAAAGTTACCAGTAAGCTTATCATTTTGATATCAGAATCATATAGAAATATTGAGTTTGTGTTCATTAAAATTTTCATAGCCTCAAAATTAATAAACGTGCAGACCCAAATAAGCACTACCGGTATGCAGGGGGGAGATTTCCCAAGAAAATAAACGTGCATGCATGTTTATTTGGAGCCCAAGAGTATATTTAGACTATAACCACCATACAATGACCCACGGGGAACTTGTAGCAAAAACATATTGAAATATATATATATTCCTCATATACATGCCTATTAAGGGGGGGCAGTAATTCGCTACGGAATAGCGCAGTACGGCCGTCAACATTGATTTTCTGACTTACTGCACCGATTTTGGTCGGATAAACGGTATTGTCGCGTATATTGCTACTTCCAAAAGTGATAGAAACCCTCCTTACCATGTACAGTGCTGTAGAATGCCGATATAAACCTGTTTTATACTTTCAAGTGGTAGAAATCTTTCTAATCGAAGCATAAACATGGCCCGATTTGCCATCGTTGAGATGAACTTGTTCCTGCGTTCGAATTTTGGTTCGAATCGACCTCGGAGAACATCCATGTTTAATATAAATACTCCATGTCAACACAAACAAGTGCTTCTGGTCAGCAAAGAGGAACGATACTCGTGATCTTCTGGTATTGTGTCAGGTTAGAGTGACGATGTGGCTTTGCGAAAAATATATAAATATATCAAAGATATCATTTATCTCGCGAGGTGAATCAGATAAAATGGAACCACCCGTACATAGTTTGGTTATCAGTGCGGTCGGTCGGTTTATAGATTGATTTTTTTTATTTAAAACCAATAAAATGAACTTGGGTCGGGGGGTTTTGAAGACGGTCGTTTGGGTTACGGGAAACACGCATTCATTTTGTTTTGGCCTTACTGTTTTCAGAAAACTACAGAAGAATGCCCTTAAAATTATCTCAAATGATACAAGTGATATTATGACTTATTGTAAACTAAACAAACTACTAATAATTGATAATATTGGTAACATGCAGCTCATTAGAATACTACATGATTATCATATGCATGCACTACCGGATTCGTTATCAAAATTATTCACACATATTGAAGATATCCATAGCTATAATACCCGCGCAAAAACAAAAGGTAATCTTTATCATGAATTCAAAAGGACTAAAAACTCAAAAAGTGCAATCTCAAACAAAGCGCGGGAATTATGGAATAGCCTCCCCGCAGACTGCATACTACACATTAAAATTAGTAGCCCAGAATACCTTAAATATTTAAAAGATTACTTTATAAGAAAACGAGTACAATAACTCAGCCGTATCAATGGCCAATTCTAAACTTAAATCTGAAAGTATAAACTAAACTACCACATATCTCAAACCTAAATGAGGTCCACTGATTGTACAGCCACATCTTTGACATTCACATAAGACATTTTAAATTGTTCTTGGAGTTGACTTAATATACCGGTATATACCTTATGAGCATCGCCCAACATATTTCACACACCATGTAATCTTTCACCCAACACCCCCCCCCCCCCAGCCCCAACTCTCCCCAATCCTTGCACCTATCTGCACTCAGTTTATATTCATTATTGTATTTATCATGCTATTATAGGGCTCTGGCCCATAAGCCATGCCTTCTACAGAGCCCCGTTGTTATTGTATATAATATGCATAATTTGATTTATCAATAAAAATCACTTCAGTTCAGTTCAATCCTGCATCTAATAAATATTAGACTTTAAAGTTTAAGTTTTAACCCACACTGGGCCACAGTCAGCAATCTGACACGACTTCTCCGTTGAGTAAATTTTGGGCTGAACTTGAAGTTTGTTAGAATGTACCGTGATTCATACGCTGTCGGCATTGTTTTGTCAAAGACAATGATTGTGTTTAATTTGATTTTGCGTGATTCCCTTTGATCTTGATTGGTGTGTAGCAAGGTTGGCAAAATGCATCAACAGTATGCACAGGCTACCGTACTAGTACTTGCTTTGACGAGGTGGATTCAATTGAAGGGTCAAGACCATTAGACCAAACACGTAGTCTGTGGGTATTTTTTTTATCAGTTTTAAAATAAATCATGAGCCATAAAGAAGGTTATTGAAAACTGAAACCCAATGATGCCAAAGGTACCAAACAAATAAGTGGATTTTTCGCATCGACACCTGAAGTTGTTCCCATGACACATAACAAATCTACATCAGGACGGGAAACGCAGTAAGAATATAACCAGATGACTACTGGCAATATCTTTAAAATATTCTGGAACATGTACAGTGATGTATTGTAGATCAGATGCAGAGCTCGCCAATATCTAAACGTAACATGGGGAAATACATTGTTGGAACGCGAATAAAGTGTAGTACCTACTGTCCTACGCGGTTGGTAACATAAACTTGTCTCTCTTCCGTTGTATTCTGAATTGCTGATGCGATCGCATCTTGACTGTAATTCGTCACTTCGATTTTTTTATCATTTGGTCTGTCTTTATTTGATGAACTTCAATTTGTTGTACATTGTCGTTATTACACTTATAGTTAACAAACAATGGTCAAATAAATTAGAAAATCACCATTTTATTGCAGCAGTTTGCAATTAAAGGGTTGAATCAAATTCCGAGTTCGTAAGCACTCTCTAGTTGGGTTTTCCCAGTTTGTTTTTAATCGAATGTTTCGACCGGAGTGCACCTATGGTTTTGCACAGACAACTCCGAATGGAGGTGCACTGCGAAAATTGGAAAAGGGATCTAATATGTGAACCAGAATTATTATATCGGTATTTGATTATTAAATTGTGCATGCATTTATACACTGAAGTAATTGCAAAATTAATGACAAATTATGAATTAACCGATTGTTGTTTCTTGGCCATGACGAGTTATTGTTGACTATATGCACATTTGTGTGGACTATACCTGTAACAAGTTGCACATGCCATATTTATAGATTTACAACATTCTTAAAGTCTCTCTGGGCAAGGGAGTTGTGCATTGTGCCAATAATTAATCAAATGATTCAAATGCGTTAGAGAAACAGTTTGAGTACCGTAATTAGGTCAGTCTATATGTACCGGTAAGTCTGAACAGTTGTGTGATGTACAAATGTATTGTATTGGGGAAAAGGGTCAACTGCTCTTACTACCTCAGGAAGATATCTCCCACTGAATGTAATTTGTTCATAATTTCATCCGGGAAATAAAACCGTTAACTAATGAAATCAATAATTATTTTTTTTATTTAAAGGATTAAACTAAGAAGGAATTTTAATACAATTCGCACAAAGTTGGACACATACCGGTTTTCTAATTTAGTATATTCAGTAGCCCAAACTGTAAGGTGGGATGGTATAAAAAATCCTTTTTTTATGTTCTTCTTTGAGGTGGTGTTAACTGTTTTTACATACCCTGCTGGACAAAACAAGTGTCCACTTAACCGCGGTGCGGTTAGCGTTGCCACCGCGGCCGAAATGCAACTACACTGCGGCTCCACCGGCTAACAACAGTTGGGCTGCGGTGTACTTGCCATTCGGCCATGGTGTAGTTGCCGCGGTGTACGTTCATTAAACTGAAAAAAGATTATACAAACCCGAAATCTAACCACGATGTACATGTCATTCGGCCGCGTTGTAGTTGCCTTTCGGCCATGGTGTACTTGCCGCTCGGCTGAAGTGTACTTGCCGTTCGGCCGCGGTGCTCAACTGCAGTTACAAACTCTGACACCGCGACCGAACGGCAAATACACCGCGGTGCCAATGGACACTTGTTTTGTCCAGCGGGGTACTTTTATAATTGTTGCACATTTACCCACAGCGAAGACTTTGGCTCTCCCTTTAAAGAATGAACCATATACTGGTAAGTACTACATGTACATGTACATGTAGTTAGTGCCGCTGGGTGATACTCAAGGATAATTTTCTCTTTTCAGAATGGAGGACTTGGGAGACAACAGCTTTTCATATATCAACAATTCTGATCAAAAGTAAGTCTTTAAATGTACTGGTACATGTACTTGTCATCACTCTACCAAAAAGTTATACAATGCCTAATATACAGGTACATGTATTAGTAAAAAGGAAGTCCTTTCATTGAGATTTGAGCTTTATGTCAGTCTGATTTTAAGTACAACTAATACTTGTACATGAGCTGATCTACTGCTCTCGATGGAACTGTTTTGTGGAATAGTGTGCTGCTGGATGCATATTCTCCATGCAATATAATAATTGGACCGAAATGGCCACATTTTTGGCTCAACTTTACTTTGTAAAGTTTGGTCTAACCTATAGTTGCCATGGCTTGTGTGCATCAACATTTTCCTTTACCGGTAGCACGGGCGACAGGTCGTACAGTTGGTTGGATCATTATGAAATTTTTCATAGCTATTGACATGTCGATGGGAACGAGTCATTTTTGGTTCATTATACCCTCTTTTTAAAAAATTGGGGGTATACTAGTACTGTTTTGCACCCGTCCGTTCGTGCGTACATCTGTCCAATGTCTGTAAAAGTGTTCATGTCATAACTTGAACAGTAGTGCTCGGATCTCAATGAAATTAGGTATGGATTTTCACTACTATGAGGACATTAAATAGAGGGTTCCATCGTTTTGTTCAGATTTTCCATTCTAGAGTTATTCATCTTTGTTTATCTGGAAAGTTGGCATTTTGGTCCGTCTGGTGTCTGTTCATGTCGTAACTTCAACAGTTGTGCTGGGATCTCAATGAAATTTGTTATGTATGTTCACTACTATGAGGAGATTCAATTGAGGGTTCAACTGTTTTGTTTGGCTTTTCCATTCTAGAGTTATTCATCTTTGTTTATCTGGAAATGTTGGCTTTTTGGTCTGTCCGATTCAGTCTGTTCAGGTCATAACTTGAACAGCAGTCCTCGGATCTCAATGAAATTTTGTATGGATGTTCACTATTATGGGGACATTCAATAGACGATTCAATCATTTATTTCGAGTTTTCGTTCTACAGTTATTCATTTTTTGTTTATATGGAAATGTTGGCTTTTTGGTCAATCCGATGTCTGTTCAGGTGATAACTTGAACAGTAATGCTCGGATCTCAATGAAATTTGGTATGGATGTTCACCATTATCAGGACATTTAATGGCACATTCAACTGTTTTTTTTTGTTTTTTTTTTTCTATAGTTATTCATCTTTGTTTATATGAAAATGCTGATTTTTGGGTCCATCTGTATGAGTATAGCAGTCATAAGTTATAGATATGCCCACACTAGGCGATATGCCACAAGGGGTAGGGATCTGCGAATCAGGGATTTTGCATCGAATCAAATCTCGATATCGAATCTCCTTCCTGATGTCGACATCGAATCGAATCAGCTAGTGATTGACATTTCAAGTGTCTTACTGTCACTTCTTGTGTCATATTCGCCATGACACAGCTAGATAGAAATTCAATGCAACATATCTAAAACCCTCCATGAGACTGTGACTTGCCTATGTCATGATTTTTCCTAAACAAAAACACAAGTTCCAACAGATGTTTAAGGAGATTAGCATTGCTATATAGTATCTAGTGAATTTTGCAGTTTTTTGTCATGATACACTGAAAGACACAATGGAAGACAATGTCAATCACTAGCCTTGTGTCTTTCAGTGTATCATGACAAAAAACTGCAAAATTCACTAGATACTATATAGCAATGCTAATCTCCTTAAACATCTGTTGGAACTTGTGTTTTTGTTAAGGAAAAATCATGACATAGGCAAGTCACAGTCTCATGGAGGGTTTTAGATATGTCGCATTGAATTTCTATCTAGCTGTGTCATGGCGAATATGACACAAGAAATGACAGTAAGACACTTGAAGACAGTTCAATCAACGTATCACAAACCCCATGGAATGGAAGTCACAGATAATACAGATTTGACATGGGTACACCATTTGGCTACAGGGCCCAAGCTAGGTATTGAAAACAGGGAGAAATGAAGTCTCCCTCTGCAGATTTTAGGGAGACTTGAGCCAGAATAGGGAGACTTATAAAAAAATATACTTACTGTTAATTTTCAAAATTCGCTTTATTTATCTGCACATCAATAAATAAGATAAAACAACAAGATAAAACATATTTAGCAAGATACAACACAAGTATAGCACCTGTATAGATCGATAATCTAAAATTTTAACTAAATTTATAACTTTAATTTTTTTTTTAAACTGTTGACTTGTATCTGAAGAAATTAATTGTCTACTTCATAACTTTTAATATCTGAATTGTTATTATAAATTTAAATTTTTGGAAATGGCTTTTGGCCACTGCTGTAATGTGGGTGTCCGTTAAAATAAACAATAAGGACTAATTAAGGAGGTGTAAAAGCTTTTAATTTTGTTTCTAAAGAGTTTATTGTTGAATACCATCATCACGACCGTCAGTGTTGTCTGATGATAATCCGATTAAAGCAATAAACTTGACGAGTTTGATAGCCGTGTCACAATAGTGGTTAATGTGTTCTTAACAGAGACCAGTTGAGCTTATAATATGCACCAGCAGGTTATTTAAATACCTGCATTGTAACGAAGTAGGCCTACATGCAATTAATTTGCAACCGTTAACAGACGTACCGGTATATACGCGGAGCACGTGGTCTGAGCGATAGATTGACAACAATTGTAATTTGCAAACACATAGTTTTGACACAAATTAATCCTTTTAAATGAGTTTGGATAGTAATAGTTTATTATGTAGATCTTTGATTTAACTAAGAACATTAAATTAAGTACTTCCAACGCACATTCAAACCTCTGTGTTTAATAGTAAGCAAGCACGTGTTCTTGTTTGTAAACACAATAAAATGCAATTCCAAAAAGTAAAAAGTTGGATTGGGAAACGGAATCCGACACAAACTACTTTTGTAAAAGTGAAAATTCATAGATACGTTTTAGTTTAATTTCAAAGACAGTATTATTTGTTCACTTTGGCTACTGCATGAGCAGTGGAAACCATGTATACGGCTATACAATTTGCGGTTACAAAATGACCCGACGGAACAAATTAAGTAAGGTCTAGATTCCAGTCTCCTTAAAACGAACCAGTAGCTCATCATAAACTTCGTTGCTCAGCGCAATTTGCCATTTCCAAAAGCACCCAATCTGATTAGAATATGTGGATAGGGTACACCATGTATAATTTATATATAAAATGCCTCGTTGGAACAGTTGAGACTATATATATTTTTTTTGCAAAACGAGCAGAAACGAGTCTAATTTTCACCGGTAAAATTACCGTAAATCCCAAGCTAGTTTTGTCAAATTTGGAAGGCGACTTCGTTTTCACCTTGCGGACATCCGAGGGCGACTAGCGTGGGGCCTGTTTGGCTATATGAGTGTTGTAGTCCGATACCAATGGTTGTTATCTGTTAAACTGTTCACCCCATAATAGATCAAACACCTACATGTACATGTACGGTACATCACATATTCACAGTAGTTGTCTTCACAGAGGGGGTTCCAGAAAACAGACACAGGTTATAAGTGTTTAATTTTATTAACAAGATTCAACGGATCGAAACTTGGTGCAACACGCTCGATTTCTTGGGGAAACAGAAACTGAAAGTAGGAAATTTATATGAATTTGTCGCAGATAACTGGTCGCACATGATGACATCATTTAAAAACGTAACAGACCGATTGTTCTCACCGTTTCTGTTCATTCCAATCTATGTTTTGTCGCTCATAACGGTGGCTGACATTGAATTTTATTCATATAATCTGAATTGGATATATGAAGTTCTAAACATAAGGCCAAACTTTTTTATTTTTCTGCTTTACGCTACTTTACGTATTTTTTTTACCTTGTTTTGGTAGGGTCGGTCGGAAAAAAAATAAAAATGCTTGAATCATTTTTTTTTGTGTGGACATTTGCTGAGGTGGTAATTGTGTCTTCATAATTCTCTGTCAGTCACTTACAGAGAACAGTTTTCGGACGTATATCACAAAATTCAAATCCAGTACTATAATTTGAAACATAGCTAAGATTATTGAATAATATTTGAAAATTTCCAGAAATAAAGAGTTTGTTTTTGTTCAACATTTTAATTATTAAATAAATAAGTAGCCGACAGATAATATATGTGCAGAAGGATTCCTATTAGTTGGTGGGAAATGTTCAGATAATAAGTTTAGAAAACGGTCTATGGCCGTTTGTTGAACTTATTATCTGAACATTTCCTAAGGAATCTACTTGTCTGGTCAATGAGTATTTAGTATAGAGAGCGTTAATACACACATGGGAATGGTGAGATTAGTGGTAGTAATAAACAGTGAATGTGTAACTTGATCAAACCCACACTGGGCATACTCATTTATAGCTTGTCAGAAACCATGTGGACTGTTATTGGTCTTCGGTCATAAAGATCACCATAAATTCCCAGGAATACAAAATGTATTCTAATGGCCATTTAAAGTTTTAAAGAGATGTCAAGATTTATAGAAAGCATACTACAGGTATCTTGGTGGCTGAGGCATATAAACTTAAGCTGACTTCTCAGTTTTCATCTTGGATGTACATGTAGTTAAAAGTAATTAAAGCCAGAGATATCTATAGTTGGTGGGTCCTATGCATCTTTAATCACCAGTGAAATGTTGTTAGATAATTTGTTACTGATAAGCAGAAGCAGCTAAGGTTGGTGGTGAAAATAAAAAAATATATATATATTTGATTTTTATTTCCTTGTCCGGCCACCGAAAACATGGTCAGTGGATCCGTAAAGCAGTAAAATATAAAAGTTTGGCCTAAGGTAATCAATTGAGTTCCGCATCTAGTGATCAAGCACCGTGTAGACAATTTACATACCGGTAGTGTCGATACAGATTACAAATATATGCGGCGATTGATCAGCATCACGGGTTGCGATCGAAGCACATAATTTGCATAAGCATGTCTATTCTGAACGGCATACATTCAAAATTACCTACTTTGGCTAATTTGGCAAGTTTGTGCTTCAATTTTTGTGAGCTCAGGTCATGTGGCATGTGTTATTTAGACGCACAAAAATGAGACAACACCGAAGTAACACTGATTCGAATCAGCGGACCGATTCGGTGTCGATCACGAATCCGGTGCCCGATATCGACATCGAATCGAATCTCGAATATTCGCAGCAGCCATGTAGGATTTTACTCTTGCATGATTAAATCCTTTGGCGCGGGCTACAGGTCGTAGCTTTGGTCAGATCTTCATGAAATTTGTCATTGATGTTAACAATGACATGTAGATGGGAACGAGTCGTTTTGGGGTCATTCGGCCAAAAAACATGGCGTCAGCAGCCATCTTGGATTTTACTCTTTGCATGACGCGGGCTACAAGTCGTAGCTTTGGTCAGATCTTAATGAAATTTGTCATGGATGTTAACAATGACATGTAGATGGGAACGAGTCGACTTGGGGTCATTCAGCCAAAAAACATGACCGCCAGCAGCCATCTTGGAATTTACTCTTTGCATGACTAAATTCTTTGGCGCTGACTACAGGTCGTACCTTTGGTGTGATCTTTATGAAATTTGTCAGGAATGTTGACATTGCCATGTAGATGGGAACGAGTCATTTTGGGTCATTCGGCATAAAAACATGGCTGCCAGCGGCCATCTTGCATTTCAAAATTCAATCCATTGGCGCGGGTACAGGTTGTACTGCTTGTCTGATCATCATGAAATTTTGCATGGATGTTAATATTGACGTGTAGATGGGAACTAGTCATTCTGGGGTCGTTCGGCCAAAAAAAAATGGCTGCCAGCAGCCATCTTGGATTTTACTCTTTGCATGACTAAATCCTTTGGCGCCGGCTACAGGTCGTGGCTTTGTTCAGATCTTCATGAAATTTGTCATGGATGTTAACAATGACATGTAGATGAGAACGAGTCGACTTGGGGTCATTCAGCCAAAATACATGACCGCCAGCAGCCATCTTGGAATTTACTCTTTGCATGACTAAATTCTTTGGCGCGGACTACAGGTCGTACCTTTGGTGTGATCTTTATGAAATTTGTCAGGAATGTTGACATTGACATGTAGATGGGAACGAGTAATTTTTGGGTCATTCGGCATAAAAACATGGCTGCCAGTGGCCATCTTGGATTTCAAAATTCAATCCATTGGCGCGGGCTACACGTCGTACTGTTCGTCTGATCATCATGAAATTTGTCATTGATGTTAATATTGACATGTAGATTGGAACGAGTCATTCTGGGGTCGTTCGGCCAAAAAACATGGCAGTCAGCAGCCATCTTGGATTTTACTCTTTGCATGACTTTGCATGACGCGGGCTACAAGTCGTAGCTTTGGTCAGATCTTCATGAAATTTGTCATTGATGTTAATATTGACATGTAGATGGGAACGAGTCATTTTGGGGTCGTTCTGCCAAAAAACATGGCCGTCAGCAGCCATCTTGGATTTTACTCTTTGCATGACTAAATCCTTTGGCGCGGGCTACAGGTCGTAGCTTTGGTCGGAACTTCATGAAATTTGTCATGGATGTTAACAATGACATGTAGATGGGAATGAGTCCTTTTGGGGTCATTCGGCAAAAAAGCATGGCTGCTGGTGGCCATCTTGGATTTAAAAATTCAATCCATTTGTGCGGGCTACAGGTCGTACTATTCGTCTGATCATCATGCAATTTGTCATGGATGTTAATATTGACATATAGATTGGAACGAGTCATTTTGGGGTCGTTCGGCTGGCTAAAAAAAATGGCCACCAGCAGCCATCTTGGATTTTACTCTTTGCATGACTAAATCCTTTGGCGCGGGCTACAGGTCGTAGCTTTGGTCAGATCTTCATGAAATTTGTCACGGATGTTAACAATGACATGTAGATGGGAACGAGTCCTTTTGGGGTTAATCGGCCAAAAAACATGGCTGCCAGCAGCCATCTTGGATTTTATTCTTTGCATGACTAAATCCTTTTGGCACAGGTTAGACATTTCAATTAGCACCTTTGCTATTCCTCCATTGACTGTCAACCATTAAATTATTCCCCTACATAAGTTGAGCTACAGTGTCATTGACACTTTCATTGTATGACTCACTCCTTTGGCACTCCCTACAGTCTGCTTCCCTCATCCGATCATCACCAAACTTCGTATTGATCTTGACATTGATCTAATACATGTACATTGTAGATGGGAGCTATCAAATGTTTTTGAATTTCATTGCAAAAACATAGCTGCCAGCGGCAATCTTGGATTTTACATTATATATATCTCTTCATATTGATAATCTGGTATTACTTAGACATTTCAACTTTCCGCTTTCCTAATCGCTCCATTGGCTGTAACACATTAAATTATTCCCTTTCAAAGTTGAGCTACAGTGTCATTGACACTTACATTTAATGTATGGGGGGTGTCAGGTTGGAATTTCCAAAAGTTGGAGTGCTTGAAGTACCAGTTGTAAATTCCAACCTAAGAGGGGTCTGCAAAAGGAATTTCATGTACTTATGAGTCTTCACAGTCAGAGGAGTGTCGCTCACCAGTCATTTGGCATCTGAAGTAATCTGAGGGCACACACAAGTGTATTCATGGTGGTGAGCAAAAATTAAATAGAGTTAATAGACATACCTTACAGGTCCAAAAAGGATCATACAGGGTGGAATGTTTGCAGAAAATTTAGAATCATACATATATGTACATGTAAGATTACTTGGATCCCGATAGTACTCTTGTGACCCAAATAACAGAATGTGTCAGAGTAATAGGAGGGGGACAACTTTCCAAAAAATTAAATAAAAGTAAGAAATAATAGTAATAATAACAATAATAATAAAATAGATCACCAAACGGAAGCATCTATTGTTAAATTAAACTTTGGGGGGGATGTTCAGGTTCACTTTTTATTCAATAAAAATTCATTGCATGTATGTCATGTAATGAAATTGAAAATAATGTCAATTCTTGTGGACTAAACGCTTGTTGGCGATATAGTCAGTTATATTCGATGAAAATAAATAAACATAGCATCTGGAATAAGGAGCGTACAAGGGGGATTTATCTCTTAATATTAGTAAGCGTAGGCTGTATGTTAAATTTGAGACCTGGTTAATGACAATTATGTCATTTAAATGTATTTGATGTTTAGTTTTGTTCTCCACTACATGCTGATCACATGTAGTTCTGATAGAAATGATTCTTATTCCAGGAAAAATATGCTGAATTGTCACAGAATGAAACCCTCACTGTTTGCAGTGCTATGTGAAATCAAAGAAAAAACAGGTATTTTTTTAAATCCATCAAGCACTTCTGTTCTCATCCTTAATTTCCCGAATGCATGCCCCCAATCTGTTCTGAAAAGTCTACCCACGCATCAAAATATGGTGTTGGACATTTGCAGAATGAGGTCCCCATAGGGACTCAGTATGAACCTAGTGACACTACTATGCACAGCAGGCTGGCGACCTCATTCTGCTTAGGCCTCATCGCAGTTGGGAAAGTATCTTTTTTTGGTAAAATTTACAAGTTTTTTAGTTTCATTAGAAACTTAAACTTCCTTTGAAAGATTCTTTTTAGCTCAACTTACTTTGTAAGTTTGAGCTATTGCCATGGTTTGGCGTCCGTTCCGCTGGTGGCCATCTTGGATTTCAAAATTCAATCCATTGGCGCGGGCTACAGGTCGTACGTCTGATCATCATGAAATTTGTCATGGATGTTAATATTGACATGTAGATGGGAACGAGTGATTTTGGGGTCGTTCGGCCAAAATACATGGCCTGGCAGCCATCTTGGATTTTACTCTTTGCATGACTAAATCCTTTGGCACGGGCTACAAGTCGTAGCTTTGGTCGGAACTTCATGAAATTTGTCATGGATGTTAACAATGACATGTAGATGGGAACGAGTCATTTTGGGGTCATTCGGTTGAAAAACATGGCTGCTGCAGCCATCTTGGATTTTACTCTTTGCATGACTATATCCTTTGGCGCGGGCTACAGGTCGTAGCTTTGGTCGGAACTTCATGAAATTTGTCATGGATGTTAACAATGACATGTAGATGGGAACGAGTCATTTTGGGGTCATTCAGCTGAAAAAACATGGCCGCCAGCAGCCATCTTGGATTTTACTCTTTGCATGACTAAATCCTTTGGCACAGGTTAGACATTTCAATTAGCACCTTTCCTATTCCTCCATTTACTGTCAACCATTAAATTATTCCCCTACCTAAGTTGAGCTACAGTGTCATTGACACTTTCATTTAGTTTTAGTATCTCTATTTCCCCAAATTGTCAGATGAGACAATACGTAATCGAGGTGCCCAATGGGTGCACATCACCATCTGGGAACTTAAATCTGTGCCTAGGTCTCCCATAGCAGATGCGGCCATTCAAAATGAGGTCCCCCGATGATGAATTTGGGGATGCAAATTATGGGATTTAGAAACTGAACAGAAGTGAAATGGTAACTGAACAGAAAGGAAAAAGTAACTAAAAACACTGCTAATTTGAGACTATAGATACATACAATTCGCAGAAGATGAGGCCCTAGCAGGATGACGTCCCCAGAGTGTGAATTTAGTGATGCTAGCCTGCTGTACGCTGTAGCATCACTAAATTCACCCTCTCAGGCCCTCATTCTGCAAATGACCAGCACCATGTTTGAAGTCCCGAGTGTACCGTATTCTTAACCCTTTCAGTGCCAAGTCCGATTTTTTTATCAACCCATATTTCCTTGATCATTTTTCAAAATTATTGATCATAATAATGTGATACATTGATGGAAAGAGCTCTAAATTCACATTTCCATCAATATATCATATTATTATAATCATTAAATTTGAAAAATGGTCAAGGAAATATGGGTTGATACAAAAATCGGACTTGGCACTGAAAGGGATAATATTGCTGTTGTAGATCTTACAACCTCCATCTCAAATTTTACCAGGGTGTGGCCTTTCAAAAATATAAAACATTTGCACGACTGCTGAAAAAACATTCAATTATCTTGGTCGCTTTTCATCTACCGGTAGTCATTGGCTTATTATCCTGAATAATTTTTACACTTGTGTTTAATTCTTGGTCGTATATGCAGACAGTTACGGTATGATTGTGTGCATTTATGATGTTGAAAATGATATGGAAAACTATCGATGCCCAATATATGCATGACAGAATGTGTTCCATTTCACTGATTTTGAATAAAATATATCTCTGAACCCTTGCATTTGTGTTAAAGTAATTACAGATATTTGCATCTGATTACATGCAGTATTCAAATTGAATGGTAGTTCCAGTTAATTGTATCATATCAAGTGTTCCACATAGTTAGTATATCTACATGTGCCAGTATATACCGATAGGACCACACTTAAGGCCTACCATCAGAGCATGCCTGAGTTTAGTGTGCCTGTCATTTGCAGAATGAGGTCCCCAAAGGGTGAATTTAGTGATGCATCCTGCATAGTGGGCTAGCATCACTAAATTCACCCTCTGTGGACCTCATTCTTCTTAGGCCTCATCTTCTCTGGAAAGTTTCTTTATTATAAAATTTCTATTGAAACTTCTTCACATAGATTATATTTCTTTTTAAGTTTAATTTCTCTATTTCCCCATATTGGCAGATGAAACATTGATTAATTGCCATTCATCGGAAAGCTCTGTGAGAGAAAACTAGAGTACCGTATACACAGGGTTTCCGCTAGGGGGTAGGGGAATGGGGCCAGTATACGTCAAGGGGAAAAATCCAGGTAAAAGTAGACTGTTTTAGCACTGGTTGAACTACTTTCGTTATATCGGCCAATAGAATCGTGTGAGAGTAGAAATGGCAGATCGTTTTGTTCCATTTCTGCCCAAGTGCCAAGCTATCAGACCTTATACATGTACCTGTAACTTTAAAACTAGTAAATTTATTAGATATAAATTAATTTACGAAGTACAGAACACCAGTAATTTGGATCCCGAGTTAAACGTGCTCGTTAATGTTAAAAGACTCACTGTGGAAGACCCAGCAGATATTTCGGATACATAACGTAATCGGAATATATTTTAGCAGCTGCAATGTAAATATAGAAGGCTGATTACATATCTGGCCGATGAGTATTCTTTTTGGGCAGTGGTAAGATGCCTTGATGCCCGGTGTGGCTACTCCCACATTTCTCTCTCGCTCTTACAAAGTGAACAGTATATTTTGCGGTATAAAACATGACAGGTACGATTAAAATACTGCTCTTTTGCATAACATAACCGGGTACTAACCGCAACGTAACTAACCAGCCTCAGAGGCGTAGCTTCTAGCGATGTCAGTTCCGATCACTTCCTGTTTCAATTTTCTGTATAACAACGCGTTTAGAGTGTGTACACTCACAAGATATAAAATAAATTCACCTTTTAAAATTCCTTAGTACTATTCCAACAAAATTCAGAAGTTTTAAACATCTTTATACCTTTATAGACATGCAGTATGTCCTGGGGTATGGCAGGGGGGGGGGGGTACTTGGTGAGGGGAACGGGGCCGTCAAGGGGACCCCCTGCCGGTATAGCGGAAACCCTGGTATACATGTATGCACTTTTCACTGCAGACATACATGTACCTGCATTTGACAATCTTGGACAAAATACTAAAAAAAATGTTTTCTTTATTTAACAGTTCTCAGTATACGAAACACACAAGAAGAAGAGCCGCCCGATCCACAACTAATGCGACTTGATAACATGTTGATTGCTGAGGGCGTGGCCGGTCCCGAGAAAGGGGCTGGTGGGTCATCGTCAGCAGCGGCAGCAAACTCTACTGCAGCATCAGCTGCCGGACAACCAGACAGTGCTATCGAACACTCTGATTATAGGGCAAAACTCGCTCAAATCCGACAAATATACCACACAGAACTGGAAAAATATGAAAGTGTAAGTATCATTCATGTACGATAGCCTCAACACTCAGTCAAATCCAATAACTATACCACACAGTACGACACTGAACTGGAGAAATATAACAGCATAAGTAGATTCCATACGACAAATATGCCAACAGCTGGCTATGATGAAACTTATCAGCTTCGTTTCGTCATCTGACAAACGTACCAACAGCTGCATAAATATCTCAGTCTGACAAATATACCAACAGCTGAAACTTATATGCCTCAATCAGACATATATACAAGTACAGGTACCAACAAAGTGTGATTCATTTTCAGACATTTTTTTAACATAGTTTTTTGCAGCATATATCCACAATATTTTTTGCAAATGATTTTTCATTGTCAGTCCATGTACAATATACCAGTATGTGGAAGACATGTAAAATAGGCATACAGGCAGGGAAGAATCCAGAGATAATTTGGGGACACCTGATTCCAGCAGAGGATACATTTATTCCCATATGACTTAATAAGGCTTCTGTGCAAAGCCAACACAGATACATTTACCAGGGTTTCCGTTAGTACGGCTCAGCGTCCGTAGGACGGCCTCATTCCCCTCGCATATTATCTGTTTGGTTCATACATATACCAAATGTCAGTCGCAATGTCGTAAACAATTCCGGTTACAACGGGAGTTCGGGTGTTAAATAGAATACTGGTGAAAAAGCGGGTCAAATAGCGACGTTAGATACAGCGTAATGCATGTCGCGGTAACATCAAAAAATGTCGGACTGCTGAATATGCATATTTTTGTGTACGGGATGAAACTACTCATGCTCGAAAATCCCGTGATATCGTAGGATTACATAATTTGATCAAAGAACGCCGAATTTCTTAGTCGGGACATTTTTATGCACGGGATTTTCATGAATGAAACTGCTCCTCTCCGAGATCCCGTGCTATCGTACGGTGGTACATAATAAATGGGTCCCCCTGCAGAGTCCATGAGGTATAGAACGGAGTTTTAGCCAACGTGTTATAAAATATAATTTGGCGGGAGATGTGAACACGTGCGTCGTTGATTGTGCTTGGGGACAACGCAACTATTATTTACCGTCCTTTGACATTATCTCCATATTGGGGAGGGGGTACGTATGTGTTTGTCTTTATCACCCATGTATGTAATATGGTTCAAATGAATGGTGTTGTTAACTTGTCACTATGAATTCCCACTATAAAGACTGATTTCGGGACAGGTTCCGTTTTACTGTGAAATAAATCACGTTGGGATTTTGTTGACTATGCGCATAATAAGCAATTGCGGTCGTCAGTTTATGGACTAATATATAGAGACTAGTGAACAAGCTACGCGTTCCGAGTGAAAGATGTCCCTACCCACAGGTATTAGGCACAATTTTTGTTTTTAAATTTAATAAAAATCTCTTTTTATTAATTTTTTTTGGTGCCAAATACCTGTGTCGCTACCATTCGTATTTTGCCGCTATAAATAGCTCCTGCAGTATGACGTCACAGCGCACAAATAGTTTTACGATTGACAGCGTATATCATGTCAGTTTCATTTTCTCAGAAGCTGCTTGCAATTCTAGGAAATACTTGATTCAATTCTCCTTGCTATCTATTATTGGTCAATGCATAGATGTTTTGTAGTGTTTAGATTCATCGGAATCTTATTGTATAAATTTGTAAACAATAACTAGTAGCTTGTTCATTTATATATAATCTTCAATCAGACGGCAGTCTTATGTGCGTAATTAGTTGATTGATTATCTGGATACCATCAACAGAATTAATGCACCCACGGAAATGATTGACTTGCGTAATATATACGTAGCTTTGGTTGCTTTGTGAGACTCTTATGTGCAAGGAAATTGCTACTTTTCAGTGTCAAATAACAAAATTTTCGCCCGACGGGACGAACCATGGTCGTCCCGTCGCGTTATGTGTTTCCCCAATACGGACTCATTAATTTTCCCCTCGCGGAAACCCTGCATTTACATATACATTTATTATACATATGACATAATATTTCTGATTTTAAAATTAACATGCAAATAAAGGCTCTATTGCAACTGCAGATTTTTTATTTACATGGCATATTGTTGAATTGCCTTGGAAAATTCAGGTTGACTCAATACAGTCCACAAGGAATTTGGGGACATTTGGGCTTCTTGAGTTTGGGCGCCCATACCTGTAACAGGTATCAAAACAGCCCTGGAAATTTCCCTGCATACAGGTATATATTTTTTTTCACTTTGCAACCAGTAATCTTTTTTCGCTTTCAATTATTCCGTATGATACATGTTCTAAATTTCTTATTATGTTTTGCAGGCTTGTAATGAATTCACGACACACGTAGTCAACTTGCTACGAGAGCAGAGTCGGACGAGGCCAATTGCGCCAAAAGAAATTGAGCGCATGGTTAGCATAATACGGAAAAAGTTTTCTGCTATTGAGATGCAGTTAAAACAAAGCACATGCGAAGCTGTGATGATTCTGAGGTCTCGATTCCTCGATGCAAGGTAAGGCGACGCCAAATTAATTAGATGGTTTACAAACCCGGTGACAACATTTTTACCGAAATAGCAACAAAAAGAATATTTGTTTTACCCATGGTGTTCAGTTTGTGTAAAACTTCTCACTAGGGCTGCAACGATACCCTTTGTCACGATACGATACGTATCACGATACATGACCAACGATACGATACATATCATGATACGCAAAAACCATGTTTTGCGAGGATTTTCTACCTCAATTGCTTAAAAAACACAGTAAATATGGGTTATTTTCGTTTTCAATGACATAATATTGTGATATTTGTGTATCGTGATACACTTCACACGATATCGTGTGAACGATGCGCATATCGTGTGAAAGCTTATCACAATACATCAAAATCACGATGAATCGTTGCAGCTCTACTTCTCACAAAACCATTCAATCAGCTCCCCGAGAGCTTTCCGATGAATGGCAACAAGCCATATTTCCGACTAAATCCTGAAAAGTTACCCATAATTCTGCTGTGGTTAAGAAGTTGATTAATTAGAGCATTACTGTACTTCACAACAACTTCCAGGCATTTGTTTCTTGTCATGTTGCATTAGTATCTTGTTGTGCGAACAACTCTATGTACCGTAGCAAGATAATAAATCGATAAGTTTAGGCCCCAAAACATTGTTAATAAAACCATTGTTTTGGGCACTACCTGCTATAATTTTCTTTTATTTACCAGACGAAAGAGGAGGAACTTCAGCAAACAAGCGACAGAAGTGTTAAACGAGTATTTCTATTCACATCTGAGCAACCCATATCCTAGTGAGGAGGCTAAAGAAGAACTAGCGAGGAAGTGTGGAATCACCGTATCTCAGGTAAACTCATTGTTCTATCTATTTAAATTACTAATCCACCATACAGTAATGCCCTAAATTATCGACTCTGTAATCACAGCAGAATTATGGATAATTTTTCAGCTCTAGTGAGAGCTTTCCAATGAATGGCAACAAGCCATATTTCTGAGTAAATCCTGAAAAATTACCCATAATTCTGCTGTGGTTAAGGAGTGGTTTAGGGCATTACTGTAATTTGCCCCGAACAGCTTTCGTAGTTTCATTCAAATAAAACAGGTCAGTCAATTTAGTACCAAGTGGCATATATAACAAAGAATCTCTTTCATATGAATGACGTGAATAAGTGTCACTGACTGTCCAACTTTCCCAGTCAATGCTTCTTTCTTAGCCACTAATCAAGACAAAATTTATATGCCTCTCTTCTGTCGAGCCCTGAATTTATCTCTGACCGAAGCAATAATATTTGAAAACTAACAGACGCATAAGGAGAACTATAGACTTCCCCAATAAAGCCCCATGATTATGTCAAATACCCGAAATCTCATCTCGTGAACAGTTAATTTATTTTCTATTATATAGAGTAATGCCCTAAATAATCGGCTCCTTAACCACAGCAGAATTATGGTAAATTTTTCAGGATTTAGTCGGAAATATGGCTTGTTGCCATTCAATAAGCCATATTTCCAACTAAATCCTGAAAAATTACCCATAATTCTGCTGTGGTTAAGGAGTCGATTATTTAGAGCATTACTGTAGTCTATTGTATTGTTATGTACTGTTCTATGTATTAAATGTTAATCTCATGAATTGTAGAACTTATTATCTGATCATTTCCTAAAGGAACTATTCATCAAGGAATATTTAGCAAAGAAATGGTTTAAGTATTTATTTGGACAGTAATCCATGTAACATTATCGTAAATAGTTCGTCTTTTGAAAAAAAGAACATCCACTTGTGCAATCTTGATCTATGGGGTGGGAATAAACTGTGAAAGAAGGTATTTACTGGTCAAGGTAAACATTTCATTCAAGAAGAATATAAAACAAACTTTCGTGAATAAAATTTATGCATTTCAGAAGGGGGGTGGGGGTAAGCAGATTTTTTCCAGACACAACATATTTCAGTGCAATATTTATGTTCTATGTGGGACGTACCAGTATCTATTAAACACACATGGTGTAAACTGCACCTGTTTGATAATTTATGAGTGTTTAAATTGCTCCTGTAAAAATAATTCCTCTTTTACCAATTTAAAATTGTGTGTGATTCTGAATCTGATTTCAGTTGAATCATCAAATTTTCTGAGACTAATATTGAAATTCTTGTACTCAACTTGTACACTTGTTTCTCCTGGAAGAAATTGAAGAGATTTAATTAGACCCAGGTACATTTGTATCTTCTAGACTTGAATAGAACCAAGAAGCAAAACATGACCATTCAAATGCTAATATAATAGAAACTATGTTATCTCAATAAAAAAAACTAGAATTCAATAGGTGCTCTCACCTGCAGGCTACATTATATTGCAGGGCTGTATGTTCGGCTGAAATTAATAATAGCAGGCAATTTCACTATACAGTCCTCTTTATTCAGATTTTTTGGCTTCGGCAATCCTCTACGGCAACCATTGCCATGGGTCCAGTTTGCTTCAGCAAATGACTTCGGCTTTATTCAAATGAGGACTGACTATGTCGCATTGTCAAATAATAGTGCAGGGTTGTATTTTTGATTGAAATTAAATAATCATGCTTGCCCTATTATTCAGCAGGTGAGAGTAATGTGGAGACTATGAGATTAGATGTCTGAATATTACTGATATATCTATACATTTGTCACGGAGAAACAGTTAAAAATTTAGTTAACCTCTATCAAACATCTTCATAACTTGGAAATATATAACTTTTCCACGAAACTTCTGTTTTTATACAGAAATGTAGACAATTATTCTAAATCTAATTGCAATAATATCCACAATCTTTCTATTTCTGTGATGGAAATTTAGTCGAGAATGTTGTCGAATCATAATTGCTTGTTACCTCTGTCACGATAAAGCACTGGTTAATTAATATTTGTGAGAATAGAAGATTTGTGGGAGTTTTTGCAGCCAGTGTGTGTGATGGCCTAGTGACCCACAAATTACAATATCGCATTATCGTGTCCTTAGATCTTGTCCTCAGAAAGTAGAAAATTGGTAAATGGGTAGTCGTCTATTCAAGTTATGTTACATTACGACATTTTGTAGGCTAGCATTCCATTATCATTATATATGTACTCACAATCTTGATGTTGTAAACCATGTCCTTCGTTGTGTGCTCACGTTGTATGTTTAATGTTTTGTTGGAAAGTTTTAGGAATTTTTCAGAAATAAAACCTTTGGGTGAATTGGTGTGGTTATGACATGTCCGTTTTCTATTTGTCCAGAGATATTAACCCTTTGAGTGCCACGGGCCGATCTCATCGGCCCTAATTTACGGTGTGTAAAATTGGCCCTAAAAAAAAATATATAAGAGAATGCATTGGCACAGGGTATATGGGTTGATACAAAAATCGGACCTGGCACTCAAAGGGTTAAACCGTTAGTTCCTACCAGCCTCCGTCTTACATGGATCTCTGTTGTTCCTACCAGCCTCCGTTCTTACATGGATCTCTGTTGTTCCTACCAGCCTCCGTTCTTACATGGATCTCTGTTGTTCCTACCAGCCTCCGTTCTTACATGGATCTCTGTTGTTCCTACCAGCCTCCGTTCTTACATGGATCTCTGTTGTTCCTACCAGCCTCCGTTCTTACATGGATCTCTGTTGTTCCTACCAGCCTCCGTTCTTACATGGATCTCTGACCGTTAGTTCCTACCAGCCTCCGTTCTTACATGGATCTCTGTTGTTCCTACCAGCCTCCGTCTTACATGGATCTCTGTTGTTCCTACCAGCCTCCGTTCTTACATGGATCTCTGTTGTTCCTACCAGCCTCCGTTCTTACATGGATCTCTGTTGTTCCTACCAGCCTCCGTTCTTACATGGATCTCTGTTGTTCCTACCAGCCTCCGTTCTTACATGGATCTCTGTTGTTCCTACCAGCCTCCGTTCTTACATGGATCTCTGTTGTTCCTACCAGCCTCCGTTCTTACATGGATCTCTGTTGTTCCTACCAGCCTCCGTTCTTACATGGATCTCTGACCGTTAGTTCCTACCAGCCTCCGTTCTTACATGGATCTCTGTTGTTCCTACCAGCCTCCGTTCTTACATGGATCTCTGTTGTTCCTACCAGCCTCCGTTCTTACATGGATCTCTGTTGTTCCTACCAGCCTCCGTTCTTACATGGATCTCTGTTGTTCCTACCAGCCTCCGTTCTTACATGGATCTCTGTTGTTCCTACCAGCCTCCGTTCTTACATGGATCTCTGTTGTTCCTACCAGCCTCCGTTCTTACATGGATCTCTGTTGTTCCTACCAGCCTCCGTTCTTACATGGATCTCTGACCGTTAGTTCCTACCAGCCTCCGTTCTTACATGGATCTCTGACCGTTAGTTCCTACCAGCCTCCGTTCTTACATGGATCTCTGTTGTTCCTACCAGCCTCCGTTCTTACATGGATCTCTGTTGTTCCTACCAGCCTCCGTTCTTACATGGATCTCTGACCGTTAGTTCCTACCAGCCTCCGTTCTTACATGGATCTCTGTTGTTCCTACCAGCCTCCGTTCTTACATGGATCTCTGTTGTTCCTACCAGCCTCCGTTCTTACATGGATCTCTGTTGTTCCTACCAGCCTCCGTTCTTACATGGATCTCTGACCGTTAGTTCCTACCAGCCTCCGTTCTTACATGGATCTCTGTTGTTCCTACCAGCCTCCGTTCTTACATGGATCTCTGTTGTTCCTACCAGCCTCCGTTCTTACATGGATCTCTGTTGTTCCTACCAGCCTCCGTTCTTACATGGATCTCTGTTGTTCCTACCAGCCTCCGTTCTTACATGGATCTCTGACCGTTAGTTCCTACCAGCCTTCGTTCTTACATGGATCTCTGTTGTTCCTACCAGCCTCCGTTCTTACATGGATCTCTGTTGTTCCTACCAGCCTCCGTTCTTGCATGGATCTCTGTTGTTCCTACCAGCCTCCGTTCTTACATGGATCTCTGACCGTTAGTTCCTACCAGCCTCCGTTCTTACATGGATCTCTGTTGTTCCTACCAGCCTCCGTTCTTACATGGATCTCTGTTGTTCCTACCAGCCTCCGTTCTTACATGGATCTCTGTTGTTCCTACCAGCCTCCGTTCTTACATGGATCTCTGTTCAAATTATTTGGGCTTAGTGATCTTTCAGATATGATATTTTGGAAGTCTCTTTTTAACCCTTTACCCAACAAACTGGCCAAAAACGCTCAAATAAAGCTTCAACAACCTAAAATATCTTCGGTCTGTCTCAATAACACCATACAAATATGGGATATCATTGGAACCGGCTCATTGACCACATTGTGATGGTTACAGTTATGCCCTGTGCCAATGCATTCTCTTATATATGCGAGTCGACCATAGGTCGCCTCGCATATATACGAGAATGCGCTGGACTAAAATTCTTTGACAATTTTAGAATTTTTAATATGTGTTAAGCCAATGCATTCTCTTATATATGCGAGGCGACCTATGGTCGACTCGCATATATAAGAGAATGCATTGGCACAGGGCCGTTCTGTTGGGTAAAGGGTTAATGTTGTTGCCATATTACATCTAGTAACTAACAGCTAAGATTGAAATATCCTTAGTTTGTGCATTATTATTTGGGTATTGTTATTTGGTCGTATATTTTTTCAGTGAATGCACTATTTCGACAAATTATTACTCAAAATTATTTATGGCAAAAGGCGACTTAACTTTAATTACATATTGATTTAGTTGGTAATTTAAAAATTGGGTCTAAGAAGAGCTTGTGATAATCAATCCTCGAAATTGGCCTTGGTAATAACCAATGTCGTGGGAAACGCCGTGGCAACATGTGGAATCTATAAAGCCACTAACAACATTAAATTTGCTGTGGGACATTTTCTTTATTAAAGGGTTAAAAACTGGGGGACAATAAATGTTACTATTTCTAGAACATTATACTGCAGTGATCCATTTGCTTTTCAGTTGAAAATCTCTGGGCACCTTTAAGCCTGATATTTCTGACAGCAATTGTTTTAATATGTACATAGATAGAACGAGAACAGAGGTTCGAGTTTTACCTCGCGGGATAACAAACGAGTGCAATAGTGTTAACATGTTAACAAAACTGTGTTGTTCTATGTTTATTGAACAATGTAAAGATTGTGGATTATAATATACTAACATTTAGGTTGATATATTTTCATTTTATTGAACAAACGTGTGCTTAATGTTGACAATACTTCCATAATTTAGTGAAGCAATTTTCTGTTTAAGTAAAGTTGACGTCGCTAATGACATTGTTGATGTAATCGGTTTGTATTTTTCTAGAACAATACACAATTGTTTTGAAATCTTCTCTATTTTGCTGTATTCTACCCAAATAAGCCATTGGGTGTGCAATAATGTATATTAATACATGTCTTCAAAACAAGTTTCATCAGGGACCAAACTAGAGACTTAAAATTTGGAGAAGTCGCTTCTCCCTGTTTGGTTATTGGGGAGAAGTGAACTGCCATCCGGGAAAAATAACCTATGATGAAGTTCAATTTACACCCCCAACATGCACCATTATAATCAGTAAGTATAATTGTCCCCCGAAAAAATTATTTTTCGGGGGACTATAGAAACAGGCTCCGTTCGTTCGTCCGTCCGTTCGTCACACTTTTGAGTACCTTCATGGTGTAATCCTCTCCTCTTACAGATTTCATCCCAGAGATTTTAAACTGCAGAATATTGTTGCCCATATATTGAAGATGTGCAACATGTATATAGATGACGGAAAAATTATTTTTTGACAGAGTTATCAAGTCTTTTCGACTTAGAAAATTTCAACATGTTTTATAATTTTCAGTATGAGGGTACCTTCATGGTGTAATCAACTCCTCCTACAGTTTTCATCCTAGAGATTTGAAACTTCAGAATATTGTTGCGCATATATTGAAGATGTGCAACATGTATATAGATGACGGAAAAAATATTTTTTTATGGACTTATTAACCCTTTTCTACTTTTAACAAAGCGGCATCGACTTGCCACGTTTTCAGGGGGACACTGTGGTCAGCTGACCTTTTATTTGAATATGCTATTGGGACATGCATGTATTCATAAAGTATTCTTTGAATTTGCTGTTGGGACATATGCATACTGTTATATGAGAGAGAAGTCACTTCTCCCTGGGGAAAAAATAGCGAGAAGTGGAACATTTTAGGGAGAAGATGTCGCCCTCTAGGCTTGCCCCTGAGTTTCATAAAAAGAAATTACTCATGGTTAGAACAGTTATCTGGAATGAGAGACTACAGCCCTCGATATTTGGAAAAATATTCCATGGAAAATTTAATACTGTGGCATGTTAGATTTCACATGCTGCCACAGCGTTTTCTCACGGCATTTCTTATTGCCATGGCCAATTTCGAGGACTGGATAGTGGACACCACATATCAAAACTACTGGGTAATCACGACCAAATTTACCGTAGTTGCAGGTGCAGGTGTTTTACATGTACATAGTTATGACTCATGAGGTGCACTTTGACCCATGTAATAGAAGCTACAAGTTCAAATTAGGGGAAGTGGTCTGTTCCACTGGCTTCCTGGTACATTCCAGGGCTATTTACAGTCTTAATCAGTGTTAGAATGACACATTTATTGTACTCCCCCAGGGTCCATAGCTTCAATAGACATTATAGAGTCACAACAAAGGGTCATAAATCTTAATCCTTCCCAGGCCCAACACAAATATTTTGATGGTTTCTATTCTTTATCACTGTCCATGTTACTATTAAAGAGATAAAAGCCTGAATTTTCATACTCAGAAACCTGTAATTTTAAGTCCATGAACTATATTGGTTTCTATTACCAAGGTTTTATTTCACTAATTGGCCCATTTAAATTAAATGTTCATGATCTTTAGAAATTGTACTGCCAAAATTGAGAATATGGTGCCTGTCATTTGCAGAATGAGGTCCCCAGAGGATGAATTTAGTTATGCTATCCCGCATAGCAGGCTAGCATCACCAAATTCACCCTCTGGGGACCTCATTCTGCATGGCCTCATCTGATATGGGAGACACAGACTCAGATTGAAGCTCCCAAATGGTGAATATTGTGATGTACACCCTTTGGGAACCTTGATTATTAAATGTGTCGTCTGCAAATTTGGGGATATAGAGAAACTGAACTAAAAAAGAATCTGTGTGAAGAAGTTTCTATAGAAATTTGATAATAAAGTAATTTACCAGAGAAGATGAGGCATAATAAGAATGAGGTCCCCAGTGGGTGAATTTAATGATGCTAGCCCGCTATGTGGAACCTCATTCTGCAAATGACAGGCACCTTATTCTCACACTTGTGTACTAGGCATCTCCCTCAGTGGCCGCTGTTATTAAATTCTTTGTTTTCCCATTCCCTACCAAATTAAAAAAGTTTTGTGTCGGTAAGTCATCTAATATTTTTCAACCGGATATCTCATATCATATACCATAAATGTATTACAATACAACCTAATTTTAATTTTATGAAATCGACCTCATACTTGTAATCTATGGCTAACAAATGAAATTAAATTTCATATCTTATCAGATTTGTAAAATATTTCAGTAGGGAGCTTTTTTTGTAGGTACTGGTAGTGGTGGGCCAACAAGCAAAATTGTATTTTTGGCATCACAAGAAGAAACATATCTGCAAATTAACCCAAAATGGTTTAATTGTTAACACTTTCATGATGGGAGCTGCGCTGTTGCAGCATTAATACAAATCCTGTGCCAGTGATTTCTATTGTATATGAGAGTCCCCCATAGGGAACCTCTCCCAAAATTTCCAGACACTTCAGTCATGGTAGGGTTAAAGCGCAAATTGACTACTGATACAGTATATTGGCATTCATAGCCATCATTTATACTCTGAATTGTACATTTAAATTTTGTCCTATTTGAATAGAATATAACATTTCTTGCCCACTTGGCTCTGGATTGTACATGCAAATATGGTCCCATCTGGATATTGGCATTCGTGGTCCCCTTTGCTCTGTATGGCACATGTAAATAAGGTCCCATCTGGATATCGGCATTCCCAGTCACCTTTTCTCTGTATGGCACATGTAAATGTGGACCTGTCAATGTGGGCCTCTCATTATTCACTGGGAAACTGATATCTCTGTGTCTTAATAGATTCTCCCAGCCTACTGTGTAAGGATCTATTCCACAAATCAATAGCAATAAATTACATTTTACTCTTTTCTTTCTTCTCTACAGTTACGCTCAAAACAATGTGGTGTTAAATCCCTCAAGTTTCTTTAGTTATTCATATTGTTGGGGTTTTGTCTGTGAAATAAAAAGGCTTACAGAATATTCACTCTGTGGACCAGGCCACATTTAAAAATATCTATGTTCCCCTGAGGGCCCTGACCCTACCAAAAATTTCAAGAATGAGTATGTTGGTACTATGTAATTTTTTTTAGAGTTAAAGTAATCACTGATTGGATGATTAAACCTTTCATTGACAAGTAGAAATGTTCTGATAATAATCCAACAAACGACATTACATGTATGTCATTTGTTGAACTTATTATCTGAACATTTCCCTCCCTCTATAGGGAAATTTGAATATATTTGATTTTTTGACTCCTTCTATATTCGTATTATCAATCGTCTGTTTATTTTTTCATGAAAACCCCAACCCCTCCATATGAATAATAGACCATTGAAATGTGTACTTTTATAACTGAATGCAGGCATTAAAATTCATAACATTTTACGGGAATCAAAAGTTAGCATTTCTACGGCTAGTCAGCTACTTTTACGAGAATCAAACTAAGAATCATTTTTCTGATTCTCGACAGATTTTAATTAAGCACTGGAATGGGAGAATCCATTTAGCTTACATAGAAAGGGTTAACTTGACCTAACTAATGTTTTTCAGATTAAAAAATTGTAGTTTATAAATTTCCTCTAAATTCCATCAAATAAACTCATGTAGCCTGCATCTTTCAAGCCACATTGAAGATAATAAAAATGTTTTCACTATATTTCAATCTTTCAATTCATATGTTTTTCATCTTGATTTGAAAAAAAAAAAAAAAAAAATCCTTTGGAAGCAAATCAAATATATTCAAATTCACCCTCTGGGGACCTCATTCTGCAAATGACAGGCACCTTATTCTCAGGCTTGTCTATCAGTGTAGTAAACATCCATCCTTTTCATTGAGCTCTCTATTTGCATTATAATACTGTAAATTTGGTTTCAATTTGGACATACCATACATGTAATCACTCCCAAACTACATGTAGATGTTCTCAAATTTGACTGATTCACAATATCAAATTTGATTCAAAATAGGTATTTTTTACATCTGCATGGTATCTTAATGAATAATTATATAAATCAATTTAAATAATTCAAAAGCCAATAAAAATTACAACATAATTTTAAAATGTAAATCAAACTCGTTAATAATTTAAATGTGACGTAAAAAAAAAAAAAAACATTATTTAAAAAGAAAATGTTGTTAAAACTCCATGATGAGAAGTCTAGAACACTGAATATATCTTATAAGTTGTGAATCCATATTACATAGGTGTTTGCATAAGTGGACATTTATTACAAATGCTAATCAATCTCGGCTAATGACCCGAGGCACCTGTACACACCTGGATGGTTGTTTAACCTTGCCACCTGCTATCATGTAATACTTACCATTGTTATATTGATCATTGTTATTGGATACTCAATGCTATTGTAAAAATTTATATGAAAGGATAAGTTTTTCATGTTTATAGACTCTTGAATTAGAATTATTGATTTATGGGCAAGCATAAATCTATTGCTAAATCCCTGTTTCAAACACAGCTCGTACAGTAATGCCCTAAATAATCGACTCCTTAACCACAGCAGAATTATTGGTAATTTTTCAGGAATTAGTCGGAAATATGGCTTGTTGCCATTCATCGGAAAGCTCTCAAGTCGGTAAACGCTGTGCCCAAAATATTGAAATTTGAAATAAATTTGTTCTCATTGTATGGCTATGTTTTAATATATACCTAGTATTGAGATGAAAAACACTGAATTGTTGAATTTCATATTGATGAAATTAAATTATGCTGAAAACTGTCATTCTCAGAAAATGAATAACAATTTAAATTTTTTTTCTCTAAATTTCAAAACTGGTCAGGGCCTAAAATATGACTAGAATCAGAATCATGATTCTCATAAATCAGCTGATTCGCTGTAGAAATGCTATAAAGGTATTTTGATTATCGCAATATTTGATGGATTCTAAAGTGTGATGGTTTGCCCTGATGTGCCCAAATTACACAATTCTAAAGGCCTGAAGTAATCCTGACTGGACAGGGATATTGTTTAGGCAATAACTCGGGTCGTAAATGAGACCTGTTCCCCATGGGAAGTAAGCAGTTTTTCCCAATTTCTGAACCGAAATTCCAAACTCAGAAAGACATTCTGTCTTGTTTTACCTTACCTTTAAGATAACTTTGAGTCTTAACTGGATGCAAGCTTTGTTGGCCTCTTGGTCCAGATTCTTTGTTGTTCATTATTTTGACATTCCGGTTAGATAGGAGTTAATTATGCACTTGTTCTGGTGCAATATAAAACTGATCAGTTAGTACCAAGGCGCTATGCCAACTTGAGGAATATAGCATTCTACTAACATTGCCGAAAATCCGAGGCAAATCGACCGTACCACTCCATAGAAAACATCGTCTGAACTACGCTCAATTGTAAATATTTACTACTCGATTCGTGGCGCATCTATCGGCCATAAACTAACGAAAACGATTTTGCCATTGATAGTCACTGCATTTAATTATATAAGAATGACGGTGTGTGTTGTCAATTTGGATATAATATGTGTAAAAATTACTACTTTGAACAAGATTATTCTCCATTTATATTTGATCACCCTGCCGGAGTGTTTCACATCACTTTAACATATACTCTATGTGGAACCGGTTTTCTGTAGGATTCACTATATTGGGTACACAGATTACGTCAGTTTGATGAGAGAAAACACGCTTATTTTTATACACTTTTCAAAGAAAAATGGGGGGGGGGGTGCGGCTATTCTATCTGTCTTGGCATCCCCATCAGGAATATACATGTACTTCAGCCATGGATTATCGGATCAGAACTAAATTTGGTATGGATGTTCGCCAACAGGAGTTTCAAAAGAGGCCCCAATGATGTTTGTGTTCTCCATTCTATATTTAACTTTCTTTATTTATCTGAATATAAAGGTTTTCTGTCTGTGCAGATGTTTCAGCCATGGGTTATCAGATCTGAATTAAATTTGGCATGAAGATCCACATTTCAAATGAGGATCCAATGATGTTGTTTTTGTTTTCCAATCAAGAGTTATCCGTCTTGGTTATTTTAGATTTTTATGTTTTGCCTCAATGTACCTAAACCCAGTCTGAATTTTTCCATACATGTAGATCATGTTCTGATCAGAATACAATAGTGATTTCGTTTTGACAATTTGACTCGAATTCAATTTGTTATGTTTATTTTCAGGTGTCGAACTGGTTCGGAAATAAAAGAATTCGTCATAAGAGAAATATAAATAAGCATGGTAATTAACAAAATTAAATTTTTCTTGTTAATTAACATGTTTTCACCTTTGCAGGTATCAAATTGGTTTGGAAATAAGCGGATAAGATATAAGAAGAATATTGGCAAAGCTCAGGAGGAGGCGAATTTATACGCGGCTAAAACGGCTGCGGCTGCCGCCCAGCAAGTCACTCACGAAGGTTTAATGTTCTTGCTAAAGCAATCCACATTTCATTTCATTTTAGATTTAGAAGCATTTATCTGATTGTGGCGTATATAATAAGTGCTGTGCGATATAAAGCCGAAGTTATCGGATATGCGTGATAATTAGAAATTTTCCCCAGATTTGTGAAGATAATGGAATTTTTCAGAATTTTCTGCCTGACATTGGGTGATATTCAATCGACACCTGGACAATGAATTTCTTCATCAAGATAGCTGGTAAATAAACTTCTGAGAAGTAAAGTACATATTTGTGAAAAAAAATCAATTTCAGGTAATTATCTTGGAGTTATAGGGGAAGGTATTCACAGGTCATCATTATAAAAATTTGTTGTTTACTAGTAGTAATTTTCTGTGGATGGTTTTGTTTAATAGGCTGGAATTCCAATTGAAAAGAAAAGGCCCAATTTGAATGTCTCCAATGGATCAAAATTAGTATTATACTGGGTACTTTATTGGAACGCTTGCACAAGATTCCACATGGCCAATTCTTCATGTAAAACAGCAAATTGTCAAGTCTCTTTATAAAAACTGTCGATAATTTTTATCAGATTTACGTCTCTAGAATTCCGATTCGGATTTGATTTCTGTATTGATGGGATTCCCTTCATTCCATTGTCATGTCTCAGACTGGGTGGTATCTCATTGATTGTGATGTAACAGCTCATTGCAAGCGGGATCCATTCTCTTTAAAAAGCTGATGACAATTGCAAACACAGCTTCATGATTGTACTATGTAAATAGAGAGATCAGAGGTTAATGACATATTGAAAATTTTCCCACTGATAGTGAAACAAGACAGCTTTAATATTCAGAATACAAGCGATATATTTATAAATCATTATACAATGTATTCATCGAAATCTAGGATACATTTATATCTTCCAAGTTTTTATCCGCCAATGATATTTATTACTGATTAATTGTTTGCATTGTGTTGTATCTCACAAACATTTAGTACAGCAAGCATGCACTCCATATTTGGAAACGCTTTATGTTTTCTTGGGATAGCCTGTCATTCTAGAAATAGGATTTGGATAAAATTCTAGAGACGTATCGGTAAATCTGATGAGGATTTTTCGTCAACTTTTTAAAGAGACTGGGTTATTGGTTATATGATAAAACAATATATACATCATTGGAAAGCTTATAATAAATGGGTTCAATGTGTTCATGACCAATTTACCAATGTAGATATGTTTCTGTTGAAGATGTGATGCCTAAAAGAATGATTCTGCAGTTTCTTGGGAAAAAATAGATTATTTTCCATAAAATTACCGTACATGTACATCCATCAAGTTCCAAAATACAAACAAAAAGCCTCCCACCCTCATGCCAAGTAATTGGAAGTAAATATAAAAAATATTTTTAACACAGATGATTAACCATTCCTGTGACTGGCCATACAGAATCTGTTCCAATAAGCTTTTTAACTGTGTATCATACTAATATTGATCTATTTCTACCATCCAACCCGGGGCCACCTCTTCTAGGAATTTCTGTTTGAATGAGAATTACTGCATCAGGTAATGTCTTAAAATATGAATTAATCAAATCTAAAATGAAAATGTATTGCTTTGGGATCAACACTGATCCTTTGTCGTTTTAATGGCATAAATTTGTTTTATAGCTCTTGATTCTTGAAGGACAAAAAATATCTCAATTAATAACAGCTTCTAAGTGAAAAGGCGCTATGTTAGAAATTAACGCTGTCAATATTTGGTGGTGGTTTTCCTAACCGTAGATATGTGACTGTATCGTAATCTCTTGTCTCCTTTTGTGTCATACCATCTGGCATGTGTGTTATCACCTCCTGGACATGTTGCCATGACAACCAGACATGTCGCCATGTTGACAAGAAAAAAATTTCCTGTTACTTTTGGCGATATCACCCAGCACTTTTTATATTCTTTGACGTTTTAACTCTCATAAGCTTTGCTCCCGATTACTTTCAATTTGCTTGTCAAAAATCGCTTTCTCTTCAAAGTTTGTTGTCAAAAAATTATTGCCTAACTTCTTTCAGCTTATCTCTGCTTTGTATATATCCTTATAACCAAAATTCCCTTCATGACTTCATTTCTGCAACTATCTCTGTAGTTACTATCAGACTGCATCAAGGCCTGAGAATATGGTGCCGGACATTTGCAGAATGAGGTCCGCAGAGGATAATTTAGTGACACTACCCCACACAGTGGACTAGCATCACGAAATTCACCCTCTGGGAACCTCATTCTGCTTAGGCCTAATCTCTGGGATAGTATCTCTATTATCAAATTAACAAGTATTTTAGTTTCTATAGAAACTTCTACATAAAGATTCTTTTTCTCTGTTAGTTTAGTTTCTCTTTATCCCCAAATTGGCAGACAACACATTGCATAATCGATGTGCCCACTGGGTGCACATCATAATATTCACCATCTGGGAACTATTATCTGAGCCTAGTCTCCCATAATTGATTAGGCCATCCAGAATCAGATCCCCATAGAATGAGTTTGGTGATGCTAGCCTGCTGTGCAGGATAGCATCACTAAATTCACCCTATTGGGACGTCATTCTACAAATGTCCAGTACCATATTCTCAAGTCCGGTTACATCATGCGGATGTTTTGTTAAAACAATTCCCGTCGTTAGGTAAATGCATACAAAGTGGTGGGGGATATCACTATTCAGTTTTATAATGGCCGAACCCAAGTTGACCAGCTGCAATAATAAATTATATTGTACAAATGTAATGGATCATTTGAAAAAAATGGAGCTTGAAAATATTAAGATTTTGTTTCTAACTTAATATTTACAACATTTGATTACAAAGCCTTTGGATATTTGTTAAACTTATCGGCTAAAGATTCCTACAAATGAATTCTTAGTGTTTCCCTGCCTGCCGTATGCTAACTTATCTGAACGTCTCTACAAATGAAGGATTTATACTTCCTAACTGAAAGGGGGCATCCATCCAGCAATTGAAGGAATAAATGAGAATCATTTTGGTTAAGAAAAAGTATGTTATATCTGAGCTTCTGAGGGTTAAATCACGCGATTATTTGCATCTGCTTAATAGAAATAGAATGTATCTTTCTTCAGCTTGTTCGTTGTTAACCCTGTCTTTATTGAGTTTTTTTTGCCTACATTAGGGACAATTTCATTGAAAACGTATCAAATCTACTTCTTTCGAAGGATGCTCCAGTTTAAAACTGTTGGCTGTAGATTATGAGAAAAAAAATTGGAATTCATGAATATTCAGGTTATTTTAGAGTACTTTCAGGCAAGGTTAACACTTTGAATGTTATTTTGTACCAGCAATATAAGGTTTGTCTTCTCCATAACAAAGTGGGCGACATGTATGTTTAAAGATGCTAATAAAATGTTCCTGTTGCATGATATAATGGTTAATTAAAACTAATAATTCAATACAATGACTTTGAAAAAGAGTATTAATATTTTGGAAATTAACCCTTTCTATACTAAAGCATCATTGACGAGTTGTTATCCCATAGGAAATGTTCAGATAATATGTTTAACATAGGTCGTTTGTTGAACTAATTATCTAAACATTCCCTCAATAAATAGGGCTTCTTCCGCACTTTTATTTATCTGTCATCTGCTATTGTCACCTTAACATCGCTCAAAATCAATAATAGACCATCCGATGACACTTTTTTAACCGACTGAGAGAATCCAGTTAGTATAGAAAGGGTGGTTAAAAAACAGATAAAATAACGAGATCGAAGTATGAACACTAATGTATTCAATAGGTCTTTGAGATTGTTACCATTGCATTTGTCTCTTTTGGAAATGTAGAAGACGATGTTATATTTGCTGTTACATAGATTTGTGTTGTCTTATTCATGTTGCCTGTTTTGCTGGTGTAAGAAATTACCTATCCCTCTGAACCAGGTGTTTTTTCATTTTAATTTTTGAAAATGTATGCTGTTTTTTTACCCTTTCACGATGGGAGCTGCGCTGGTGCAGCATTAAAGACCCTGTGCCAGTGCATTCTCTTAGATATGCGAGTCTCCCATAGGGAGCCTCACATATATAAGATAATGCACTGGCTTACAAGGTCAAGGTAAATATTGTAAGGCCAATGTATTCTCTTATATATAAGAGAATGCATTGGCACAGGGTTTTCACAAAATTTCAGGAATCTCCAGTCATGAAAGGGTTAAGTCTGATCTACCAGTATATATAATCTTACAGATCCATCCTAAAATATGTAGAATACAAAATACATCAATTTCTTCCACTGGCAAAGCAGACCTCTATTATTTCGACTGATTATAAATTGTGTCCCATCCACCACAGTAGATTTTCAGGTTAATAATAACTTCCATTATTTGATAAATTTACTATTTTTTCTATTGTCACCATCAAATTTGAAGCAAAAGCCTATTAAGTTGGCACAAAATGCTATAATTGCTTGTTTTAGTTCCACCGAGATACGTAAGCAGTGATGGACCAGTGACACTGCATTTGGGCCACTGTGATAAATGCAGTTTGACACTGAAGGCAGCAGACCTTATGCCAATGGACCTTTTCTCAGCTGTCAATACAAATTTTTTAGCAGATATTTTTATCAATCGGCGACAACCCCATTGCAGTGACAGGGACACAATTTTAGGATCAATCGGTTGCTATAGCAACAGTTTATTGCAGCTTGTTACTAGTAGTGATATTTATTTATTTTAGCACTTTATTTTGCCTGCTGCTTTCTTCATGAATATGCATGTTACAGCATGAATTAGATGTCTTGCCTCAAAACTAGAGGAATTTTTTGCTTCAACTCTTATTGCCAGGGTCACCATATCGACCATAAATTAATACAGTTAGAATGCCCAATCATAGGCACATTCAAAGTCTTGCCAGTGCCAGGCATGTTTATTTGGCCCACTCATAGTCACATACCTATAGTTCAAAAGTCTTCTGTGTGCCAGGTTACTAAATTTCAGCCCACTGATATGCACTGTCATCATGCCAGGCTGATGATTTTCAGCCCAATCATAGGCATATTCAAAGTCTTGCCAGTGCCAGGCTTGTTTATTTTGGCCTGATCATAGACACATACATTTGATTCAAAAGTGTTTAGACGACCAGTTTAATGAATTTCAGCCCATGACAGGCACATCATGCTGGTCTCATGATTTTCAGCCCAATGATAGGCACATTCAAATTTCAAAATCTTGCCAGTGGCGGGCTTGTTTATTTTGGTCCAATCATTGGCATGTATATGAAATTCAAAAGTCTTCAGCCCAATCATTGGCACATATTTCAAATTTTAGATGCCAGGCTTATACGCACATAATTTTAAAGTCTGTTTAATAAAAAATTCACAATGCTTAGTATAAACTTACATAGATAGATTTCACTCAGGAAACCTCAGTTTATGGCTCTCTGACCAGATTTTAAGCCTGATCTTGTCTACAAAACTATGTTGTTTTTTTCAAAAGTCAGATGACATCTTTAAATTGACCTGCTTTGTGTGCTATCAACTGTAATGGCCATGATTTTAGATTACTCTATCACATGACTATTTATACATCCCAGAATCGGGAGATATGAGTAATGATCAGCTTGTGAAATCAGTAGGGATAATACTGGTGAAGTTGAAGTATCGTTGCCTTACTCTTCTATAGCAGACTTAACTGTAAATTGCTCACTCATCTAAAATCACCAATGACAGTAATAAAATGTTACAATTGTGAAAGTAATCCAGGTTATTCCATAGAAAACATATTTGTTCTGATCTCCACAAGAGTTGTCAACTGAAAGTAGAAATTTAATGTGAACAATATAATTTGTCATTGATGTTTACATAATTTCAAAAGAATACAAACTCATTTGACCTCGCAAACTGCATAACAGTTCGGTCATCTCCTAATAACATGACATATTTGTGTAGAATTGAACACAATAGTCAGATTACTTTAATACATCATTATGACCGTCAGATGTAAATTTTTCCGATGAATGAAGCATTTCATATGATAAAGTAGATTAATATTTATGAAAACATTCCGCCGCTGGATCTGGGCTTAAAGTCCGCTATAGAAGAGCAAGGCAACAGTACTTAGATGGAAACAATTATTATCCTTACCGAATTCACTAGCAGCTTTACGTTGAAGGAAACTGGGACTAGAACGTAGCTAGAGGGTTTCTCCATTGTGGGGAGGGGGATGGAATTTTCTAGCTGCTACAGTAATGCTCTAAGTAATCGACTTTGTGATTAGACATGATGCCTTTAAAGGCCCACTTAACCCTTTACCCAACAAACCGGCCAAAACCGGCCAAATAAAGCTTCAACAGCCTAAAATATCTTCGGTCTGTCTCAATAGAACCATACAAATATGGATATCATTGGAACCGGCTCCTTGACCACATTGTGATAGTTACAGTTATGCCCTGTGCCAATGCATTCTCTTATATATGCGAGTCGACCATAGGTCGCCTCGCATATATAAGAGAATGCATTGGCCTAAAACAAATCTTTTTTTAACTCTTTTTACCATTTTTTCTTACATTCTTTAACAATTTTATAACTTTTAATGTGTTAAGCCAATGCATTCTCTTATATATGCGAGGCGACCTATGGTCGACTCGCATATATAAGAGAATGCATTGGCACAGGGCCATTCTGTTGGGTAAAGGGTTAATTTCCGAATGCCCAGACACATTACACAGTGTTCCACAGTATATACCATTTGGAAGAGGAACCAGTCCATACCCCCTTGTGATATACTGCATAGAGCCGTCTCATAACCGTTGCCATTTCTCGGGGAGAGCTTTCCAATGAATGGCAACAAGCCATATTTCCGACTAAATCCTGAAAAGTTACCCATAATTCTGCTGTTGTTAAGAAGTCGATTACTTGGAGCATTACTGTATCTCAAGCTTTCCAACTTTCGGAAATTTCCAACCTAACGTTCCACCCATTATGGTTGGAAAGTTTCCAGCTGATGGCCAATTCAGTAAAAATAAATTCACACAAAGTAGGAAAATATTCGTCTTGGCCTAAATACAATAAATACGTTTGTAATCGTGTTTAATTGTTGGCGAAACAATCACAGATATTTAAACACGATTACAAATGTATACCAACTTAGACCAAAGTAAAGTCACAGCAATTGTGACGTCGCAAACACGTACTGAATGTGAACAATATAGTATTCTAACGAAACAATACAGGATATTCAACTCTTTCATTGTGACATAAACAAACGTTTAACTGTGAATTCCCTAAGAACTCCAGTTGTGAACAATGTACTTCCCACAAAAATACATGTACATGTAACTTGTATACCAAACAAAACTAGGTCAAGGTCACTGACCTCAGGTCACCACCCGACCTGGAATTTCTCTATTTAAAGTGGAAGTTCTCGTCCCACTTATTCAGAAAACACATCTGATAGCTGGTCGTGACAATTCACCTGAAGAGCTCAACCCAAGCGAAATCAGTTCCACTATATTTTAATACAAAAAGTATTGGTACACCAAATACCTCTTTAATCTTGTAATTAATCACCCAACTACTAAGTATATGGCTATTATACACATTACACCCACGCATCCTCCAGTAATGTATGGCTAACCTCAGAAACATAAGTTGAACAATCCAACACAACTAGATGAACTTTACACAAATACGGAGTTTAGGATCACCAAAAAATGACGATTAACCGCTCCTGTCCAGACACATGATAAACTTCCACACATGAAGGTCAGTATCCCCCAACACAAATTGTGGACTACAGTAATGCCCTAATTAATCGACTGTTTAACCACAGCAGAATTTTCAGGATTTAGTCGGAAATATGGCTTGTTGCCATCCCCGAGAGCTTTCCGATAAATGGCAACAAGCCATATTTCCGACTAAATCCTGAAAAGTTACCCATTATTCAGCTGTGGTTAAGAGGTCAATTAATTAGGGCATTACTGTACCATGTCATACAAGTCTCACATACTGACCCATATATCGAGACCAACACTCGACACCGGCGAAACACAGAATATAACTGGATGTTCTTACTAAGGACATGATAGCCAGAGGGCACCAACAGGTCAGACCCTGTGCCAGTGCATTCTCTTTTATATGAGAGTCTCGAATATATAAGAGAATGCACTGGCCTACAAGGTCAAGGTAAATATTGTTAAGCCAATATATGTGAGGCGCCCTAGGCTATGGGAGAATAATATTCAAAGATTGAGCTTTTATAAAATCTCAAACTGACTGTATTAACATTGAATTTCCAGGAACATTTAACATCGGCAACTCTCCGGCCCAGATTCAGGGAGGCCAGCAGCCTGCAGGCATGTACATGAACCTTAACGGAGATAACAGCTACCAGGGTGGTGGAGGAGGAGGAGATAATTCGGTAGGTATTACGGCCACAACTGAATTATATTGATGATCAATACCTCTGAGCAGATACTTGATTCAAAATTTGAGACACATCAAGATTTAAATAAAATGTCTCAAAATTTTAAGCGTCAAACTATTTTATATCTGAATGATATTGATTTGCTTTGTGTCTTAACCCTGTCTTTACGAATGGATTCTACCATTCAGTTATACAAGTGTATATTGGAATGGTCTATTATTTATTTGGAGGGGTGTTCAGGTCTGATCACTGACAGAAGAAGAGATAACCCAGGATCCGAAGGATTACTATTCATTGTTGAGGAAATGTTCAACAAACTATCTAAAGCAATTTACAAATTTAAAGATGGAGCCGTTAAATAAATAATAGACTAATACAGTCACCATATGGGTATGCAGCTACAGTAATGCCCTAAATAATCGACTCCTTAACCAAAGGAGAATTATGGGTAATTTTTCAGGATTTAGTCGGAAATATGGCTCGTTGCCATTAATCGGAAAGCTCTCAGTGAGAGCTTTCTGATGAATGGCAACAAGCCATATTTCATACTAATCCTGAAAAACTACCCATAATTCTGCTGTGGTTAAGGAGTTGATTATTTAGGGAATTACTTTATGGTCATTTGTTGAACTTATTATCTGAATATTTCCTAAGGGTCTCTTCAATGAGTATTCAGTACCCTAATAAAAGGGATAAAGATGGTCTATCTCTTCCTAAGGGTTAATATCATCTATGCACTTTTCTCGTCCTATATAGAATATAACTTACAATTGCTATTTTGTGAAAAGTTTGTAGAGCTACCAAATGGAGATATTTTAGTTTTGACAAATAATTTCAACAAGAGTTAAATATATCAGGGTTTCCGCGAGGGGAAAATTAATGAGTCCGTATTGGGGAAACACATAACGCGACGGGACGACCATGGTTCGTCCCGTCGGGCGAAAATTTTGTTATTTGACACTGAAAAGTAGCAATTTCCTTGCACATAAGAGTCTCACAAAGCAACCAAAGCTACGTATATATTACGCAAGTCAATCATTTCCGTGGGTGCATTAATTCTGTTGATGGTATCCAGATAATCAATCAACTAATTACGCACATAAGACTGCCGTCTGATTGAAGATTATATATAAATGAACAAGCTACTAGTTATTGTTTACAAATTTATACAATAAGATTCCGATGAATCTAAACACTACAAAACATCTATGCATTGACCAATAATAGATAGCAAGGAGAATTGAATAAAGTATTTCCTAGAATTGCAAGCAGCTTCTGTGAAAATGAAACTGACATGATATACGCTGTCAATCGTAAAACTATTTGTGCGCTGTGACGTCATACTGCAGGAGCTATTTATAGCGGCAAAATACGAATGGTAGCGACACAGGTATTTGGCACCAAAAAAAATTAATAAAAAGAGATTTTTATTAAATTTAAAAACAAAAATTGTGCCTAATACCTGTGGGTAGGGACATCTTTCACTCGGAACGCGTAGCTTGTTCACTAGTCTCTATATATTAGTCCATAAACTGACGACCGCAATTGCTTATTATGCGCATAGTCAACAAAATCCCAACGTGATTTATTTCACAGTAAAACGGAACCTGTCCCGAAATCAGTCTTTATAGTGGGAATTCATAGTGACAAGTTAACAACACCATTCATTTGAACCATATTACATACATGGGTGATAAAGACAAACACATACGTACCCCCTCCCCAATATGGAGATAATGTCAAAGGACGGTAAATAATAGTTGCGTTGTCCCCAAGCACAATCAACGACGCACGTGTTCACATCTCCCGCCAAATTATATTTTATAACACGTTGGCTAAAACTCCGTTCTATACCTCATGGACTCTGCAGGGGGACCCATTTATTATGTACCACCGTACGATAGCACGGGATCTCGGAGAGGAGCAGTTTCATTCATGAAAATCCCGTGCATAAAAATGTCCCGACTAAAAAATTCGGCGTTCTTTGATCAAATTATGTAATCCTACGATATCACGGGATTTTCGAGCATGAGTAGTTTCATCCCGTACACAAAAATATGCATATTCAGCAGTCCGACATTTTTTGATGTTACCGCGACATGCATTACGCTGTATCTAACGTCGCTATTTGACCCGCTTTTTCACCAGTATTCTATTTAACACCCGAACTCCCGTTGTAACCGGAATTGTTTACGACATTGCGACTGACATTTGGTATATGTATGAACCAAACAGATAATATGCGAGGGGAATGAGGCCGTCCTACGGACGCTGAGCCGTACTAACGGAAACCCTGAATATATGTCAATTCATTCTATAATATCAACGACTTGGCAATAGGATTATATTGCTATTAACCTTTCTATAATAAATACTCATTGATCAGTAGTTCCCTTAGGAAATGTGCAGACAGTGTCGTTTGTTGAACTTATTATCTGAACATTTACCGACAATGAATATGACTCCTTCTGTACTTGACTTGTATTATCTGTCGTTTGCTTATTTTTTCCTGAAAAACCCTCCATATGAAGAATAGACCATCCCAATGTATACTTTTATAACTGAGTGAAAGAATTCATTCAGTATAGAAGTCGTTAAAGTAAAGAAATAACGAATTAAGGGTTCACCAAGCATACTTCACTTCAGTTAACCCTTTATCGAACAGGAGGGCCCTGTGCCAATGCATTCTCTTATATATGCGAGTCGACCATAGGTCGCCTCGCATATATAACAGAATGCATTGGCTTAACACATTAAAAATTATAAAATTGTTAAAGAATGTAAGAAAAAATGGTAAAAAGTGTTAAAAAAAGATTTTTTTTAGGCCAATGCATTCTCTTATATATGCGAGGCGACCTATGGTCGACTCGCATATATAAGAGAATGCATTGGCACAGGGCATAACTGTAACTATCACAATGTGGTCAAGGAGCCGGTTCCAATGATATCCATATTTGTATGGTTCTATTGAGACAGACCGAAGATATTTTAGGCTGTTGAAGCTTTATTTGGCCGGTTTGTTGGGTAAAGGGTTAACTGTTTGCTCAGATGACTGCTGTGCAAGCCTTGAAATAGATTGTCTGTCATTTGCAGAATGAGGTCCCCAGAGGGTGAATTTAGTGATGCTACCCCGCATAGCGGGCTAGCATCACCAATTCACCCTCTTGGAACCTTATTCTGCTGAGGTGTAAGCAGAATGAGGTCCCCAGAGGGTGAATTTGGTGATGCTATGCGGGGCAGCATCACTAAATTCACCCTCTGGGGACCTCATTCTGCAAATGACAGACACCCTATTTCAAGGCTTGCTGCTGTGACATCTGGATTCATAGTTTTCACAGTAATTTATAATCACGGATCACTTTCTTATTTATGGAGTAAATTAGTTTATTTGGATCAGGTGTTCTCAGAACTTGAATGTCGCTCAGCCTGTTTTGCATGCTTTAAATTTTTCAAATGTTTTGTTTGTGGTTAGGCCAGTTTGACATTAGGGGTGTATTCGAATCCGAATTCTTGTGCGATCAGAAATGGTAGATCACTAAGATGTGTTCCATGAGTGACTATTTGAATGCCGGGAACTGGTGAAGAACATGGTCGCGGGTTAGGATTATCACTTCCAGCTTTTTGGGGAGTGAAAATCCAAACCAGCGAATATGATATCAGTGTTTCGGGTCACTTCTTGATGTTCAAATCATGAACCCGTTGTCTTTGTACCCTGCTGTTCATGAACAATGAATGTAGATTCGTTATTCACCATCGGCTGTTATCGAAAAGTACTGACTGATAATATGCATGTATGAAACTGATATTAGTTCAGTCTCCTGAGTCATCAATAGAACAGTGGTAATAATGACAAGTCTACTATTTATTTCTGGGGCACACGCCAATATTGCATTCCGCATCAGTTATCTCTGGTTCTAATGCAGTTGTCCATGGCCATTATTTCCCAAACTGATGTCCATTAAAAGTTAGAACATCCACCCTGTTAATTAGTGTCTGCTATCGGCTGAGCCGAGGCAAATGCCTAGGCGAAAAGAAATCTCATCGGCTATTTTTTAGCAGAGGCAAATTTCAGAGCTTGCCGATGTCTGTGCAAAATTGAAACAATTTGCCTTAATGTGGCACTGTGAAAGTCTCAAGACAGCAAAAATGTCAAGGACAACTGAGATATCTGCACAAGGATTATGTGTAGAGGACATTAGAGTATACAACCATGCAGATCCTAGGTTTTTTAGCCGAGGAATTTTTTTGGACAAATTTCTGCTAATTAAGGCAATTTCTTAGCCTGGGCAAATTTCTGCTAATTAAGGCAACTTCTTAGCCTGGGCAAATTTCTGCTAATTATGGCAATTTCTTAGCCTGGGCAAATTTCTGCTAATTAAGGCAATTTCTTAGCCTGGGCAAATTTCTGCTAATTAAGGCAATTTCTTAGCCTTGGCAAATTTCTGCTAATTAAGGCAATTTCTTAGCCTTTGCAAATTTCTGCTAATTAACAGGGCTGGAACATTGTAAAAAGTTAGAACGTATTTATTAATTACAATATTAAATGAATCTGAAATCTCAAGTGGGAAAAGGGTCTGTTCTATCTCAATTCTGTTTGTACTAAAATAAGTACCGCATCTCAATTCTGTTTGTACTAAAATAAGTACCGCAATTATTTGGTACTGATTAAAACATTCCTGACAGATTGAACGTGATTAAAGGGTTTCGGGACCATACACTGACCTGATAAATGGGAAATTGAGTTTGCATCGCCTTGTCCTATGTAGCGACATGTTTTGAGGGTAAAGAATTAGATAAAAGATGTCAAAATACATCTTACTGATTGATGCCACTTTACAATATTTGATGGAAATACACTACTGGACATGTGTTCATATCATTTATGCTAATACCTCATAATCCCTGTTCTGTCCGTCTTTGCATATTAAGGTGCGCTACAAAAATAGGGATGTCAAATTTATGCATTCAAAATAGATAATAAGACATAGCAAAAAGTTTCTTTATTGATAATTTCACATCGATGTTTTTTTTCAATGCTTACCTTTAACCAATGGCTATTTGGAATATGTAGCAATCCCAGGCCACAGGTGATTTCAATTGGTGTGTGGTGCCAGGTGAAAATTTAATTTGGACAATTTTGTGGCCATTTCTTCAATTTTTTGGCCATTTTTCAGCAACTTTGGCAAAATTGAAAAACAAAACTGTGATCATCGAGAAAACCTAAACTAATACAAAATAAAACACCCACAAAAATAACTGATCAATTTCAAGTTGGCTGAAGTGATAATGGGCACAAACTTTAATGGGAACTGCAAAAACTGAAATAGGTCTAGCTGATAACGTTTATTTTTGTCTTCCATATTAATATTTTTCTACACACCAAGGATGAGGCCAATTTGTAGGATGTGGGCAATTTAGTTGTCATTGCTGTCAGATATTTTGTATGAATGTTGATATTGTAATATTGAATTTAGCATGCCATTTGAAACTTAACTCGCATGAAGTGGTTCCCTTACTCAAAATGTGTTTTAATTATACATTGCTGTGTAATCAGTGTATGTTATAGGATAAGAAATAATTCATCAATAGTCATTCTGTATAAAGACTGGCAGTGATATGGGCCCTTCTACAGTTATATATGCAGCATTCTATATGTTTTCTTATCTGAGCAAAATCTGGATTGCTTTCTGTTTGATTTCTGCTCATGGTCAATAATAGCAGGTCAGGTTGCTTCCAAATGCGGTTAAAAAATTGGGAACAAAATGAAAAAAAAAAATTATTTTTGCCAGTTTGTGCCAGAAAGTTTGTGTTGAAAGGACCAAAGCACTTGCAGTGGGTCAATATGAAAAAAAATATGAAAGTCTGTAAAAATATCACCACTAAGAAAAGTATGAAGAAATAGATAAACTTTGTTCTAATATATTCATTACTGATAGAACTCCAAAAACGAAATTTTGCATGATAAACCATTATGAAAACACAACTGTTGGACTAACTGGAATTTTTATATCGGTAATTCCACTGATTACATAATATTGGTTTACATAGCATTATAATAATTATTAATCCGATATATTGTACCGTTTTGTTTCAGCATTGCAATCATCTTCTGTATACATAGACACCTGTTCTGCAATTGGGGATGTCCCTATACAAATTTGGTTGTTAAAATATTCCGTACTGGACAATTGATTGTGCCAATAAAGGCTCTATATCGATTAAAGATTGATGATTTTCATTGCGTGTTATTAAATTATAGATAATTTCCTTGAAATAATAGAAAATTCATCTTGAATAAATACTATCCACTTAGAATTTGGTGACATTTCGGCCTCAAATGTTTGGCGCCCAAACCTGTAACAGGTATCAAAATAGCCATGGATCCTTCCCCTGAGCATAGCACATTAATAATGAAAATAGGAACCAAGTCTATATGTTTATTCATGTACTTGATGATGAGTCTTGCAGACTTTCGCATGAACCCACTTCAAAAACCTAGATCTTTTCAACCAAAAGGTAATCTTAGACCTGGTAATATTGACCAAATATACTTTAATACTTTTGCCTAGTATTATATTGAACTACAGTATATTGCCTTGCCAGTATCTAGTAGTGTTGAAACGACTCTGAGATTCTGGAGTCGACTAGTCAAACCCCAAATGTTGAGTCTTAGTCGACTAGTCGGTAATTGCAGCCAAGAATTATATACATGCAGCTATAACCATATGACATATGATGGCCATATCCTTATTTCCGTCAATATAAGTTTCGCAACAGGTATACAAAAAATGTAGAGTATCGGCTTTATCGCATTCTACTATAAAACCGGGAGTATTTAATCACATGATTTTGATAAACCAAGGTTCTTCAGCCAATATTCTGTTGAAACGGGTAGTCCCGATTGTCAATTTCACCGCAATGGAACTTGGAACATCTGGTGACCCAGTTATCTCATGATTGGTGCACAACTTATTTGCTACATTTTGAACATACTGACTATGTTGAGTTTTTAACACTGTTACATCAGCAGAAAGTGTTTGATCAATGTGCCATGTACTAGACCAAGTCCTCTCGGTTCACAACAGCTTGGGATATCGGCTGGGATCATCCCAACCAATATCCCAAGCTGTTTTTGACTGAGAACGCTTGGTCTCACCATGTACCTACATCATAGTCTTTTAACTCTTATTGTGGGAAGTATATACAATGTTCCGACTAGTCGATGGCAAAATACAGAGTCGACATTGGGAGCTATTGTCGTTGGCTTTATATAGTCGACTAATCGTTTCAACACTAGTATCTATATCCTTCTCGCAAAACTGCTCTATTGATTGACTGAGTGAAGAAGGTTCATAAAATAACATCGTACATAAAATTCCGATAAATCACAAATAAACCTGAGATTGGTGGAACCATATATGTTGTGTTCCCTTAACCTTCCTGCATGCAAAGTTTTTTTTTTATGGATAGTTATTAGTCATTATCTAAATTATCAGAGAAATAATTAATAATAGTGCGCAATAGCGGTCATTAGTGCCAATGATGAGAATACTGGCTTCATGTGCACTTTCAGTACTTGCATAAGTAAAGTTTCAGTGTTTCATGATTGTGAACAGTACCATATAAACCATGAAGACAGAACTATTCACATGAAATTATTTGATATTTATTGTTGTATTTTGACAACACTTCTATGCTATCTCGGGTATCCATTCTAGCAGCTTAACCGATATATACAGTAATGCTCTAATTAATCGACCTCTTAACCACAGCAGAATTATGGGTAACAATTCAGTATTTAGTCAGAAATATTGCTTGTTGCCATTCATCGGAAAGCTCTCGGCGAGAGCTTTCCGATGAATGGCAACAAGCCATATTTCCGACTAAATACTGAAAAGTTACCCATAATTCTGCTGTGGTTAAGAGGTCGATTAATTAGAGCATTACTGTATGAACAACGTAGTTCTCAAATTCCCAATTCTATTAACCCTTCAATGACTGGAGATTCCTGAAACTTTGTGAAAACCCTGTGCCAATGAATTCGCTTATATATGCGAGTCTCCTATATGGAGCCTCGCATATATAATAGAATACCTTGGCCTAACAATATTTACCTTGTAATCCAGTGCATTCTCTTATATATGCGAAACTTGTATATATAAGAAAATGCCCTGGCACAGGATCTTTAATGCTGCACAAGTGCAGCTCCCGTCATGGAAGGGTTAAGCCCTGCCAGTCTTGCATGAAGGATCTAGCCCAATTTATGCATCGATTTGTTGTGTTTTGACTTTCGTTTTTTGCATGACTGCTTGCTGTTTAAGTATACCGCATGTTTCTGTTTTGTCTGTAGGTTAATTCATTACGGCATGTGATGCCAACAGGGGCATACAACTCCGATGGAGTCCCAAGCTCAACGGGGGTTTACGATTCACATCTATCACAGGTATATGTTTATATGTATTATTGGAAGATAGTGATGTGCTGTTTTACGGTTACTCAGTTTTATTTCAAAACCAAACCGCAACCGATATATTCTATAAAATCTATTCTTCCGGTTTCAATTAACTGACACCGCTGAATGTCACCTTTACAAGATGTGTTGTTAGCGCGCACTTTTGTCGGCTGCTATTTGCCACATTTACTAGTAGCAGTCTCAATTTGGAACAATTGGGTGTCATGTGATAAATAATGGCACGTATTGCCATTGAATATGGAAATCACTGGAAAATGGCTGCAGATATTATGTCAACCAGTATACCGTCTACTCTATGTATATAGTAATTGGTGAATTGAGTAAAACCACAACCGAAACCATAACCTGGTTTTTCTACAAAAACCATACTGAAACCAAAACCGAAATGAAATTCCAAAATTGCACATCACTATTGGAACACACATTTTCAGCTGGCATTGAATGTTCATTGGTTGACTAAAACCTCCAAAAAAAATTATGACCACATTGTTTATTCGAATGATTTTGACATTTTTGGTTACTCTTTTGATATGTCCTTTTATGTAAGTAGCTGATCAGTTGTGCAGACATGGCATTTAATACAAAAACATCAGGCTTTTAATCTTTATTGACTATATTCTCACATGTAGCTCAGTAGGGGAAACTTAATTAACTTGTTAAAGCCCTATTGTATTGTTCGTTTGATGATGCCGGCATGCCTGCTGTTATCAGTCATGCATGGATGGTGAACTCGGTGACCTGAAATGAACTCAAGCGCACGTGTCAGTGCAATTTCTTTTATGTTGATCATCAAAGACTTCAAACCGTCAGTGCCGATTACATGTACTTGTCAATATTTAACAGTTAGATATGAGTTAGTGGCACTAGATGCTTATTCAGTAATTATTTTATTGGAAAAACAGTGTAATACTACAATAGTCATGCAATAAAATAGCTCCAAGAATATACGAAATGTCTGTTCACATCGGAAAACGAGGGTTTGATCTGAAGTAAGCACCGGCAGAGCTGAACATTTCCATGAAAAAAAATTCTTGCCCAGCCACCAGTTCACGTTACTCTTCCATTTTTGAATCAAATTATTGCACCGTTCACCAGCATGTGTGTCTATCAATCGCTATCATGTAGGGACATTAATTGGACCATTGGATGGTAGGTTGATGATAGACCCTGTGACAAATGTCCTCTAGTGATATTGACATGTCAAGAAAAGCAACCACCGACAATCGCGGCATTTGAACATTCTAAAACAGAAAGTTGGAAACTAAAAAGTTAAAAACTGCAATACCACATGGCCATTTGATACCTATGGGCATAGAAACGGGAAATTTCTGTGAAAATCACTACTCTTAGTAATCTTTTTCAACACTAATTATAACATAATCAAAAATGTGTTTTTTGTTTTCTGTAGACCTGGAACCTTAGATACAGTAATGCACTAAGTAATCGACTCCTTAACCACAGCAGAATTATGGGTAACTTTTTAGGATTTAGTCGGAAATATGAGAGCTTTCCGATGTATGGCAACAAGCCATATTTCCGACTAAATCCTGAAAAGTTACCCATAATTCTGCTGTGGTTAAGGAGTCGATTACATAGGCATTACTGTACATCTCTAGTTTGATTCAATCAGATTACAGACAGGTAAAGATGTATTCAGGTTTCAAGACCTCCAGATACAACAACAACATAAAATATAATTTGAAATAAGTTTCTGTTTTATTTTGTTGGAAAACAATTTGACATCACATATAAATTAGACTTTTAAATTTCAAATGAATAAATGTATTGTTTTGTTGTTGAAAAATTAACAAAATAAAACATGAAAATGATATGAAATAAATTCATAGAAAATTTAATATAAAACAAAATAGTTTTTCATCTAGCACTTCACTTGATATTTTATTTTATAAACTAGAATATAGTAAAATTGGTTTCGGAAAAATTAGCCTAGAACACTGAATAGAGCTTTAAAATAAAAACAGTTAATACAATTCAGGGACAAGCCTTGAAATAGTGTGCCTGTCATTTGCAGAATGAGGTCACCAGAGGGAGAATTTAGTGATGCTACCCCACATAGCGGGTTAGCATCACCAAATTCACCCTCTGGGAACCTCATTCTGCCGAGTTGTAAGCAGAATGAGGTCCACAGAGGGTGAATTTGGTGATGCTAGCCCGCTATGCGGGGTAGCATCACTAAATTCACCCTCTGGGGACCTCATTCTGCAAATGACAGACACAGTATTTCAAGGCTTGTTCAGGGAATGATTTAATGTTAAGATATTGAATTCCAAGAGACAGTTTTATTAGGTTTTGAAATTTTAATCGGGGCCCAAATATTCGTCAGTTCAATTTTTTTGTTTCCGGATGATAACTTTAGTCACTGAATGGAATGAAATTTGGAATGTGAGTTTGCTAGACCAAAATGCTGATCAAGTTCGAATTTGTGTTCTGCCTACAAGTATTCACCAGAGTTATGGCCCTTTGTTGGAATTACCATGGGCGTATTTTGCCAGGCCCTGGTGATGCTCTTGTTCATAAATTAAATACAAGTGTCATTAATTCATCTATTTAATTATATTTGTAGGAATAACAAATCCATTCATCACTGTAGAGATCTGAACTTGACAACAGAAGATTGACATGGAGGTTCATGTTGTCATGGCAACAGAAAAATGAACTGGATATTCATGTTACATTAAGAGAAAAATGACCTCCAGAAAGAACATGACTTCCAAGATTCATGTTGCCATGGCAACAAAAGAGAAAGGACCTGGAGATTCATGTTGTCATGAGAATGGAAATCCAGGGTTGTTATGGCAACAGAATAATATGGAGAATCATATTGTCGTAACAACATAAAAATGTTGCCATTATCACTTCTACTGTAGGTGCTCAAGTTTGAAGATGAAACAGATATTTCTTTTCTGTTTGTCAATCACAAATTATGCTCATCACCTATTCAAATCTTGAAACATCTAACATATTTCAACTCTCAACAAGCCTGGATATTAAAGGCTAACGGCAAAGAGGAAGTTGTACATTAATTCCCTAAATAATCGACTCCTGAACCACTGCACAATTATGGGTAACTTTTCAGGATTTAGTTGGAAATAGGACTTGTTGCCATTCATCGGAAAGCTCTCACTGAGAGCTTTCCGATGAATGGCAACAAGCCATATTTCCGACTAAATCCTGAAAAATTACCCGTAATTATTCTGTGGTTAAGGAGTCAATTATTTAGGGCATTACTGTATACATGTGTTGATCTACAGAAGCTATTATTGAAAGCCTCTGAAGATGTGAGTTTGATGTATATTGCGTGAGAATGTATGACAGTCTAGTGTTTTTAAAAAGGTTTTTGTATTTTTTGGTTCGCTGTTATTTAGGCTACACCAATATTATAGTCTGATTTACGAACCTCTGGGTGGAAAAAAAAAGCAGAAGCATGAGCAGCCTTGCAGGAGGGGAATTTAGAAAGAAATCCACAACAATCGAAAAATGAAACAACATGAATTTCAAAAGATTTTTTATAATAAAACGTGTTTTATTCAATATATATAAATAAACAGTTATTTCATACTATATAGTACGTTTTAAATAATGGAAAAGAAATTGAAAAAACTGAGCCATCAAATTTTCTGCATCAAATTCTTCATATTTTAGTCAATTTGATTATAAAACAAGAAATTCATTTTAGGAGATATTCGTAAACCAGGCTATTAAATTGCTGTTGCCCTACTAGCAATTCGGTTTGACAAAGAAATGAAATGTTATACTGAGCAGTCTCTGCCATACCTCATCGGTTAACGTTTTAGTTTTACAGTGGTGATTTGGTGCAGTTTATTTGCCGTAATATTTAATGTTTGTTATTGTTTTGGCTGTAATATTTTGTTGACTTCTGTTGATATTTTATGCTTTACATTCACGGAGCTTAAGGAACAGACGTCAGACAGGCTCAGATTATTCTATCTAACCCTTTCTTTACTGAATGGATTCTCCCATTTAGGTATAATAGTATTCATCGGAATGGACTATTATTTATCTGGAGGGATGTTCAAGAAATATAAGCAGACAAACACATAATACAAATGATCATTTAACTTATTATCGGGTACATTTCAGAAGGAAACTACTCTGGTATGACTATTCGGAAGCGCGAGATCAGTGTAGTACATAGTCCCATGTTTCGTTAGACTTATACTAGCTTGTGCTATCAGTTCTAGATGCTGATTTACATCAAATATCCATTCCAAAAAGTTGGAAGACAAATTTAAACGTATTAAATGCATTATAGATATTGTCTTCAAAATTTTCTGATATAACGGCATAAACTTAATCATTTTTCCAAAATAATACCCAGTAAAGCTGGCTATAAGCCGCTATATATGTTTATTATCTGATCAGCATACAAATAAAGATTGGACCATTCCAATACTCTGTGTCATAACTGAATGAGAGATTCCATTTTGGGGAGAAGGGGTTGGATGTTGGCTGCCAGACGTCTGCTCTAGGCTTACTATACCAAAGACTTTTGACTTCATACAATCATGAGTTGTGTAAGGCAGGGTAAAGTCAGAGGTGTACAGTGCATGGTTCTCCCGCAAATCAATAAGTGCTACCACATTATATCATGCTATGAATCTCTACCCTTACAATGCCCATAGATATCAATTCTATCGTATTGCACTAGTTCAAAACCTTGGAACTTTTGGAAGTTCAAACTGGTAACCTTATGTTGAATAACTTGAATTTTATAGTAGGTACGGTAAAGAAAGTCCCAGCTTGAGATTACATGATTTAGGCAATTTCTGTGAGTGTGCTTTCGCTTGAAGTCGTCTATGATCAACAATTATCTGTGTGTGGTCAGTTCATGCTTATCGTGAAATCGGTTTACGAAAGTCACCTAAATCATGTAATCTAGAGCTTGGACCTATTGCGAAATACATTATTAAAGAGCAGGTATTGACCTAGAATATATTACCTGTGTTGCTGTTTAGATTCCAGTCACTTTAAAATAGTTGCCAGGTTTTTAACTGGTGGAACATGATTTATATGGGCATTTCACGAGTAGAGATTCATGACAAGTCTGAAGTTAGTATGTCTGACATTTGCATAATGAGGTCCCCAAAGGGTTAATTGAGTGATGCTATCACTCATAGTGGCCTAGTATCACCAAATTCACATGGGGACCTCATTCTGCGTTGGCCTCAACTGCTATGGAGGACCCTAGGATCATATTGAAGTTGCCCAATTGAAGCTGCTGATCTTCACCCATTGGTCACCTCGATTATGCAATTTATGTTAATAGGGGGGGGGGGGGGTATAGAAACTGACAGGGAAAAAAATTAGCAGAATGAGGGATAGTGTCACCAAATTCACCCTCTGGGGACCTCATTCTGCAAATGTCACACACTAAATTCAGACTTGATTCATGACATGATCTACTACCACATATACCCTCTTCAATTCTTTCTTTTAGCTCATTCCTCACAGTATTTGAACAAATCTGGATATAGTGTCTTGACATTTGCAGAATGAGGTCCCCAGAGGGTGAATTTAGTGATGCTAGCCCGCTATGTGGGATAGCGTCGCCAAATTCACCCTCGGTGGACCTCATTCTGCAAAGTCAGACACACTAAATTCAGGCTTGCGCAGTGCAAACCACTTGGTTTATAAAACAGTCCCATCCAGTTATTACCACTGCCTACAGGTCAGGCACATCCTGAATTCAACTATTATAGTTATCAGTTTCTATACTAAATACTCATTGTAGAGCAGTTCCCTTAGGAATTATTCAAATAATAAGTTGGATGAAAATCTGGCAATTTATTATGCGCGCCGCGTGTATACTGGTGTAGAGATTCTTGTTTCGCCTGTGTGCTGCCATAGCTCATGGGGTTTCTATTTATAGAATATTAATTATTGGGACACATTAAAAGTTGTAGTGCGACCCCGAGGCCGAGCCCGGTAAAAGGTGTAGTTGAGAAGTTCCAATTTTGTTTATTGACGTTTACATTGTCAATAATGTTGATTTTTGGTTTGTGATAAGCTATGCCAATTGCAAATAACAGAAATGAAAAAGATTCTATAATTACTATCATGGGTATATAATATATGATATTGAGCGCGTTACCATTTCTGACTATGGTTTTCTTGTTTATATTGGCCTAAAAGTTTATTGCAACGATTAGATGAATTCAGGATGTGCATGCCAGCCATCATTCTGGGCGGTGTTGACTCCTCCAGGCTCCTAACGATCTTTCTGTTCGACTCTCTCTTCCGTCTTACCAATGATTGTATAAGTTTGTACATTTTTATCATACATGTATGTTTGGTTGTGTGAGTACGCTGTGACATTTTATTACACATGTTCTGTAACTCCCTTCAGTCTATGGTACATACATGTCATAAAAAAAAGCCTGCAAATAGTGTCTATTATTCAGTTGGAGGGATTTTAAGGTGATAAATGCAGATGTCAGATAAATAAAAGTGCAGAATGAACCATATTTATTGAGGGAAATGTTTAGATAATAAGGTCAACAAACAACCTATGTTCGTTTGTTGAACTTATTGGGATAACTGCCCGTCAATGATGCTTTAGTATAGAGAGGGTTAACCATCGCCGCAGAATGGAATAAGCCCTAAGCCTGGTAATACATTGAGTGTGCTGAACACGCCCAATGTTACAAAATCATCAAAAATTATAATAGTGCATTTAAAAGGCCCACTTAATTTTCGAACCCCCAGATCACTTGTATAAAATATATGCCATATTATATACCATTTGAAAGAGGAAGCTCCAAAACATTGTATTTTCAACTTATCCGTTGTAATAAACTGCAAACATGTTGTTTTCTCTTTTTTGGAGTTATCAACATGTATTTCATCTAGATTGTAGAAAAAAGTGTATTATTTTACAACATCCTTAGTGTGGCTGAGTGGACAATCATTAAAGGATCGATTCCGGATTCCAATGATTTAAAGCATCCGACTAAATTAAACGACAAATGATTCAGCAATTACATCTCCCTAAACTCAATATCTAGTCGACGGATCGTTTACTTGTCGACGCTCGTGCCCATAGTCTGAAGGGATGGGACACTGTTGATAATCATAACATATTTTTATCTGTTTTATGTACATTTATCTTTATATTGTATGTCGTACAATCTGCTTCATCACCTAATGCATAATGATACACTCATTCATATTCATTATGTGGTGCATAATTATACACTCATCCATATTCATTATGAAGTGCATAATTATTCATTCATCCATATTCGTTATGTGGTGCACAATTACACACTCGTCCATATTAAAATTATATGCATTTTTTTTAATACGAATAAAATTACATCAGAAGAATCTATTAATTTAAGAACATTTCTTGAAATTACATTATCCTAATTATTTGGTTGTGCATGTATCTCAAGATTCAATCGTAGTCTCGTCCATTTGTCATTTGCATGAGTGCGAGCTTCCCCAAAATAGTGTCGCACTGTTACGTTATTTGTATTTATTGGATGCATTTATTTTAGAGCAAGTTCTGATTGGTGGTAAACACTTGGAATCCTTGGGTTTTTTTTTATATATAGAAACCCTACTGACATATATTATTAATATGTTTGAAGATCACTGAAACTGATGTTCATGTACATGTATTTGTTCGGCCACAGATTATTTCTGTTCGCTTGTTTGCAGACTCTGTTTATAATTGAACCCGTTGGTGGGTTAATTTTTTTACTGTTTGACAATCTAGCGTCTGACAATTAAGCTGAAATCTCGTTCATCCTCATCATCACCATCATCTACTGTACGTGCATTACAACTTCCAGATGGGGTGTGTCATGTTCATCTGAATCAAGTGACAAGGCAGTCCATACATGTCAATTGTTTTAAAGATTCATTCAGGTTTCCTGGCCTCTAGTACAACAACTAGATGTATGTAGTCAGTTTATTTACAATGGGTAGTTGCCGTTCCTGGCAAGAAAATTGTTGTCCTCTTGTACATTTGAACATTACTCAATTGATGACAATATAATATGAAATCAAATTAAATTATGACAAGTTATTATAGATGAAGGTCTTTATAAACATTATTATTTTTAAACAAATTGATGCTGAAATTGAATGACGAAAAAAAACAAAATTGTATTTGTAGACTGATGGCTGGTGATAGAACAATGGCTTGGGGTGTGTGGATATTATGTGATTTTGGCTTTATGCATATTTGGTTTTGTCCAAAAATGGAACATCAAACTTTGGCCCTTAATCAGAGTAAAGTATCGTCATGGCGATATGTGGGATATATTATCTCATTCTGTTTCACTCACCCATCTTTGAACTTCACAATCATATCTTCTGTTGCACGCCACCAATCCTCACATTTTAGATCATATTCCCATGTACATATCACTCATCTCCACCATTTTACCTCCATTAGACACACTGTGTAGGAACCGTTACAACAGGAGTCATTCTATGGCTGTTTTTGTGATGATTTAGTACTATTGGAACCATTTCATCAGGACAAAATCCTGCAGAATTATAGATATCTTGAATGCTTTAAACTGACCTGAATGATTAAAGGCTTCCTAGTGTCGTTCTATCAAACGCTGAACTTTAGAGCACAACTGACTGGAAATACCAAATACTAATAATGTATTAACATTTTATCGCTGAAAATCAAGACGTGTAAAATAAATCCTTTGTTTTTTGTGGCTCAACTGTTTCTCATTCTCAAGAAGAAATGTTGAGAAAAAGTATATCTGTTATTCTTCTGTAAGATAGTTGAGAAAATAAACATGGAGGTTTACTTAATTATTTTCATTTCATGGTCAGTTTGGTCAAGTATCCTTCCAAATATTAGTCATAGTTTTTCCCAAATACAACCAATTAAACTGGAACAGAATGGACTCAAATTAAATTGAACCATCACAGACATCACAATTTGCAGTTTTTATTATGATTCGCTCAATGGTTATTATCACATTCTTTGGGATTACAAAATGTGAGAGGAATGCAAAAAAAATCAAATTATTACCATGATGGCTCAAAAATCACTTAAGATGTAGCAGTTCCTACACAGTGATCAGACACATCCATGTTAAAACATGATCTGTCACTGTGAATCATATAGCTTTAGGTATGAAGATTCTGTTATTTGAATGTACTCTGCATTTCGAATCCGCATTTCTGCTGTTTGGCAAATGGCATTTATTAATCAGAACATCATTGTGCTAGTTTCTTACATATTGCAAACTCGCTGTTGATAACTCTGAAATTGCTAAGTATGTATTAACGGCGTATCATTTTCAGGGACATAGCTATGGTGTCTCGGATAGAGGGAATGTCTTCCAATTGTACATTCTCTGAGTCTTGAAACTTTGCAATTATAGCTGCCAAGTTTGCAACTCTTTAGAAAATAAAATCATAACAGTCCATTTGGGGCGAAAAGAACTTGCTTTTCTCTCAAGTCAATTCAAGCTGAAACTATGTAATTTTGCCACATTGAAATTGATAATTAAAAATCGTTATATTTCTGATAATTATTCCCTGTAATTTTTGTTCATAAATTACAATTTCAGCTTTCACATTTTAGTGTTGAAATAGGAATGATACATCCCTCTCACGACACACCATATTGCTGTCTCTGATTATGTTCTTACTGCAGTATTTCAAATTGATATATATGTACCCTGGTAGACCCCCCCCCCCACTATTAAATAATGTAGCATTCAATTACTTTTGCTTAAAACTCCAACCATATCTGTTACAGCCCGTCAAAAACACATGAATTGTATTGAGACAAAAGAAAATGTAGACACAGCAACCTAAATTGTGTTCCAGTTAACAGCTGTGTCATTGTTTACAAAATATTGATTGATTTACTTTTAAATAACACTCATGTGTGGAGCCTCGCACGGACCCAAGCGGACAACAGTCATCAGTGTATTCTCTTTTGTCTGGAATCTCCATAGAGGTGTTATGAAAGGTTAAAAGTGGTGTAAAACCATGTCCCTGAATGTTGCATTCAACTGGGCATGCTACCTTCATATGGAAGTATCAATGTGAAATACTGAACTGACTGTATAGTGTATTTAATACGTCAATGTAAATGCAGTTTGAATGCTGAAAATCACTAATTTATATGGAAATTTATACATGTACATGTACCATATACACTCGAATGGAACATAGCTGTGAAAATGTTGAAAATAAATCACCCTTTTACATTTATAAATATACACAATGGAAATCTTTGATATTCATTATATGTGGTGGATGAATAAATCATACAAATCAATCTGTTAGTCGTTATTCTGTTTGTGACATCAAGCCTTGAAATAGTGTGTCTGCCATTTGCAGAATGAGTGAAAGAGTTCCCCAGAAGGTGAATTTAGTGACGCTATCCCACACAGATGGATAGCATCACCAAATTTACCCTCTGTGGACCTCATTCTGCTTAGGCCTCATCTTCTGGAAAGTATCTATAGTCTCAAATTAACATTGTGTTTAGTTACTTTTTCCCTTCTGTTAAGTTTCTGTATCCCGTAAAATTTGCAGAAGATAAAATGCATAATCCAGGTGATTAATGGGTAAATATCGCCAACAGTGGACATCAATTGGGGAACTTAATCTGATCCTAGGTCTCACATAGCAGTTGAGGCTTAAGCAGAATGAGATTCCCAGAAGGTGAATTTGGTCAGGCTAGCCCGCTATGCATAGCAGGATAGTGTCGCTAGATTTATCCCTTGTCCTCGCCACTAAACTTCACATGGATCTTCGGGGATGACCACAAGATGGGAATCATCAAAGTTTTCTGATTTTTGTTAAAACACATGGCCATTGGCAGCCATCTTGGATTTTACTCTTTGCATGACTAAATATCTTAGCATACCTACAGACCACATCCCTCATCCGATCATCACCAAACTTGATATTGATCTTCTGGGTGACCAATAGATGGGAGCCATCAAATTTTGAATTTCATTGGAAAACGTGGCCATCTTGGATTTTGCTTTATATATATATACTAGCCGGTGGGCCCGACTTCGTCCAGCCTGTTTCCCCTCGAAATCCGTCGAAAGGCACGATTTGACCTTGAATTGACCGTTTTGAAGGTCAAAGTCAGGTCGGGGTCACATTTTACCTGTCGAAAACAATCCCCGGACAAAAGTATCCCTAGGTATCAAATTTCGTCGAAATCCGTCCTTTTTACCCGATTTGACCTTGAATTGACCATTTTGAATGTCAAGGTCAGGCCCGGGTCACGATTTGACCCGGACAAAAGTACCCCTAGGTATCAAATTTCGTCTAAATCCGTCCGGCAGTTTTCCCGGCCATTGTTAACAGACAGACAGAAGTCCCAAAATATATATTAGATATCTCTTCATGTTGACATTTAGTTTCACTTAGACATTTCAACTTTTCGCATTCCCAATCACTCCATGAAATTATTCCCTATCCATGTTGTCATTGATATAGCCATTGACACTTTCATTTCAAATTTTGTTAAAAAAAACATGGCTGACAGTGGCCATCTTGGATTTTATTCTTTGTATGACTAAAACTTCAGGGTGACCTCCAGATGAGACTTATCTTTTTTCTGTTAAAAACATGGCCACATGTTTGATTTCACATTTGAATCCATCGTCACACCATGCATCCCACAATTATTTACGAAATGTTTGAAAATTTACAGGCATGTTTGGGATCACCTCTAGATGGGAGATATTGAATTTGAATGATTTTTTATGAAAAACATGACAGATGTCATGTTGACCTTTAATATTACATAAGCATACCAACTTTCCACATTCCTTATATTGCTCCATTAACTAATATTTGATGTTAGCCCCTCTCCAAGTTGAGCTTTCAGTGTCATTGACACTTTAATTGAGTTATTCCCATAAAAACAAGGAATTTATTATTTATTTTCATAAAATCTGAGAATTTGAGACTGGCATCTGTAGAAATTGTTTAATTAGGTTATCAGCGCTTACCCTTATGTTATTACTAGATGAAACTCCTGGCTCAACTGAAGTTGACATAAAAAAAAACTAATGCCTATATTGCATCCGCCGTCGTACCCAGATTCACCACACCAAATTTGGTTGAAATTACTCAGGGGTCTGGGAGAATCGCGAACAAACAGATCCTACTCTTTTATTAGCTCAACTTTGCTTTGTAAAGTTTGAGCTATTGCCATGGCTTGGTATCCGTTGTCCGTGTGTGTGTGATGCGTCAACAATTTCCTTTAGCACGGGCTACAGTTCGTACCTTTGGTCCGATTATTATGAAATTTGTCATGGATGTTGACATTGACATGTAGATGGGAACGAGTCATTTTGGGGTCATTCGGAAAAAAAACATGGCCGCCAGAGGCCATCTTGGATTTCAAAATTCAATCCATTAGCACGGGCTACAGGTTACACTGGTGTAAATGTTTTCCATAGGCCTCAGTGCTAACGTTTTAGCGTATAGTGTTGGCAATATAAATGTTGGGTCCAAAATTTTCTTTAAATCTGAAAAATTGACATTTTGGGAAACTTTTTACACAAAAAAATCATGTCTGTCTAGCAGGGAATTCGCCTTTAAATCTTATGTTTTCGTAACTAGTGTCAGAACCGCATAAAAAAAATACAGTCATATTTTAGACCACACCAAATAATTCAAACTTCACTACAAAGGGTTAATTCCTGTGCCAATGGTTATTTTACCTATGGGAAATCATAGGGAAGAGGTGTGATGATTTTTTTATGTGAAAAGCACGCAAGGCTATTGACCAATCAGGGCCCAGTGTCTATTTTATTCTCCTATATATTCCTCCCGCATCCGCTAGATGTCACTCGGAACCTTATTTACACCAGTGTAACCTAAAGCGATAGCCCGATTTTTCGCGGAATAATTGTAACTCCCTACATTTCTTCAGAATTGCCCATCAATGGAAAAAATGTGTTCAAAAACAATATCACTTCTGTGGTTCTTTATTTATCACACACAATTTAACCCCACCCCCTTTAACAAATTATTCATCAAAAAAGCACAATTTTCCACCACCAGTCATGTTCAGGCCCCATTTTCACTCAGTTTTAGGGGTCTGGTGTTGCAAACTTGGATCAGCTATGGAAGACTGTTCAATATTCTTTCCATGAGAGAACTTCTGGTGATGTGAGGTCATTGAGTCCAGATCTGATCAGCTGAGCATCAAGCGCATGACTTTATCAGCACATTGAAGAATAAAATATGACATTTTCAGGTCTGCAAGGGTGATCCAAGATAACTAGATGTGGGTGTATATTGAATTAGTTGAATAAAGATATGCTCTCTTTGAATTGCTGAAGCATTTTCTTATATGTGTCCAAGTTTTAGTGCTATTAACCTTCAAATGACCATACCCACCAGTGGAAATGACACACTTTTATGATATATATCTGTATATCACTGGCTATAAAATCCAAAATACTTGTTAAATTAGGTTCTTATAACAATTGATATATGTGTCGTTGACATGCCCATGTTATGGGTCATTTGCATTATCATGTGACTATTACCACCTTGAAAAATTTTGAAAATACCTTGAAAAATTGGCATTTTTTCTGAAAAATCTTACTATTTATTTGGCTGATGTAAGTGAAAGAAGGCATCAGCAGCAAGAATAGCCACATCAAGCATGAGATATTCATTGGACTGAAAGACCAGGCTCTGTAAAATGCATTAAAATGCTTTAAAGTGACTCCCAGGAATCAAAAATGATAAAAAGCTATTTTTTCCCTTTAGGTTACACTGGTGTAAATGTTTTCCATAGGCCTCAGTGCTAACGTTTTAGCGTATAGTGTTGGCAATATAAATGTTGGGTCCAAAATTTTCTTTAAATCTGAAAAATTGACATTTTGGGAAACTTTTTACACAAAAAAATCATGTCTGTCTAGCAGGGAATTCACCTTTAAATCTTATGTTTTCGTAACTAGTGTCAGAACCGCATAAAAAAAATACAGTCATATTTTAGACCACACCAAATAATTCAAACTTCACTACAAAGGGTTAATTCCTGTGCCAATGGTTATTTTACCTATGGGAAATCATAGGGAAGAGGTGTGATGATTTTTTTATGTGAAAAGCACGCAAGGCTATTGACCAATCAGGGCCCAGTGTCTATTTTATTCTCTCCTATATATTCCTCCCGCATCCGCTAGATGTCACTCGGAACCTTATTTACACCAGTGTAACCTACAGGCCGTACTGTTCGTCTTATTTTCATAAAATTTGTCATGGATGTTAACAATGACATGTAGATGGGAACGAGTCTTTTGGGTCATTCGGGCAAAAAACATGGCCGCCAGCAGCCATCTTGGATTTTACTCTTTCTATGACTAAATCCTTTAGCACGGGCTACAGGTCGTACCTTTAGTCTGATCATAATGAAATTTGTAATGGATGTTAATATTGACATGTAGATGGGAATGAGTAATTTTGGGGTCAATCGGCTAAAAAACATGGCCGCCAGCAGCCATCTTGGATTTTACTCTTTGTATGACTAAATTCTATAGCACAGGCTACAGGTCGTACCTTTAGTCTGATCATCATACAATTTGTCATGGATGTTAACAATGACATGTAGATGGGAACGAGTCATTTTGGGGCCATTCGACCGAAAAACATGGCCGCCAGCAGCCATCTTGGATTTTACTCTTTGTATGACTAAATCCTTTAGCACGGGCTACAGGTCGTACCTTTAGTTTGATCATCATAAAATTTGTCGTGAATGTTAATAATGACATTTAGATGGGAACGAGTCATTTTGGGGTCATTCGACCAAAAAACATGGCCGCCAGCAGCCATCTTGGATTTTACTCTTTGTATGACTAAATGCTTTAGCATGGACTACAGGTCGTACGTTGTGTCTGATCATCATGAAATTTTGGATGGCTGTTGAAATTGGAATGTAGATGGGAACGAGTCATTTTGGGGTCATTCGGACGAAAAACATGGCCGCCAGCGACCATCTTTGATTTCAAAATTAAATCTTTTAGCACGGGCTACAGGTCGTACTGTTCGTCTGATCATCATGAGATTTGTCATGGTTATTAATATTAACATGTAGATGGGAACGATTAATTTTGGGGTCATTCGGCCAAAAAACATGGCCGCAGCAGCCATCTTGGATTTTACTCTTTGTATGACTAAATCCGTTAGCAAGGGCTACAGGTCGTACCTTTAGTCTGATCATCGTAAAATTTGTCATGGGTGTTAACAATGACATGTAGATGGGAACGAGTCATTTTGGGGTCATTCGGAAAAAAAACATGGACGCCAGCGGCCATCTTGTATTTCAAAATTCAATCCATTAGCACGGGCTACAGGCCGTACTGTTCGTCTTATTGTCATGAAATTTGTCATGGATGTTAATATTGACATGTAGATGGGAACGAGTATTTTTGGGGTTATTTGGCCAAAAAACATGGCCGCCGGCAGCCATCTTAGATTTTACGCTTTGCATGACTAAATCCTTTGACACGGGCTACAGGTCGTACCTTTGGTCAGATCATCAGAAAATTTGTCAAGGATGTTAACAATGACATTTAGATGGGAACGAGTCATTTTGGGGTCATTCGGCCGAAAAACATCGCCGCCAGCGGCCATCTTGGATTTTAAAACTTAATCCATTAGCACGGGCTACAGGTCGTACTGTTCATCTGATCATCATGAAATTTGTCATGGATGTTAATATTGACATGTAGAAGAGAACGATTAATTTTGGGGTCATTCGGCCAAAAAACATGACCGCCAGCAGCCATCTTGGAGTTTACTCTTTGTATGACTAAATCATTTAGCACGGGCTACAGGTCGTACTTTTAGTCTGATCATCATGAAATTTGTCATGGATGTTAACAATGACATGTAGATGGGAACGAGTCATTTTGGGGTCATTCGGCAAAAAAAACATGGCAGCCAGCAGCCATTTTGGATTTTACTCTTTGTATGACTAAATCCTTTAGCACGGGCTACAGGTCGTACCTTTAGTCTGATCATCATAAAATTTGTCATGGCTGTTGAAATTGGAATGTAGATGGGAACGAGTCATTTTGGGGTCATTCGGACAAACAACATGGCTGCCAGTGGCCATCTTGGATTTCAAAATTCAATCCATTAGCACGGGCTACAGGTCGTACCTTTGGTCCGATCTTTATGATATTTGTCATGAATGTTGACATTGTCATGTAGATGGGAACGAGTTATTTGGGGGTCATTCGGCAAAAAACATGGCCACCAGCCACCATTTTGGATTTCAAAATGCAATCCATTGGCGCGGGCTACATGTCATACCTTTGGTCTGATCATCATGAAATTTGTCAAGGATGTTAATATTGACATGTAGATGGGAACGAGTTATTTTGGGGTCATTCGGCCAAAAAAAATGGCCACCAGAAGCCATCTTGGATTTAACTCTTTGCATGACTAAATCCTTTGGCGCGGTCTACGGGTCGTAGCTTTGGTCAGATCTTCATGATATTTGTTACGGATGTTAACAATGGCATGTAGATGGGAATTATCCATTTTGGAGTCATTTGGCCAAAAAACATGGCTGCCAGCAGCCATCTTGGATTTTACTCTTTGCATCACTAAATCCTTTGACACAGGCTACAGGTCGTATCATTTGTCAGATCATCATGAAATTTGTACTGGATGTTAATAATGACATGTAAATGGGAACGAGTCTTTTTGGGATCATTTGGCAAAAAAACATGGCTGCCAGCGGCCATCTTAGATTTTACTCTTTGCATAACTAGGCCTTTCAACTTTCCACATTCCTAATCACTCCATTGACTTTAACACATGAAATTATTCCCTTTCCAAGTTGAGCTACAGTGTCATTGACACTTTCATATATAGATACACCGGAGAACATCATACATTTGTTTCGCCTTTAAAAAAATTGTGAAAAATATGACAAGTGTCATACAAAATGAAAAACAGTGTAAAACCATGGATAAATTTTCAGCATCGTGGCACAAATAGAAATTTAAGTACATAATGACTTGACAACAAAAAGTTGTTCGAATGTATATAGGCAATTTAACACTGAATGTTTGCATGGATATCCAATTTAGGGTGAACAAGGTGGCATTATAATTTACAATGCAGCAGACGCTGATTGGTAGAAAATATCTGCTAATAATTATTTGATTGACTGCTGTGGAAACGTCTTTTGTACCCAACGCGGCGCTGCGTACGTTAGTTAATATAACCTACATCGCAACACGCTTAGTTAGAATTTCCCAAACAATTTCTTTAAAAATAAATCACAATCTAACAAGTCATCCTTTCTAGCAATTCATGTATATGGCATATAAGTACCAACTCGGTCGAATGAAGTTTGATATTGGTTCTCATTCAGAGACCGAGATTAGATCAAATTGTACGGATGAAGTTTCCATGTCTTAATGAGTAGTCTTATTCTGGTTAGGCCTCATCTTCTGGGAAGTATCTATATAGTCTTATATTAACATTGTTTTTATTTACTTTTTCCCTTCTGTTCAGTTTCTATATTCACTAATTTTCAAAAGATAAAATGCATAATCGATGTGACTAATGCACATCACCAACTTCAATCTAATCCCAGGTCTCCCACAGCAAACCTATAATAATAATTTAATTATTATCTGAACATTTACATATGGAACTACTCGTCAATGAATATTTAGTATATAAAGAGTTAATTCAAAAGATATATGTCTTAATCTGGCATGTGATGCCTGAACAAAATGTGTGTATAGATACCCTTCATATATCATAGTTTGTAACCTTGTATACAAAATATCATTTAATACATTCCTTATAGATGGTGGAGAATTCAAATTGAATATTCGTATACATGTGTATACCCACCTGCACATATGTAGCTCTTTATGGCTGTATGTTTTCAAAGCATTTCTCCGATAAAGGTGGGCTGCAAGGTGTGCGAAACTACCGATGGATTCAAACGTGATATTCAAGATGGCCCGATGCTAGCGGTCATCTTTTTAACGAAATTATGGGGAGGGGAATTGATAATTACCATCTAGTAGACTGGGTTACCTGTCCCTGCATGGTCTCGATCCAACCGAGAGAGAGAGAGCCGAGTTCAAGACAACACATGGACAGGCAATACAATCGCATATAGAGACCATGCACCTCCTGATTAACCATATGAAGCTTGGTGACAGTGGGATGAAGTATGTAACCTGCAGGATGCATGGTCCGGTGCATTTTCAAGGAGCGATTAAAAAATCGAACCGTAAACTGTGAATTAGACATCTTATAAATTTTAATTTTACCATTAACATTACTGTTATCATGTTATTCTATTGTTGTATTTATGCACATAATGTATGTCTATTGCGTATTGTACATGTATATATGGCGTTGGTGCCCCACGTGGGTGCTGTCATTAATTGTCTAACTGATCTATCCATGGTTTAAAATCGTCACAGACCTGCATTACTCAAAACCAAATCCTGTATATTTGGAAATTTTATTAGACCAAATCCTATATAGTTGGAAATGTTATGATCTCACCCCGGCCCCCAATTGGAACCCCATGGCAACGTCCCTAGTATTGTCCTCAGTGGGGTGAGACACACCCCCCCTAACACACACATATACACACCCTGTCGTTATATCACTTGACTCATTGTTCAGTTTCGAACATGTGCGATGATTTGTTCCGACTGCTCATGGCGAAGAATTTTGATGTGTTAAAAATGCATTCCCATGCACGCACTTGCCCATTCCTCAAGTGATTTGTTACCGCATAGGCCGCGGGCCTATGGGCATCGAGGAACGAATTACTTTGACATCGCTTAGGCCTATAGTCATACCTACATATCTATACGGGACAGGCATATATTTTCTGATTACGGTACGTAAAGTGTTGAATTTGTAGTAAATAAGAATCCGAATCCGGGGTGGTGGTTATCAGAAGGATGCCACATCACTCCTCCCTTTTCAGGTGGTCTTCGTATGATCCATTTCCGGTTTCATCTTTTCGTGGAAACCACAACACGATGCAACAATGGCGGCGCCCATGAACGAAGAGATCCAGAGAGTTTCTTTCCACAATATCCGACCATTATTCTTCCATGGATATATAGCACCGTTTATTTTTCTTTACACAATTTGGTTGTACATATGGACGACTTTTTATGGCATTGAAGACTATCTGGAAGTAGGCGTAATCGTGGCAGCGGTCATCGGCGGTTTGCAAATTCTAACTTCGTTATTTTGTATGTGGTCTGTGGACGTACGATGTGCACTCACATGCTCACAGGTAAACATATTTTGTCTTCATATGTTAGACCAATGTCATACCATTTCCCATGAAATGAATTTTTGGCTGAAGTTTGTTAGTTTGCGCCGCCATCCCCCAATGGCCCCATCCTCGTACTGTTTATTCCATTATCCATGGCATATGTCATTAATTATGATTATATTTACACGTCCAGAGTTATCTATCGTCAACATAAAAGATATAGAGAATATCCGCATAGTGCAGCTGAATAAAGAATTTATTTTTGCGAGTATGTGGGCATCTATTTGACGAGCCTCTAGGCCAACCAATTAGATGCCCACATACAAGCAAAAATAAATTCTCTATTCAGCTACACTATTGACTAGGCAGATGTTCTGTTTATCCACCGAACAAATTTAAATGTATTTTATCGCATTTTTTGTCAAAAAACATCGCAAAATTCACATGCTCCTTGTAGAGAAGCGATGACCTATTTAGCGACTTTATCTGTAGGCTATAGTAGTAGAGACTAATTAATTATGAAATATGGACATGAAAAAAACTGTGTTCAATGTAGTTCAGTCATGAACGTAGTGCGTATCCTTCTACGTTCAGTGTAGTGTCGTTATAAAGTACTGGGGGTTTGCACCCGGTCACCTGGCGCAACGAATAACGTCAATTATACGACCGCTAGAATGGAATCTCTGTGTTCCATGTGTAGCTCTTAACTTTATTCTGTTACAGAACCTGGATTTTCCTACAATAGGAAATGTATTTAGTTATTTCATCGAGTTTTATTAGAAAAATACTTCCTCGAAATTGTCTAGTATTCAATTGTACAGTCTGCGCATGCGTGACGTCTGCAACAGATGGTAATGTAAAATGGCGGAATCATTAAATTCCGGAACGAAATGTTCCGTAAATCGGGTCTTTTGATAAATTGTCACATATATTAAGGACAAAATAAATTATTTCTCTTCAGAATATTGAGTTTACAATATATTTCACTGGATAAAAGCAAAATATATTTGGGGATAGTGAGCACCAAATGTCACCTTCTCGATTGAGTTCAACCTTTCGTTCCGTTTCCGGTTCCTATCAGAAATTTGTTATTACTAAAATGGTGGCCGTCGTGGATTTTCTCGTTTCGATTGGCAATCTGTTAATATAATGAGCTAATGTGTACAAGTCATCACTCACTGTGGTGAATATTCTTGTTTACAATGTTATTCATTTATTAAAGTTGAGAAACTATTCTCTATGTCCCTAATTGCAAACACCCAGTAAATCTACACAGAGCGACTGCGAAAGCGGTCATGTTGACCTATGTTCAATGGGTCATAGTGAATCAATCTCCCACAAAAATCACAACAGTGTTGAGTGTTTTGCTTATCGCACACTCTTTATGTGCTGGATATAAATAAACGCTTGGCTCCCACAAGTGTGTTTTGTGGATAATATTGTATTCATACATATACTATCATTATACTATTGGTACATTGTACATTCTTGAGGAAAGTTTCATAATTGTGTAACTTTTATTTCTATATTCAACCCTGATAATTAGGAAAAATGTCCTAGGCAAAAAAAATGCCTAGGAGAAATATTCTCTTAGGCTTTTTTGTTTAACTAACTAAATGTACTTAAAATGATTAACAAATAACATTCATTGACATATTGAATGATGATTGAATAGATTCAGTGAATATTTCTGTTAAGTTTCCACATTTTGAAATACTCTTGTTACCTATTTCTTGATTTCTGCATTCAAAGGCACACCCTTTCAGTAGTTTCACAGTTTAGTACAGCTATGATCTATGCACAATTAACGGCCTTGACACCGACCGATTACCGAGTGTCTCTAATTTCTAAAATCACTGAATCATTGGGAATAAAATTACGATTTTTCGGTTGGATCACGCTTTATTTCCATCAAGCCAAAATACACGATTAAAAATATATTTGCACACGATAAAATGGTGCTCTCTGGTGCTCTCGGATAATTTTGTCGCCAAATATATTCAGCAACATCGGTGAATTTAAGAGAATACGCATGGACAGAATTGTTTGAGGTCTGTTCGATTTGCGGTCTCACGGTTATTGCGTATATAAAACACGGAATACCACAAAGACGGAAACGGAACTAAATCAAACAAAGTTTAAATCAGGATTATAAATTTTATATCTATCTATATACTTTAATATTTATCCATCTATACTATATTAACTATACATGCTAGCCATAAAAACTTCAAATACTATTATATTAAACCAGCATACACATCGCCAATATGCACCATATTTCTTTCCGGTTTGCGTTCCCGAAATTGGAAATCTCATAATTGTTTTCCGCAAGGTAACACATTTGACTTAATAAACTTGGGGGTTGGGCAGCTCGTGGTGACAATATACCTGGTAGTTATCGTTGCCTAGTGTCTGTTTATCATTTCTTCAGATAATGTCCTCGGCTATTTTTTAGCCGAGGATAATAAATTTTTCCTCGGCAAAATGGTCGGCTTTGCCGATAGCCGACCGCTAATAATCAGGGTTGTGGTACAATAGTACTAGTATACAGTAATGCCCTCAATAATCGACTCCTTAACCACAGCAGAATTATGGGTAATTTTTCAGGATTTAGTTGGAAATATGGCTTGTTGCCATTCATCGGAAAGCTCTCACTGAGATTACCCATAATTCTGCTGTGGTTAAGGAGTCAATTATTTAGGGCATTACTGTATACAATGTACATGTACTTTAGAAGAAATTAAGTTCCAATATTTGAATCGCCAAACTGCAAAATTTGTTAGTCTAATGATCCATTAGATTGAAACAGCTCAAACTACCGTAAGATAAAATATGCAACCTTTCTGCATTTTTGTGACATCCAGGAATTAATATTAAAACTTAGAGGTCCAAATAAGCACAATCGGAATGTGATTATTTTGACACAATCATTTACGTAGAGGTACATTTATTTGGATCCTGATAGTAAGCAGCGCAAAGCAAAATCACTTAATCAGTGTACCTACACTAGTACTGTGATATAACATTGTTAAGAAACATGTTAACTAAGAAATATATTACCTGCATTGTTTTTTCAATGTTATAAAGTTGCCCATTGGAACATCACAAACTTTCCAGGTTTTGTAATGGTGGAGAATGATCTATACGGGTGTAGCCAGAGTAGAGATTCATGGCACAAACTAGATTACTAGTATACTGTAATAGTTCTCTGAAGTTCAAAGTCTTTCTTTTTTTCAGACATCAGATCCATTCCAGGCATCCTGGGTAAAAGTAATACCAACTCCAAATAATGGATTTATAGAACTCGTCAGACTCCAACATAACAAGGTAACATAGTAAGGCCAAAAGAAAAAACTTATTTGTTTCCTATTGCGGGGCCAAAAAATTCCAGGTAGGTAGGTAGGGATTGATTTTTTTTTGGTAATATTTTTTTATTTTTTCCCCGAACAGTTAAGAAGTACATTAATGCTAACTCTCTTGTGTTAAGGCTGTCCATGTATATTGCAAGTAAACAGTTATTAACTTAATGTAGCACAATAATGTGATAAGTGTTGTCAATGTGGACAAACAAATGCCTCCCAGGCACTCAACTATGCAGCTCTGTTGTAATTATTCTCTCAGTTTAGATTGTGTTGGCACAAATATATCTTCCTCAGAGCACAACATTGACATAACAGACCCAAGACGAACACCATAATAGGGCTTTTCTATGACCTTATAATAACATAACTTGTATGATATTAATTCAAACCTCACTTAAATATTTGGTCACACACCTCAGGACCTAAGACACACCTCCAGTGGCAGGATATCTCACATGCGCCTCAGACACCTTGCACAGGGTGTAAATGTTCCTCAGACACCCCTCAATTGCATTGAAATATAAAGTCCAACACCACACTGAAAATGGTACCACAGGCCACACCTTGACTGAGGTACAACACCTCAGCATTCAAATTGCCCCCAACTTTGAAGTTCCTTATACACACTGGCATATGCATGCTTGTAAGTTTTATACACCCACACAAACAAGTAGATAATTTCATGTGCTTTTTTAGTGCCCATCCCAGAAGGGTGTTTGATATGGTAGACATGCAGCCATCTTTATATGAATCCTTGATTGACTGGGGAGAGGAACTTTAAATTATGATATAGAAAGTCCTATACATGTATATTGCTCTCTAACAGATAAGACTTCTTCCCACAAGACATGGGAGTTGAACAAACAAGATTACCACAGGCAGGTTTTAAAGACTGCAGATTTATTGGTGAGATTGGGATTCATCTGCAACCGCAAATGGACATGTATTTTAATAGAAGTAAATTGTTTTTGAAAATTCCATCTAAAATTATTGCTGCTTTCTGGGGACCTCTGGGGACCTCATTCTGCTTAGGCCTCAACTGCTATGGAGACCTAGCCTCAGATTTAAGTTCCCAAGTTGAATTTGATGATGATCACGCATTAGTCACCTCGATTATTCATTTTATCTTCTGCAAATTAGGAGATATAGAAACTTCTCTGAAGGGAAAAATATCTTATTTGAGACTACTTCCCAGAAGGCATAAGCAGAATGATGTCCCTGGAGGGTGAATTTGGTGATGCAAGCAGGATAGCATCACTAAATTCACCCTCTGGAGATCTCATTCTGCAAATGACAGACACACTGTTTGCAGACTTGACTGTTACACTCACAGAGGGTTATACACATATCCTCGTAATCAGCTAGTGAAATAAGTCAAGACACCTTACTCATATTTATATTCACAGCGTACTATTTTTTGCTCAGTTTTGAATTCATGCAATCTATACATGTACTAATAAAATTCAGTAAATGTAAATTTCATTCCATTTCGTCCATTTGGCGGCCAATTTGGACAGACTTCTACATTGAATTGGGAATTTTCCCCAAAGCAGATTTCAGCAGATTTTGTATACATGTACCGGTATGTTGTTCAGCAAACCTGTCCACACATTTTGAGACCAAAACGGCTTCTTATTCTGGGTCTAACCTCCTAATGACCATACAAATATTGATAATCTATACTACATGTAATAAAACTCAATTTTGTGTTCGTTTGTTTGTTTGTCTGGACTATATAGGCAACCAAACAGCTGAACCCTCAGAGCTGAAAATTTGTACATAGAGGTAATTTGACTCAGGGAATCTTATTAGATAGGTCCAGTTGACATCAGATGTTTAAAAGGGCACTAATAATTAATCTATTATATATTTTGGAACTTCTGTCTGTATGTGTGTTATAGACTTGAAAACTGCTCAACCGATCTGACTCAAATTTGGCATGTAGGCCTACTTTGATCCCAGGAACAATATGGGCCGGTCCAATTTCACGTGTGACCGTGTCCTTGACCTCACTCATATATGCTCATATAGGCATGTTTCTGGACCTCGACCGATCTGACACGTAATTGGCCATGGCAATAAGCAATGCCGTGGGAAACTCCATGGCAACATGTGACAACTACATGTATGCATTAAATTTTGCCGTGTGACATTTTTCCTATTAATTTCAAGGGCTGGGCGACCGAACAGCTGGACCCTCGAGATCTAAAAATATTCTCATAGAGGTCGACTGACCCAGGGAATGTCATGGTATCGGTGTCGTTGACATCTTAAAAGGGCACTAATAATTAATTAACTAAATAATTAATTATATACCCCAAATGGTTGGAATCTGGTGGTTGAAAATTGATTCACATGTGTAAATTGAGGAGTGCCATGGGATCATTGACATCAGACAACTTAAAGGGGCACATATAAGCCGTGCGGGATAGCATTACTAAATTAACCCTCTGGGGACCTTATTCTGCAAATGTCAGACACTATTTCCAGGCATGTACACATGTTTTTTTCCAGGTTGGCAAAGAAGATGAGCTGTTCTTCTATTTTCAAAAGACAAAATACACTTACGATCATCTGGAAAAGAAGGAGTTTCTTCCCATAGATCTGCCTACGGATTATAGTTACAAATACTATACCGAGTGGAAGGGTTACCAAGAGGATGAGGATATTAGAGCCGTCGAAAAGAAATATGGCAAGAATTTGTGAGTAACCATGAATTCTTAAATTTTACAAAAATCTTACAAAATAAATGTATATATCGTCAGCATTCGCACTGGACCGAAAAATCTTGTGGCTAAATGTTTAGCCAAATGAAAATTTTATAAGCCAAAGGAAAAAAACTTTGACCAAATATTTTCTGGCCAAATTAAATATACTTTGGCCAAATTAAATCCTCATTTTCTCGGCGCTTCACAATTAATGACTAAAATATTTGTTTAAAAGCATTAATACAAAATACGGCGGGATTTCACATCGGACCATATACAAAAAACCCGGTGAAAATCAAAGTCAAAAATTTTTCATCGCAGAGGCGATGGACTGTTCGTTCTGCTTTGGCTATGGTTGTTACTTGTATTTCCTTCATGTTTTTACTCTCCTTCGACATTTGTTCAATGCACTATGGGAGTTGTTACCTGAAACGAAATTCATAAACAAGAAACTAACATTCTATATAATTATAATCACATAAATCCGCTAAACCAATTGTAATAACTCTATGTCGCAGACACCATGAGGGTCGCTAACTATTGCTTATTATAGTAAGGTGATAACTGTTGAATATCTATTGTACCGTATTAAAATCTTTTATGATATCAAGCCAGGTTGTTATTAGACGGGATGCAGTTTATGACACATTACGTAACCATTGAGTTAAGAATTGCTCGTCTGTACATACAATTAAGGAACAATGCATTTACATGTAGGTATTTTATCTTACAGACTGCCTAATCAACAAAAAATAACATAACCAGTGTACATATTAAGCGTTTTGACGATTAGGCTGATTAAATGTTAGAGCTTACCTGTTGCTGTCTCGTGAAGTTTGATTATGTGCAGTGAATGATGGATACTATTTCGTTCCACCAATTTATTGTACATTACAAAAACACTCCATAAAACAACAGCCTCATCACTAGGTATTCAACTATTCATTGTGCTCACTGATAACAACTCTCTTCAAAGCATACATGTTTACATAGTCGGTGTTATCGACTGCGTATAAACAAAAATTTGCATATTAATTGTACCGTTCTGGTACGATATTTCTGAAGTACAAAATACTTTCATCACCTAACTTCATCTGGACTGTGATGTATTCAGCGCTTAATTAGCTTTACGGCTCCAGGCTTTCCGTCTCCATTTGGGGTAAAAAAAATTTGGCCAATTAAAATTTTTATTAGCCAAATTCGAAAGAGATTGGCCAATTTGGCCCCCGATAGCGCGAACACTGTATAAATACAATGCCGTAATAATAAATAGGATTTCTTTGCCTCAATTGGGCCCTATCCAAATAATGTTTTGGCCCTCTCAAGAAAGTTTTTGTTTTTGGATACACTGTCTAATGTAAACCTATGTATTGCAATGCAGCAACATGCATACAAATAACGCATTTATCTACATTTTGATTTCTGCAATCAGGCCTGAAAATATGCTGCCGGACATTTGCAGAATGAGGTCCCCAGAGGGAGAATTCACATTCTGTGTCCTGACCTCATTCTGCTTAGGCCTCATCTTCTCCTGAAAGTATCATTATTATTATATTAACAAGTTTTTTAGTTTCTTTAGAAACATCTTTAGAAAGATTCTTTTTATGTGTACCCATACCATGTATGGTACACATAATGCTGATGTCTGGATCAACCATCCGTCGTTCGTCTGTCCATCTGTCCATCTGTCCGTAGACACTTGCTATCCAATTCGATTACTCAAGTATTTTTTATCGGATCATGTTCAAATTTCATGTGCATGTTTACAATGTATAGTTTTTGGTATGGATCGGTTTAGGAATTATTAACACTTTGCATCCACACATGGGCATGTGCTATCCGATGCTATAACCATGAAAGTGTTTTTTTTCAGACTGTGTTCATATTAGATATGTAGGTTTATGATGACACACCCCTCACCTGAATAGTTTTTGGTATCGATCGGTTGATCGGTTTAGAAAATAATTAACCCTGCACACAAATGCTATCTGATGCATCTAAGTCAAACAATTTTCTTATGATCAGCCTCATATTTCTTACCTAGGTCTTTCTTAGCACGTTCTTTATCTGTATGGATTTTGGTATTGTTTTGTTAACCCTTTTCACTCTTGTTTTTAAATATAATTCATCCAAGCTGTGATGACTTAAATATTTTTCATCTGATCAGCACCAAATTTGGTACATATGGTCCTCACCCCAAAATACAGATCAAGTTTAAATTTGGGTTTGATCTGATATATTTTAACAGAGTTATGGCCATTTATAATTCAAGTAACTGATAATGTAATCAATAGCTGTTGTTTGCCACTGTGAGATTTGAAGAGAAGATCTCATGAGGCATTGCCTGTCTTATTGGTTTTTTTTATTATAGCTGTACACTAGATTGAGTTAGATAGATACCAGTAGTACACCATCAGCCTTGGTGGCTAGCAGATTTTGTTTATCAATCTTTCAAACATATAATGAATAGATGGCTCTCTATTCTGTTCTGTGCAATATTAAGTTAACCCCTTTGTTGAAACTGGTTCATTAGTTAATGTACACTCAATAAGAAACCAATTCCAAAATTACAAATTGGAATAGTCCATTGTTTTTTTGTAGGGATGTTTTGCAGACATTGTTGTTTGTAGACATTGTTGTTTACACACACACTGTAACTTAGAAATAAATTAAACCACCCATTCTATACTTCCATCATATGACTACTTATTGGTCAAATATTTTTCACCCGATAACTTTTATAATCTCATCCAGGGTAATCATGACACATTCTTCACCTGTATAGATTTTGGTATTGATTGAATGGTTTTGTCTTGAAAATATTTACCCCATATTTAATAATATTCTGCTGTTTCAGACATTGTATCTTTCCAATGATCAGCTTAGAATAAAATTAACCATAGATATACGGTATGCAGTCCAATGTTATGACTAATATTTTCAATCTGACCATTCTCATATCTCACCTTTAGTTATCTGATAATTCTGCATTAAAATATTTTATATCCAACCATTATCAATCATATTTAATATCCAGGTCTATACACCTCTCACTTGTATAGATGTTCAAGTATTGATTGGTCTCTAATTTCAATGATCCCATAACTTTTTAGAATGAGCTAACACAACAATATAATGTTATGACTCAGGTTCCAATGTAAGAAGTAGATAAATAGAGTTATTATGATGTTTTGTGCTTAATTTCGTTACTATTATATCTTTAACAGCTATGGTGCATCTGTCTGACTATGGTTGGGTTATTCAGCTTTATCACTCGATAACACATACATTTGACCTAATAAGTTGAAATTTAATGCCATATCCATGGTCATATTATGTTTATGTGAGCAAGTTGGCCAATAAGTCTGATTCCACTTGGGAACTATTAATTAATAGTAAGCTGTGAATTGTTGAAAGTCTTATACTCATGAAAAGATTGGTGTACAGATTTATGAAAATAACTAATCACTATCGTCAAGGTATGGGTTAAACATCTGCCGATCGTGATCGGCCTCTCGTTTAGTTTTGTTATTCTATATCCCAAAATTGGCAGACGAGTCAGTGCATAATCGATGCGCCCAATGGGTGCACATCACCATCTGGGAACTTAAATCTCTGTCTGATAGGTCTCCCATGACAGAAGAGGCCATGTAGAATGAGTCCCGAGAGGATGAATTTGGAGACGCTAGTCCACTCTGCAGGGTAGCATCACTAAATTCACCCTCTGGACCTCATTCTGCAAATGTCCAACACCATATGTTCAGGCCCGTTTATAATGACAAGGTGCTGGTGTGAGCTAAAACTTAAAGTGACACTCAGATCGACATCGGATCGGTCCCCGGATTCGCAAGTTTTTGGATTGACATGATTTTGTGTCATTGTCTCGTTTTTGTGCAATATACACTAAATTCACTCTCTGGGGACCTCATTCTGATTAGGCCCCATCTATGGTATAAAATTGATTTTAGTTACTTTTCCCCTTCTGTTCAGTTTCTATATCGCCAAATTTGCAAGATACATGTAGAATGCATAATCGAGGTGACTATTAATGGGTGAACATCACAAATTTCAACTGGGGAACTTCAATCTGATCCTAGCAGTTGAGGCCTAAGCAAAATGAGGTTTCCGTAGTGTGAATTTGGTGATGCTAGCCCACCATGCGGAATATCGTCACTAAATTCACCCTCTGGGAACCTCAATTTGCAAATGACAGACACAATATTTCACATCTTGACTGCATGTTTTTGATAGTAGCCCTATATGTGAGGCACTGGCTCAGTATGTCATTGTTTGCAAACAAATTCTCATTTCTGATTGAAATAACCATCATAAGATGTCCCTTAACACATTGCCTGCCGACTCCCATTGAATTAAATGCAAAAATTACAAGATAACTAAAAGTTGGCAGTCAATGTGTTAACTTCACTCAGATTAACCTGTTCTGATTTTTGCCCCCATGTTTGGGTTAAACCCATGACCTCGCCTAGCCCAAACAGCACTGCTGGTATCCATGACCTAACCATCTCGGTATCCTTTCGCCGAGAATTAAGCTACATAATAGTTTTAATATGTGTTCAAAGTGTGCCACAGCCCACAATACGGATCTACCATTTTTCAAAATGGCAAAATTTGCTTCCTCCAATAATGCTTACTGTAACCATTTGAATACCGGCACTCATAGATTAATTGTTTTTTATTATTAAAAATAAGGTGTCATTATCTCTCCAAATAACTATAGTAATATGCTCATTCAGCCTCATTGTGTCCTGTTATACTGGTATCGTTTGTGCTGCCAGGGGCATATATGCAGATTGAATATATTCCATATTGAGAATTTGAGTCAGTATTGTGAATCTCTATGTTTTAAATTTTAGCATGGAGATGGAAATCCCTCGATTCACTGATCTATTTAGGGAGAGAGCCACGGCACCTTTCTTCGTATTTCAAGTGTTCTGCGTCGGCCTGTGGTGCCTCGATGAGTACTGGTACTACAGCATCTTCACACTGATCATGCTTATAGCATTCGAGGGAACCCTTGTCCAGCAGCAGCTACGAAACATGGCTGAGATACGCAAAATGGGGAACAGACCCTACATGATTCAGGTAATCTGCAAGCCTAATGCTGATCTGAGATATGAGTCTTTAGCCCACAGAATTGAAGCAAGCCCGAATTTAGTGTGCCTGTCATTTGCAGAATTAGGTCCCCAGAGGGAGAATTTGGTGACACTTTCCCGCACAGAGGGCCAGCATCAACAAATTCACCCTCTGGGTACCTCATTCTGCATGGCCTCATCTGCTATGGAAGACATAGACTCAGATTGAAGTTCCCAAATGGTGAATATTGTGATGTACACCCATTGGGAACCTTGATTATGCAATGTGTTGTCTGCCAGTTTGGGGATATAGAGAAACTAAACTAAAAAAGAAATTAAATCTATGTGAAGAAGTTTCTATAGAAATTTGATAATAAAGAAACTTTCCAGAGAAGATGAGGTCTAAGCAGAATGAGGTCCCCAGAGGGTGAACATAGTGATGCTAGCCCGCTATGCGGGATAGCATCACTAAATTCACCCTCTGGGGACCTCATTCTGCAAATGACAGACACACTAAAAAACTCTAGCTTGAATTGAAGTCATGCCATTCGTTTTCCGTTTTTCTGGTTCTGCTAAATAAAATTTAATGTAATATACAAAAATTAAGTCTTGGATGAAAAAATAAAACAATGATTTTCGATGGTACATTGCTTTCTTATGTCATAATGTTTATGAAAAATTATAATTGAGAGAGTCTTTATGCCTGGACTCTGGATCTTTGATGTTGATGTTTTAGTCTGACTCAGTTTTTATACACCAGTTTTATATACCTTTCTATAGTGAATGGATTCTCCTAGTCAGTTAGAAAGTGTACATTGGAATGGTCTATTATTGATTTGGAGGGATGTTAAGGTGACAAGATCAGACGACAGATAAATAAAATACAGAAGGAACCCTATTTATTGAGGGAAATGTTTATATACCTACAGTCATTTGTTGAACTTATTATCTGAACATTTCATATGGAATAACTTCTCATCAATGATGCTTTAGTATAGAAAAGGTTCAAAGTGGAACATATTATGTTTTAGGTCTATTTAGCTATCTGTCCTTTTGTTTTCTATTTATGGATGATAACTTTGTTTCCACTGAGCTAAATGTAATGAAAATTGATGTGTAGGTTCACTACCACAAAACACCTTTCAATGGAATATCTTTAGTTTCTCGTTTTTTTATCTTGATGAGCTCATGACAGTTGATATTATGAAGATTTATGTTTTTAACTTATCAGGTATACAGGAACAGAAAGTGGCGGCCAATAGTTAGCAGTGAATTGATCCCAGGTGATATTGTCTCTATAGGTGAGTATATAAACTTATTGAAAACTTGAAAAAACATAGGGTTCCAGGCCTCCAGTTACAACAACATAAAACATCTCATTTACCAGTTTTATGTGTTCCCATAATGCCGACGTCCGGATCAACCATCCATTGTCTCGAGTGCTGGGACGGTTGGGTTTTTTTCCTAACTGGTTAACCGTGGGCCTTAACCTAATCACAACCGGATAACCGCGACCATCATTACCCTAAGTATGAGATTGAATACACTGGTCACTATATCAGCAAAAGAAGTGTTGATTACTCGGTCCGGAAACGTCGATATACATGCGATCACAAACGATGTATTGGTCACACAATGCGGTCCCGTTACGGCGATCAAATAGTGGTAAATGTGTATAAATTAATTTGTTTTGATTCCAAACAAACTAAAATATAACATATATTAGTAGTGCACAATAATTCCCACTTCCTGATGGTTTGTGATAGAGCAATCGTTTGTGGTCGCTAGTATATCGATGTTTATGGAAGTTCCGCATAAACAATGCTTGCTTGCAAAACCTTCCGCGACGAAATATAGTTCCTTCCTTGTGTATAGCCCAGGCATGATTAGCCCAAACATGTGTACTACAAGGTACTGAAGGTAGGTATACTGTTGTTTAGTAATGTTTACTAGTGTTTGGGTATAGATAGGTATGTATTAATCACAGTGGCTTCACGATGTTACTTCAATTATTTAATAAACAAATTCAAACAAAATTAAATCGTCATGATTCATTACACAAGCCCCAGCCAGTGTTTAGGAAATAAAGTTAAGTAATGATAATGACAAGGGGGGGGCAGTTTCAACAAAACAGACAGACTATTGATGACATAGTAAAAGTCTAGACTTGATTGCTTTGATGTATGCCGCGGTGCGCGTGCAGCCGGAACATCACGGACTCGCAACCTTTCATGTAAGGCCGCCAAAGGAAATTAGCATCGAATGTGTAGCAAGTGATTCACAGACTGACACAGATTGTAGTTGTTGGTTTCATGTCTAGAAAAGCCGCCGGTGATCAAACGGGCATGTGTTGTGGGGTATATGAATACACAATCAACTGTCCAAATCACTTCTTATTACTTACTCTCGTTACTTAAACTTCCGTAAATGATTTCGGCAACATTTACACAGAGTACTACGATGATAGTACGATCGTTATCAATAGTACGGTTATCCGGGTGTGGCCTCCTCCAACCGGTTGACACGCATAACTGAATCGTAACCGGATATCCGGACAACCGTCCCAGCACTAATTGTCTCCTATTGGGAGCCTCGCATGTATGGCCTAACAATGGCCTAACAATATTTACCTTGACCTTGCAAGGCAGTGTATTCTCTTATATATGCGAGGCTCCCAAATGGGAGACTCGCATATATAAGATAATGCACTGGTACAGGATCTTTAATGCTGCACCAGTGCAGCTCCTGTCATGAAAGGTTTAAGAGCAGTAAAAAGTTTTATTCTGCCAAATTTTGAAGATTCAGGTGTTGCCTGAGAACTGTTCTTATTGTCCTGAATGTTTTTTTGGTTTGCAGGTCGGTCGCAGGATGAGAAGTTAATACCCTGTGACCTTTTGCTGCTACGGGGTTCCGTTATCGTAGACGAATCTATGCTTACCGGAGAATCCGTCCCTGTCATGAAGGTAAAGATACTTCTGTTAAGCTATATTTTTACTTGTTTTAACAGGCATACTAAAAATATTTATGGAATATTAACTCTGGTAGCAGTACACGATTTCACGGGTTGTAGGGGGTCTGAAAAATAGAAAAATAAGTATCTGTGGGGCATAACAGCCAGTGTAGCCTGTGTTAACTGTGTCATTACCGGTTTGAAGGTTTAATTATTTTACAAAACTGGGAAAGTTCTCAAAAAAGAGAAAAATTTGGATACGCAACAGGGTTTTCGTATTCAGTGAAGGCCAACTCTGTTATTGGTTACAGGAAAATAGGCCGATTTCTCTCCCATGAATTCTGTCATCTGGGCTCGCAAGGCATTTTTTAAAAATTGATACGATAACTTTTTTTCTATTTCAAATATTTCTCAGCACTAACATAGCTCTATCATGTGGAAGAAGCTTATTTACTGACATTATCTCTATCATGGTCTGTTTTTGGGTTGAAAATGGTCAATTTGAGTAAAAAAATGGGTAAAATTGAGCGTTTTGTGTGTGCAAACCAAGGGACATAACTCAATGACAAATTGTACGAAGAAGCTAACGTACAGACAAATGATTACACCTAAAATTTCTGTCGAAATTAAAACATGCTTGATGGGACCTATGCCAAAGATAATGGCTCAGCATTGATTTGAAGTACAGTACCCCCTCCCAGGTTAGCAAAAGTGCTGGAAATTGTGTATTGCTACCTCTGTCATTAATGTTTTTTTTTTTAAAGGGAGACTGTACGCCAATTTCAATAAATTCCTGGTAATAACAACGATCAAATATTGACAATATATATAAAAATAATTCATTTGAGTCGAAGATGAAATCTGTAAGCATTCAGATTAACAGGTTATCTTAAAAAATCAAATTTAATAATCTAATATAAATTTACTTTATGGCATGAACTATAACTAAAAACAATGTTAACTTGATACTGTAAATAATACTTCCCAGTAGATGAGGCCAAAGCAGAATGAGGTCCCCAGATGTTAAATTTGGTGATGCTAGCCCACTGTGTGGGGTAGCATTACTAAATTCGCCCTCTGGGGACCTCATTCTGCAAATGTCAGACAAACTGAATTCAGGCCAAATTGATTGCTATAGATTCTGTCATCATTCATAAATTCTCATTGACTCTGAGAGCTCAAACCCTGGCTGGTCAATAAGAAACTACAGTAATGCCCTAAGTAATCGACTCCTTAACCACAGCAGAATTATGTGTAATTTTCAGGATTTAGTCGGAAATATGGCTTGTTGCCATTCATTGGAAAGCTCTTGGGGAGAGCTTTCCGATGAATGGCATCAAGCCATATTTCCGACTAAATCCTGAAAAGTTACACATAATTCTGCTGTGGTTAAGTAGTCGATTACTTAGGGCATTACTGTACGTTTTACAATTATACCAAGTAATTGTCAGTTGAACTTTCTAAATTTAAGCATCAGATTTTATATAATTTAAATATCGGTTCTATATTCCAGATCAACATCAACAACAACAGATGTTAAAACTATACCACACAAAGTTATTTTCCTGTTTCTCACACATACGCACATGGTCCCGAAACCCTTTAGGGGAAAATTTTAATTGGTATGAAATAATGGCGGTATGGTTTTTATACAAACAGGCATGAAAGTGAAATTGAACAGACCAGTTTCCCAATTCAGATTTAAGATTTTTTATTGTAGTTGGTAACTATTTACTATAAAAACATTTATTAAACACCTGATAGATTGCGACTGCGATCTTAGTAAAAAATGTGTCAGTCATACTTTATTGGGTGAATTTGACGAAATAAATGACATAGAATCTATTGACAAATAATGGCCACAGGCAACTGAGATTAGACCCGGAGCTAGCTGATGCAGAGTTGGAATGCTTCATTGGCGTGTGCCCCAGAAATAAATAAATAGAGAGAACGACACAAGTGTGTGAACTGGTTATAGTTATTGTACGAGTTTGTTGTGACGTGATGGTAAAACAGGAACTGATTCAAGTTTTACCTCGCAGAATGACAAATGAGTGCAATAACGTCAATATCTATTTATTTATAAGACTGTAGCTTGTAGGATACTGAAATTTGGGTCGATAAAGCTTTATTTAATTGAACAAACTTGTGATTTATTTAGACTATACCTCATAATTTGGTGAAGACATTTTCTGTTACAGTTGACATCGTCAATGGCGTTGTCAACATGATCGGGTTGTATTGACCAAGAGCAAGACAACTATTTTTATTAAATGTTTTGAAATCTTGTTTATTTTGCAATAATAAACCAATGGGTGTGTAATATATTAAAAATACTCGCATAAGGCATTCAAATTATTTTGGCCTAAGAAACTGGAAATTGACTTGCATGGCCTAATGTCACAAATGTTTGACTTTATAGTAGCAGCCTTTAAAATAAGCTATGGTAAAAAAGGAAATGCATTTGAAGCCAATTTAGAATTTCTTGCAGTTTTAAAGCAATGTCAGAAGAAAAATCCAAATTTCCAGGGCTGTAGTAGTGATTAAAATTGAGAAAAAAAAATCAAACATGGATCACTGCCAACAAACAGCTCAGTGTAACGTTTGTATCCCACTCTCATAGCGTGTACAAAATATTCATGTTCTCGGCTGTTGTAGTTTAGATTGATTTTGTTTTAAAGTTGAAACTCTGGTTAAAATATGTTCCACTTTTATTGAGTTATTGCCACTGTGATATAGCAGTTTTCTATACCACTTTTTGTTGCACATGTCTTGTTATTTTGTGATTTCAGGAGCCAATAGAGGGAGAGGAGTTAGATCATGTTCTTGATATAGAAGCAGATGGGAAGCTTCATATTTTATACGGTGGAACTAAAGCCGTACAGCATACTCCTCCCAGTAAAACTGGTCCAGGGTTAAAAGGTCAGCCAGCAACGTCCGGTTCCTCCACCCAACTATTAGTAGTTTCCTCCACCCAACTATTAGTAGTAGACATAATAATGATAATACATGTCATACTTAAAGGGGTACTGTACCCTAAATCCGGTCATTTATGGGACCATCTCCTTTTATACTCAACAGAATATATGCAACAAATGCAACAGATGGTCACACAAATGGCCGGTTTCAGTGTACAGTACCCCTTTAACCCTTCCATTGCTGGAGCTTCTGAAATTTTGCGAAAACACTGTTACAATGCATTCTCTTAAAAATGTGAGCCTCCCATAGGGAGCCTCGCATATATAAGAGAATACATTGGCCTAACAATATTTACATTTATCTTATAAGCCAGTGCATACTCTTATATATGCGAGGCTCCCTATGGGAGACTCGCATAAAAAGAGAATGCACTGCCACCAGGATCTTTAATGCTACACCAGGGCCAATAATATATATATAGCATGTTTGTTTCGACACAGTAGTTATAACCTCTCTCCTTATTTCTTTTCCGTTCCAGCCACTGATAACGGATGCATAGCTTACGTGCTTCGACACAGTTTTAACACTTCTCAAGGCAGACTGCTGAGGACAATTTTATTTGGAGTTAAGAGAGTTACAGCTAACACTCTCGAAACCTTCTTCTTCATTCTCTTCCTGTTGATATTTGCTATTGCTGCTGCGTCTTATGTCTGGGTTAAAGGTATGTCACACTCTCACCATAAATTACAGAGAATATCTGAGTACCCACTATTTTCTGTTCTATCTCTATGTCCACTTGTCAACGTCACTAGCAGCATGATAATTATAACTGATGTTTGAATGTTGATGATGATAAGGATGATGATGATGATAATGATGAACATGCTGTTGATAATAAGGATGATGATTATGATGATGTAGATGATGACCACACTGATGACGATGTTGCTACTGATGGTAATTGTGATATTCGGGTGGACAATGTTGTGGCGGTGATGCTTATATTTTTGTTGTTTTCTGTATTTTGAGTAGTTTAGTCATATTATCGATTCTCATGTTGCACATATTGTGACTGAGAGTAATAAACCATTACATTACATAGACAATAGTGGATAATTTGTGGAAGAAATGAGTTTGAAACTTTGTGACTGATGAACTTGTGGCACATGTTAGGTTTCCATGGAGAATGATATAGTTATAGGTCATCTTGGGAGTGTCGTCTTATAGGTTAGTGTTACTGTTGCCATCAGACTCGAAAAATCTAAAGTTGATGCCCATATAAGACCCATTTAAGACCCATATATAGGAGTTGAAAATGTGAAATGCTAGCATATGCACCATGGAATGTAAGCTGTTTCAAAAAACAACTTAAGCCGGTGCATAAAAAAACACAAGCCGCCTCATGGATATTCACCACCCATCTGTAACAGGGATTTGTCAGTCTCTTTGGGTAATACCTTCACGAAATCTCGACAGATTTGGTCCATACTATATAAAATTTCTTTTTACATCATACCTGGATTTTTTGGAGTTTTTTATGCTGTGATAAAGCGTTTTTTATGCTGTATTATGCTTTTTATATGCCCATTTTTTTTAACGGGACATATTGTGTCATTATCCTGCCCATCCATTCGTTTGTGGTTTCCGGATAATAACTTGAGATAGTCTCAACTGAATGGAATGAAATTTGGTATGTGGGTATTACCACAGATGTATTTTGCCACGCCCTAGTGATGATCTTGTCTCTTCTGTTCTGTTCAATATTAATTTTTTCAGGAATGGCATTTATTGGTATATTTAGAGTTGCCCTTTCTGGTGGTATTAATAATTTACTGCAGGAAAGACCGAACTATGACCCAGTAGAATTCGACACAAAGATTTTAGGTGGTGTTTAAATCGAAAATACCGCTGCCAAAAATGGACTTAGTCAACCGCTTCCGCTGTGTGTCTATTCCCGTTCCTTGTGCTTGTGATCACCGGTGCATGGAAACCATACATTTTTATACGCCCATTTACAAAAAAACGGGATGTATTATGTTATTGGTCCTGGGCCTGTCCATTCGCTTTTGGTTTCCGGATGATAACTTTATATAATCTCAACTGAATGGAATGAAATTTGGTATGTGGGTTTACTAGTACATGTACAATATACAGGTCAAGTTTGAATTTGGGATTCCGCCCACCAATTTTCACCAGAGTTATGGCCCTAGCGATGCTCTTGTTTTAATTTGCTTAGCTGATCATTTGTCTCATTGCCAAAGACATATTTGGAATTCAGCGACTTCAGAAAATGAATATGTTTTAATAACAAAAGTCACTTTTAAGTTTTACGAGGGATACGAAGAGTGCTGTAGTCATATCTTGATTAACTTGTTCTGTGTCCTGTTCTTGATTTCTTGATTTCTCAGTGAGAGCTTTCTGATGAATGGCAGCAAGCCATATTTCCAACTAAATTCTGAAAATTACCCATAATTCTGCTTTGGTTAAGGAGTCGATTAATTAGGGCATTACTGTATACACGCTTCGTTTCTTTTCACAGGCACAGAAGACCCCAAAAGAAATCGCTACAAGTTATTTTTGGAGTGTACCCTTATACTGACCTCAGTGGTACCACCAGAGTTGCCGATTGAGCTATCCCTGGCTGTAAATACTTCACTGCTGGCGCTTACAAAACTATGTGAGTGCTCTGATAGTTTTCCAGGGTATATAGAAATGGTTCTGTCCATGAGTCCATCCATCTCTCTGGGCGTTCCGTCATCCAACCGTAACAACTTCAGAACTCCCTATCTCAGTCATGATAGGTCTGATTTCAATGATCTTTGGTTTGTTGATAAACCACCAGGGGCGATATCCACATATCATCCATTCGTTTCTTGCAGAGTTATTGCACATGTTACAGGTTTTATTCATTCATTTCCACTGAAGTTGTGTAAAATACAATCATCCTGGGTCTGTTGATATGGCATTTGTGCCATCGCGGAAGAATAGAACTTGAGGCTGCATCTCTCGTTCTATCCTTCCATGCTAACACTTGTGGCATATCAACAGTCCCATTAACACACATTCAATGAGTTAACTTAAACTCCTAAAAATATCCTCCAAAATCATTAAACCATTGGATCTCACAGTAAGAGGTCCTTGGATGATGTGAATAGGGATATGAGTTATGAGATTTAAAACTACACCCACCCACCCCAAATACTTTAATCCCTTCTTAAGACATATTATTTGAGCTTTTGAATTCAAGTTGGATACTGATATATGGATTCCTCTGATCTTATCTTTGATAAATGATCAGTTATAGATGTAACAGCTGTTACACTATTATTTATATACAGTAATGCCCTAAGTAATCGACTTCTTAACCACAACAGAATTATGGGTAACTTTTCAGGATTTAGTCGGGGAGAGCTTTCCGAGGAATGGCAACAAGCCATATTTCCGACTAAATCCTGAAAAGTTACCCATAATTCTGCTGTGGTTAAGAAGTCGATTACTTAGGGCATTACTGTATATAGGCTGTTAACTCTTTTTTGTCTATGTTAATGAGGTGTAGATCTGTTAGGCCGGTATAAATAAATTCCTAGATCATCATCCAAATTTTTTTCAAAAGTGGGGCGGGGGGGGCGAATTTTATTTTTTATTTTTTATTTCGAAACTACCATGTTTCCAATACAGTATTTTCCTTAAACTAGCCGAGTGAGTTACACAGTGGTTTGTATTGTCCGCATGCAACCCTGATGCATGGATGTGTGATGGAAGACACACTGTAGCACTTAAAAAATACAAGCTAAATGTGTAAATCACTCAACTTTTATAATACAAGTCCTACATGTAATTGTAGACTACATTGGTGTTAGTTGATGGGGGGGGGGATATGCCCATGGGTATATACCGGGTGCATATAGAGAACGCACATGTCATTGTGTTCATGGACAAAGGATGCAATTGCAATATGCAACACATGGTTGATATATTTATAAATACATTGATTGTATTTAATAAATGAGTCAATTGGTCATCATTCAGCTTTTCGTTCCAGATTTATTGACGTATTATAAAACAGACGTGAAACATTTGTATTGAGTATACACTGCATCATTTGCCTGTTCTCAATGACACGTGCAATACAGTACAAGCTCCCGAGAAAGTTAACTTGTATTTATATTAATTCAAACATCTTTAATATTTATTAAAAAATTAAAACACTTTTATAGTATTGATGTTTAATAAAGAAACATGAAACCATTTTAGATATTTAATTGTTATTTTGACAAATTTGACTTATCGCATCTATTTCTGGCAGCCGGGAATGTCGTAAAATTTCACCGAATGGATTACTTAAAATCATGTCTAGTTTCAGTTTATTTTACATATATACAATAATTGATACCCAAGTGTGCTTAATATAATATAATAAATGTAAATTCATCATTTACACGACGTCTTTGTCAACACAAAGATCACAGAATAGTAGAGATATACCAATGTCGTAAAATAAAAAAAATGTGTTGTCACAGTCAATAGTGTTACGGCGCTTGCATCGAGATTCGCGATGACAATCTTCTGAGAACGCGTTCCACAAAGTTGTGATTTTTCGTAAAACTGCGTCAACTTTATTCACTCGAAACCAAAATATTCAAACACGTGCTTTTGTATACGTTTTAGCATTCGGCAAACCTCGTCAGATTCCGTCACCGTTTGCCCCCAGAGGTCACAGGTCGAGGAGTTCAGAATGCCGTTTTAGTAGAAATACAACTGCCTTGTCAGTGCTGTTAAATAATTACACTCACTGGCTTTTGTTAAACATGCAATTAGTCGCCATTGTAACATCCTCTATGTAGACAATGGATCACGAATAAAGCGCCGGGCTTATTGTTTTCCTGATTGGATTAAATCTGAACATTGATATAAACTATAGTCAGACTATAGATAACCCACACTGCCGCTTACATAATAACCAGGGCATTCCCGACTCCAAGCAAACACTTTGGGAACAAGACGGCTGTCAGTCAAGACTACTTACATAATAGTGTCATTTTAACATGGGAATGTTGTCCAATAAAACTACAAGACTTAAAGTGTTATTATAATATTTTAATATTCACATTTAATTGAAAAAATTCCCAAATAATCGGCGTTAGATCGGCTTTCATCAGTTTTACTGTCCCGATTTCTTAGGATTTTTGGTTTGCAAAGGGCCATATCCGAGTTTAAGCCCACTTGGATTTTTGAGCTCAAATAAAACAAAGGCCCCCCTGGGCCTAAACGCGGGTCAGTA